>OY754968.1:22056624-22519115 GCA_963576475.1 Molanna angustata | reverse complement strand
AACCGCGAAGAGATGAAAGGACCTTCTTTTCCCAGGATACTCCACCATTAAAGGTAAAATGACGAAGAAGAAGAAGAAAAAAGTTTAAATCCAGATACCTGCAAAGATATGGAAGGAAAATTGGACCTTCTTCTCCCAGGATAGTCCACCTTCATAGGTAAAATGACCAAATACACGATGAAGAAGAAGAAGAAAAAAGTTTAAATCCAGAAACCTGCGAAGAGATGGAAGGACAGTTGGACCTTCTTCTCCCAGGATACTCCAACTTCATAGGTAAAATGACCAAATACACGACGAAGAAGAAGAAGAAAAGAAGAAGAAAGTTTAAATCCAGAAACCTGCGAAGAGATGGAAGGGAAATTGGACCTTCTTCTCCCAGGATAGTTCCATCTTCATAGGTAAGATGACCAAATACACGACGAAGAAAAAGAAGAAAAAAGTTTATATGCAGAACCCGTCCTGGAAGAACTGTGAAGAGATGGAAGGACAGTTGGACCTTCTTCTCCCAGAATACTCCAACTTCATATGTAAAATGACCAAATACACGATGAAGAAGAAGAAGAAAAATGTTTAAATCCAGATACCGTCCTGGAAGACCTGCGAAGAGATGGAGGGACAGTCGGACCTTCGTTTCCCAGGATATTCCGCTTTCATTGGTAAAATGAACAAATACACGAAGAAGAAGAAGAATAAGAAAAAAGTTTAAATCCAGAAACCATCCCGGGCATACGCTCGACAATTCACCAAAGTTTCATTGTAATCGGACAAACGGTTTAGGAGCACATTGCATACATGCATCCATTCATACATACATAAATAAATAAATAAAATAATTTTCCTATAGGAAATCAGTATATTGTTGATTTGTAAGTAAATAGTATTAGGTAGGTACCTACCTACAACAATGTTCTAAATAAATTCGATTCATAACAAATTTTATTTGAATATCAGAATCTTTCCGTTACCATAGTAACCATTCCAATACGTTAAAAATATCAAATGGTTTGAGACTTCTTTGAATATGTAGGTACCTACATTGGTTTGTTCGGTGCCATAAAAATGAAAATTGTCAGAAAAATCAAATATTATTTACAAATTATGCAATTTTATTATGCCTATATCTTTACTAATAAATAACACATTTTTACAATATATGTCTTAAAACTTGCCGTAATGTCTTGTGTTTCATTTTATTATTTCATAATTACATTTATTTCAAAGGTTTATTATTTTCAAGAACATATTCATTCGGTGGGAAAATGAAATATTGTATGAAAAGATATTAAAATGGCGGCGTTTATGTACAAAAGGCTTACTTTAAAAATAAGTTAAACATTATAATTATACCAAATATTCACCATGTTTTTCACTTAAACGCTAAGTTATACTTGAAAATATATTTTCTTCGTGTAAATACGTACTTCTAACTTTTAAACTAACAGATATTTGCGTGCAAAATGTACACTTTTTTGACAGATACGACTTGGAAAATTTTGTATGAAAAAAATAATTATTAAAATATTTTTAAAATTCAGCATTTTTATCGCATTATTTTTAGCGTGACACTGCATCAGGTATACAGGTACACGTTCGCACATAAATTAGATTTTTAGATGCTCTTGGTTTTTCAGAAGGCGTGAGACAAACACACACACACACACATACACACACACACACACACACACACACACACACACATACACTAACATTTTGATTGCTTTATTACTTTAGATATATATATATATATATATATATATATATATATATATATATATATATATATATATATATATATATATATATATATATATATATATATATATATATATATATATATATATATATATATATATATATATATATATATATATATATATATATATATATATATATATATATATATATATATATATATATATATATAATATATATATATATATATATATATATATTATATATATATATATATATATATATATATATATATATATATATATATATATATATATATATATATATATATAATATATATATATATATATATATATATATATATATATATATATATATATATATATATATATATATATATATATATGTTATATTTGATGTTTTCACGGGTGAAATATGTTATAATATTTTTATCTCGGTTTTCCCGTGTCAGTAGGTCTTGACTAAGACCATTTGTCTTCCGACGTTTCGCCTGAATATCACCAGGCATTTTCAAGGACTTAACGAAAAGCACGCGCGCGACACACGTCTACTCACACTGAAAGCTTACCGTCAAGTGACTCGTAGCGTACAAGAGGGCCGCTTATGTCAAATATTGTTAGCGCGACGTGATTGGCTCCTTGTGACACGCCCACCTGCTGTCGTGTTCGTTGGTAATAATATTTTATCATTATTTTTGTGTTGTGATTTATTGTTAATTTTAGTTGTGACATTAATATTATTATTGTTGTGTTTTGGGGTTATTTTCGCTATGGTATTATTAATATTATTATTGTATTGTTTGTCATATAAAATGTTCTTCCAGGTACTAGGCAAACGAACTCCGTCGTCCCGATTGTTCATTATATCCCTTCTCTTATATATTTCTATAGCTTCCCTGTAAATTCTGAGAGGTTCACTGTTTAAACTTGCTATTATTTTTGAATGGTCAAAATCTATTGTATGTCCTTCTGTGAGCGAGTGTTTGTACAAGTGAGGATGTATGTAAGTTTTTTGTTTCTCATGTCGACTCTGTGCTCCGCTATTCGTGCTTCAACTTTTCGATTGGTTCTTCCTACATAAGTCTTATTGCACGATCCGCACGGTATTTCATATACTCCATGAGCTTCAAGTGGAATGATGTCTTTCGGGTTTCTTAGAAAGGTTGATATTTTATTTGTTGTGCTGAAAACGGTACGTATGTTATTTTTGTTTAATAGACGGCTGATTTTATCGGTGACGCCTTTGATATATGGTAGTCGGGCTGTTGATAATGGTGTTTCATTGGATTTTTCTTTCACTGTTTTTGGACTCTTTAATGCTTTGTTTATTATATAGTCTGAGAAACCATTACAACGTAGAGCATTTTTCGTGTATTCTAATTCTTGTTTTTTATGCTCGTGGTCTGCAATTCTTTTTGATCTTGTTATTAGTGTTTTTGCGACTGAGCATATTTGTGCGGGGTGATGATTGGACGTTGCGTGTAGGTATCTATCGGTGTGTGTGGGCTTTCTATATACTGTGTGCCCCAGTTTACCGTTTGCTTTTTTTAACACTAAAACGTCTAAGAAAGGTATTTGTCTGTTATTTTCCTTCTCCATTGTAAACTTTATATCTTTATGAATGCTGTTAATAGTTTTCAAAAAATTATTTAATTATTCTTCTCCGTGAGACCATACTACGAATGTGTCATCCACATATCTTAGCCATTTCTTTGGTTTGAGTATTACTTTCTTTAAGACTTCTTCTTCAAACCTCGTCATAAATAAGTTGGCGACTGCTGGTGACAATGACAAACCCATAGGTGCTCCTTTTATTTGTTTGTATGTCTTATTGTTGTAATAAAAAAATGTGTTATTTAAACAGTGATAAAATAAATTTAAAATATCGTCTGTGGTATTGAGTGTTTCTTTGATTATGTCTAGTGTCTCGTTAATTGGAATATTTGTAAATAAAGAAACAACGTCAAAACTCACAAGAATATCTGTACTTTCCAGTTCTAAGTCAGTGATGAGTGATATGAAATGTTCTGAGTTTTTGACATAGGAGTCTGCGGATTCTACATAGGGCTGCAACATATTCGCGAGGAATTTAGAAAGCATTTGTAACGGCGAACCAATGGAACTAACAATTGGTCTGAGAGGAATATCTTTCTTATGAATTTTTGGAAGACCATATAATTTTGGAAAGCGTGACGACTTCTCTCGTGGAATAAGTGACTTTTTGATATCATCACTAAGTTTTGTTTCCATTATTTTAGTTTTCGTGGTTTTCTCAAGATACGTGATTGGGTTGCTTGCATGTATTTTGTATGCTGGGTCTTCAAGGATATCGGTCATTTTCGATTTATAATCTTCACTGTTCATCACTACTGTGGCATTGCCTTTATCAGCTGGAAGGATTATCAAATCTTTGTTGTTGCGTAATTCTTTGAGGGCTATTATTTCTAGTTTTGATAAATTGCATTTTGGTGGTGTATTTTTTCTTATTATTTTTAGTATTTTTTCTTATTATTTTATTTTCTACGTTGTAATGGTTTCTCAGACTATATAATAAACAAAGCATTAAAGAGTCCAAAAACAGTGAAAGAAAAATCCAATGAAACACCATTATCAACAGCCCGACTACCATATATCAAAGGCGTCACTGATAAAATCAGCCGTCTATTAAACAAAAATAACATACGTACCGTTTTCAGCACAACAAATAAAATATCAACCTTTCTAAGAAACCCGAAAGACATCATTCCACTTGAAGCTCATGGAGTATATGAAATACCGTGCGGATCGTGCAATAAGACTTATGTAGGAAGAACCAATCGAAAAGTTGAAGCACGAATAGCGGAGCACAGAGTCGACATGAGAAACAAAAAACTTACATCCTCACTTGTACAACACTCGCTCACAGAAGGACATACAATAGATTTTGACCATTCAAAAATAATAGCAAGTTTAAACAGTGAACCTCTCAGAATTTACAGGGAAGCTATAGAAATATATAAGAGAAGGGATATAATGAACAATCGGGACGACGGAGTTCGTTTGCCTAGTACCTGGAAGAACATTTTATATGACAAACAATACAATAATAATATTAATAATACCATAGCGAAAATAACCCCAAAACACAACAATAATAATATTAATGTCACAACTAAAATTAACAATAAATCACAACACAAAAATAATGATAAAATATTATTACCAACGAACACGACAGCAGGTGGGCGTGTCACAAGGAGCCAATCACGTCGCGCTAACAATATTTGACATAAGCGGCCATCTTGTACGCTACGAGTCACTTGACGGTGAGCTTTCAGTGTGAGTAGACGTGTGTCGCGCGCGTGCTTTTCGTTAAGTCCTTGAAAATGCCTGGTGATATTCAGGCGAAACGTCGGAAGACAAATGGTCTTAGTCAAGACCTACTGACACGGGAAAACCGAGATAAAAATATTATAACATATTTCACCCGTGAAAACATCAAATATAACATATATATATATATATATATATATATATATATATATATATATATATATTATATATATATATATATATATATATATATATATATATATATATATATATATATATAATATATATATATATATATATATATATATATATATATATATATATATATATATATATATATATATATATATATATATATATATATATATATATATAGATGGTCTTCATCACTATTGTTGATATAGATTCAAACGAGGAGAGAAGGAAGGGGTATTACCAGAAAAATAGAATACCCAAAAGACATAGTAGGTATAATGAAATATGAATGAAGTAAATGGGAGTCGCGTATGTTTTTTTTTATAATTCTATGTTATTAAAAGTCTATTTAAATTATCACACTTCACAAAATTAATATATTAAAAATATAATATTTGAATTGTATCAGATTCACAAAATCTTCAAGAGCTCGATTTCACATTCGTAGTTTTGTTTATGCAAGGAGCGTTTATTTTCAACAGGTACAAACGTGAAGCAAAATTCCATGTCCCTACTGACTGCATGCGGTAATGTCTCTAGCGGCGACCCAGATAAAAATGTTAAGAAGCCAGCAAAATCTTAAAAATCACCCCTCTATTCGATTCAAGAGCCCCTTATGCATGAACGCTTCAAACGTTCGTTTACAACGTAAAACGTTCAAAAGAGGGATTAAATATGTAAATACTTAGGATAAGAAATTGACGAAACGGGAAATACCTACACGTAATCTACTGAAAACTCTTTTTGTCAATAGAAATAGTGCCGTTGAAATCGATTTGACAGAACAAACTCACGCGTTAAATTTTGTTTTACGCGTGAAATTATCTATAAGTAAAACCCATTAAGTTTTTTTTTAAATTAGTCCATTTGAACCCAAACAGCATAAAAAAACAAAATTTAGGAAAACTATTAATTCTTTCAAGAAAATTGATGAAAGTAAAATGTTTTATGTGAGACGCAGAATTGAGCAATATTTTACAGTTTTCTTTTTCTCGAGATAAAATTGGTATCAGCATACTTATTTTTTTTATGAAATAACATATTCGAATAAAACGCAATATTTCTTTTTTACTATTATAATGAAAATATTCATTTTCAATTGTAGTGGGGGAAGTTTTTTGAATAACCAAAATAGTAAATTTCCATAACTATGTATGTGGATCTTTTGCAAGAATATACTTTTGTTTTAATTCTGTATAAATAGATGTCCACATTAAATTTTATTGCGGCGTAGAAAACGAAACCGGCAGTGCATAAAAAGAAAAAAAGGTATATCGAGATGATATGGAGAGAATATTTTTTTATGTATGTTTTGAATATAAAACGGAAATACATGTGTTATTATTACTTATTATTGTGTTAGAGAATGCGGCAAGTTATTCTAGATAACACAGTGCAAAACTGATAGAGATATTCTAAATACTTCTCAACATTGCGTTGGGTCCAAGCCAACACTTTTGTGATTTATATGTGAAGATAAAATCAGACGTTTCAACTGTCGTCAATATTGTTTGATTGTTATTATTACTAGTTGCATGTAACACATGAGATCCAACTGTCGACAGCGATAGTATGTATAGTTGAAGAATAAGTACCAAACCCATAAATACAAATTATTTATTATTTTATGATATTTAGTTTTCTATACAACACATGTACCTAGGTAGTCAAGATAGGATAGTATGGAGGTCAGTCTTTTTTTCCTACCCGGAATATGAAAACAGCATGATGGTATATGTATATTGTATGTTTAGAGATGAAGTATCAAACTATTAAGTCTTCTTTGATATTGTGTATAGGTGACTACCATACAAATTGTATGAAGCGATGTCGTCACTAAATTCAATTTTTATAAAAATTGTTAAAAAAAATTTGAGATGTACTGCTACAATGTTAATATTTTTTATATAAAATTAAATTATCTAGGGGTGTTTCGGCTTTTTTCGATATTTTAAAAAAAAAATGGAAATATAGGCAGTTAAACTCATAAATTTATCATAAAAAAAATACTTTTCTTAATAAAAAATGTTTGAGAAACCCTGGAATTTTTTTGAAAAAACTAATTTGAGATTTTGTATTTGTCTATGTTTATACCAATTTTCAGCGTTCTAGCTTTTATGGTTTCTGAGATATAGGGAAAAATAAAATAAAAATTCAAAGGTTGATAACCCCTGACTGAAACAAAAATTCAAAATTCCGAGTATAAAAGTTTTGTAGGCCTGTAACTGTTTATATATTCTGAAATTTTAGGCTCTGTAAATTGAGCGGATCAAAAGTTATAAGGGGGGGGGACACACACACACACACAGACATACACACACACAGACACACACACACACACAGACACACACACACACACACACACAGACACACGAAATGTTCTACTCCGAATTCTGAGTAAATCCGTGTATGGAACATATATGCTGCGAAGCCTCTAAGTTGGTGTTTTTTGACTTCAAAGTTGGAAAAGCCGTGAAAAAAGTAGACCTCTCCATACAATTCTCGCGTATTCTGGCTTGATACATTGTCGATATGTTAAGAGAACAAAGTTCTCCTGAACAAATCGACAGTTGGATTATTTGTGACACGAACAAAAATAATCAACGGAAAATTTAATACATTCTTCTTGTGTTCGGGCGAAATATTATACTCCACGCACAGTGTGATATCAATATGAAGTCGATTGAAAGATATTACTCCGACATACATTCTTTACATTCTACTCGATGGAAATTTTGATTTTTTATTTTATGTTACCAATATTGAGAATAAACGTAGGTCGTATAAAATTTTTCGGGAAATGAGTAAAATCAGGCGGGCAAACCAAGACAATTCTGCCATAAGGAAAATAGAAAGAGCAATATTATTGTCTTTGAATTGTGCCAAACAGTGGGTGCGTTAATTTTGTCAGCTTGAATAAGAAAAAAAAGATTTTTTTTTATTTTCATAATATTATTAATTTGTTCGCCAACGCTAACATTACTCTAGAAAGTATGTTTTGACACGTAAATCTATTAAACTATGAAATCACTTCAATAATATTTTGCTTTCATGTTACTTTATTGGTACTGTTTGGTTTTATGTTATTTTTTTATTTATGTTGAAAAGTAGATAAATTTACGGTATTACCCAACTGTGTTTGAATTTCTAATTTGACGTTTTCGCATATAAAAGAAATCACCAAAGTATACTTTGACATCATGATAAGTATTGATATTCTTAACGATTGCGGCATAAGTATATGTAAGTATCAATCAATACCTACCTACTATATAGAAAACGAGATGAACAAAAACAGATTGCAAAAATGAAGTCTTCTCGATGTTCGCTATTAAACGTAACAAGTTATAGTAAGAAGAAGGCTCGTATACTTTTATAGGAGAAGACATCAGAAAAATGCATGATTTATAGGGGACACCTTAATTGGAAATGGCGTTAAATCTCCACAGCGAAAAAAAAGTCTGGTAAATCGATGAAAACGATATATTTATATATGATGTACCTAGTAGGTACTAAGTGTTGCGATTGAACCTCGCGATATGATCGCAATAACGAGATATTCACAAAGTACATGGAACATTGTAGTAGTGTAATATATACTCGCTATGGAACTGAATAAGAAAAACTCGGGCGTTTTGTTCTTCCATATTAATGGTATTGGACGCATGGATGTTTTAAGAATCACCAACTAAATTGGGCTATTAATGAAGATAAGAAACACTATGTGCATAACTACCGTATCAGTACATTTTATTAGAACTATGATTGAGTAAAGTATACCTATTCTTTGGGTTTCGGAGTTGATATGCGTGACAAGTCAGTTTTTGTAAACCAGTCAGACCATTCGAGAAAAATGTGATAAATATAATATTATGTTGAACGACAGTATACTGTACGTGTTAGGATGTCTATGTATCAATACTTCAACGCAGTTTCATTACTTAGTATAGGCAGCGAACACTCCATAATATTCTATACATTTCCATTTTGATATCCCCTTTTTAAACCACGCTCTTATATTTTCAAGGAAAATAATCATAGGAGTCTAAGAAATTGCTAATTATCTACAATTTTGATACTTTTAAAAATATGCTTGAAAGTGTGTAGGTATATAATACCACCTTAAGGAAAAGCAAAAATATTTATTTATTTACTTAATATTGCTTCTCGGGCAACTAACATAATATGTCAAATATTAAATTAACACGCACCCAACAATAAGTTGCCGCATTCTGGAGAGTTGCGATGTTTATCGTCTCACAGATCCAGACTGAAAACACGATTAAAAACTGTGTTTCCACCGGGAATCGAACCCGAGACTTTTGGATCATCAGTCAGATAGATAACTATAGTATTAAAACAATTATAACTTTATTTATTTTATTTTAAACAAAAAAAAATGGAATATCTGAATAAATTTTAGAAAAAGATTAAAACCATAAAGAAACTATTTATTATTTTAAAAGAAAAATAATATAAACAAGCAAAATGACAATGTTAGGAGAGGTATACGACAGACTGGCTTCGAAGGACCCCATCTATAGAATGAATGGTAAACATAAATCATTTTATATGAAATATACGAGTAAAGGCTAAATAAGGAAATGAAAAAATGTACCACTTCAATATTTCTACGGTGAAGAATGAGCGAGCGAGGCAACAAGCTAAACTATGTATGGAAATATTTTCTGCTACGTTAATGGATACATAATCGAAAGACAAGAATACTGCGCATGTATACAGACCTTTTCGGTTTGGTCATATTCAAAGAATGAACGAGAAACAGCTGACTAAATAATTAGTTTTGAAAAAAAAAATGTTTGAAGTGTAAATCGTTATAAACATAAATAAATACCATAAGACCAAGATGTGGGGTAACCAGCGACAGGTGTGCATTACATTAGAAATGATCTTAGTACGACACATGCGTAAGTGCCCGCACACTAGTCTCGTCTCACCTAAAATGACAATCATTCAGAATGGATGGTGTACCTCATTGCTGAACTTTGTGAGATGTTATTTTGCCTGTTGTACTTTCGATTACCCAGCTCTTACGGGACACCCGAAAACGATAATTATAGGAAAGAGTGGTATCACTATTCAAAGCCGGTGCCTCACAGCAGATAATCGTTACCCTTACCTGCTGGTAATCGAACCCATGACTTGCGCTCAGATGTCTGATGCCCAACCAACTGAGTCACGCAGGCCGACAACTTACGTTATAATTGACCTTACCCTTTTCATTCGTAATATTTCGGGTAGACGAGAAACAAAGTTTTAGTAGAAATTAGTATTATCTATGTTTATTTGGTCAATTAACCAATTCGCATCGAAATAATATTAGATATTTGGTTTGTGGTATATAATATTATAAAATCAAAGAAAATAAACCAAAATAATGTGTGATTATCTAATTGCTTGAATTTTCCAAATGAAGGAATGAACTTCGACACGAAATGTCAAGAATATAAATTATTCTTCATTATACATACCTAGCAAACAAATAAAATAATTGAGTGGTTCATTTTCATCTTCTGAATTTTGAATACCTACGAACTGTTTTTTAGCAATAATTGTTAACATTGTGCAGAAAGAAAAATAAATAAAAAAACCGCAAAAATTTATAATTGGTTTATGACATATTGTTTACACTGATTTTGTTGTAATATTTGTTTGAATAAATGTATGTTTTTCTTTAATTAAAATAAATAAATAGGTTACATATTTGAACAAATATAATTTGAACATGATGTATGTAGCTTATTCTGTAAAACGATATAAAAATATAAAACGTTTTGCACAAAATCCTACTTCTCATACAATACAACTGAATTTTCTCACGTGGGCTTATAACCACAACACAAACCGTATTGTAAATAAAACAAAAGGATCCCGAGCTTAAGACTTTTACAAAGATATGGAGATAGACCAAAGAAGTAAGTTTATAATAGGTACTGTAGCGTTGTGTGTAAAACATAAGAGGGGATTTGTGTAAAGAAAAACGGACGAACGCCCATTCACACCGATTGAGCCTTATGAGATTCGTGCCACAGATTATATTCATTAAATATTTAATAAAGGTGATGAAGGAGACACGGCAAGGTATTGAAGTTTCAACCCACATATTTGATTTGCCTTAATCCTGACGCATTATGTGGAAACGGAGACAATATGCTAAGGAGAAATATTGAAACGAGAAATAAAAACACACCGAGCCCAGCGATTTCGCATAATACAGGGAGACAGATGAACAACCAACAGAATCGCGTGCTAAAAGCTATAAACAAACGCCTCGTAAATATGAAAGAGTTCAAAAAGTTATTCAATACTTAAAACAATATTAATGCGGCTACATGTTTTAGCAAAAGTTCGTAGATAAAAGATTCAACGAAAATTAAATTGTCACAAACTCTGCGTATATAAATACAAAACAACTGCATTGTCATCACGCGAATCATTCTGAAAAGAGGAATAAACAGTAGGATTTGTTATTTATTTATTTGCTAAGTGTGTAGGTATATGTGTATTTTAAAATATACTCCAGACTCTCTAGGTCGGGATATGGGAGGATAGTCGCTTTGGTCTTGACTCAAGTTTGTGATTGTTCACAAAACAAATTAATCTATTCACTCCCATTCTATAAAATAAGAAGTAGGTACGTGTTTTGCAGTAATCATTTTTTTGACGTTTATGGTCAACGTCTGGCTGCCTTCGATATGTGGTGCTACAGGCGCATGGCTAGGATTCCGACGTGGTACTGAGCATAATCGGAGAAACCAGACAACTCCTAAAGAGGTTTGCCCAACAACTGGATAGGCCGTTACATCAGACATCCGGGTCTGCATGTTACTATCACCGAAGGAATAAAGACAGAAACAATAGAGGTCGCCCTAGAAACAGTTATATGGATCAGGTGATGAGTGATGTGCGCTGAAGTAACTACCATGAAATGAAGAGGCTGGTGGACAAGGTGGAGATATGGAGTACTCTGTATTAACCAATCCTAGGATCGTGACTATAAAGAAGAATTATCAAACATTCGTTAAAACTGTTCATTTCTGTTTGTGTAATATAGAAAATAATAAAATGTACGATTCGCCCTGTTGGGTTCATGAATCATGCCAGTGCGGATGCTATACGTTGGAACTCCGTATTACACTCGGAATTGAATTTCAGTGAAAAGGTATTTTTATTATTTATCAAAATTGCCTGTTGTTTCAATAAGGTAGGTATGCTTCTTAAATCTTTATTACTGAAAACTTTATGTCATGGCAGATGTTACGAATTCTGAGGTGTAAGTATATCATAAGAAATTGACCACCTGTTATGTTACTTGCCTACCCATTCACAAAGGTAATTTTAAATTATTTGTGTTATATCATTTAAATTTATGGTAGATAATTTTTTATTGTCCACAAATATTCAACTCATATTGCCAAGTTATTTTCAAAATAAAGGAAATTCACGATTTGAATTTTTTTTCGTAATGCAGTTTTCTTCTAATTAAAAAACAAATATGTATTTGATAATTTCCATATCTTAAAATTTTAAATGTTGTTAATATGAACCAAATATGAGAATGCCTATTTATTCAAATAAACGTCGCGCCGCCAAGAAAAAATAAAGTATAAATTGCTAGCATGAAATTAAAAAAAAATGCATAAGTCATGTGCACCGCAATATTGCAACTATCAATTTGTTCAAGAAAATTGATTTCTCTTAACACACCGACAAAGTATCAAGCCAAGATAGGTCCAGAGATTCTCATTTTTTTATGAATTTGTGTTTAACTGCTTATATTTCCAAATTCAACAAAAAATATTATAGTAGTACATCTCAAACTATTTTATATAATTTTTGTAAAGATTGAATTTAATGACGACATCGTTTCGTACAATTTGTATGCCAGTAGCCTATACACAATATCTAAGGTGACTCAATAGTTTGATACTTAATCTCCATACATACATACCATCAAGCTGTTTTCATAGTCTGGATAGGAAGAAAGGACTGACCTCTCTACACTCTCCTATCTTGACATACATACCTACATATTTTGTATAGTAAACAAAATATCTTAAAATATTAAATAATTTGGATTTAAGGGTATATAGTTTGGTACATATTCTTTAACTATACGTACTATCACCATCGACAGTTCATGTGTTACATGCGACTAGTAATTATTAAAGTCCCTTCAGTCTATATTAGTTAGGTTAGTAATAAAATTTTACTCGCTATTATACTTGATATAGTATGCCGTGTGCAGCAAAGTCTCATAAAACTCAATGGCAGGGTATAGAATAAAATTTAATAAGTTGCAGTAAAAATATAAAACATTAGAAAATAGCTAAGCGTCAAAAAGTCATAAAATTACTCCAGTACAGCCGGCAATATATTTATGGGCAAGGAGTAAAACTAAAAAAATATTAAAAAATAAAAGCAGCCCTAACAAGTTGGTAAGAGTTGAATGAATGAGCGGCATATTCGTATGCCAAAGCTGTATCTTGAGTTCCAGAAAGGAGAGCTAAATGCCATTTAAAATTATCCAATACGTTCACAGGCGGCGATCGTTGATGTTGGTTATACTAATAACTTACAAGGGTACCTAGTTGCGTTATTATGAAACGGTCTTAACCAATACAATTCTTTTAATTTTCATTGAATATAAAACATTGATTCAAAATATTCCACTAATTATAAACAAAAAAAATATATAACAGTAATGTTACATAATCCTTTTTAAAAACAAAAATGTCGAATTGCCACATGCCACCAGCAGTTAGTAAAAATATACAGAAACGTAGGAAATCGTTGATTAAATGAGAGGAAAAAGAGTCGAAACCATATCTTTCTACAAGTAATTGTTTTTATATTTACTTGATTGACGGAAGTAAAATAATATATAAAAAAGCATCATAATACAGTAAATGTATCAATTGATCTTATTAAAAAAAAAATAATGTTGGTATTACCACTTCATAATTTGACTTTTTCGCGACTAGTTTCGGGAGAAGCTGAACTCCCATCGACGGGGAAATTGCAACAATTGATGTTTATGTTTTCGAAAAGAGAGTACATTTGCACAAATAACGTAAGTTAAATTACATGTACATTTAAGTTATACGTCAAATTACACGTTCTTTTGAATCGTATTTAGATCAAAAAGCGAATTGAAAGGCAAGATATTCGAATAATACATTATTTTATGAATTTTCTTAGTATATCGGAGACACGAGAATTTAATTACAATCTTAATCCCAAGGGAATAATTGTCACTGCTGTGGAAGTTTTGAATGAACTTTTATCATTAAATATTATATTATATAAATAAGAAATAACTTTTCACGAAGTATATGTACCTAAATGTAAACGCTTAAAGATACGGGTTCTTGAATATCACATGGATACCATTGATTTTTCTTAATAATAATATTATAAATATAATGAAATGATATCATAAAAGTTGTTTAATAGATTATGACAATAAATACAGAGTGATTAAAAGCATAAATTAATGTAAGACCTTGGGGTTCAATAAGATATGTGGAAATTAAACTTGTGGCGAAGGTTCCAAGTTCAAATGGCAATTAGGTTACAATTTTGTCAATGTGGTCTTACCCTGGGTTTGAAAGACGACTAACACTACAAGTCAATAAATAATGTTATGTGGGTTCTTGTAATTGGGTGTTATTTGATATCAGTATAAGATGGTTGTCCGAGATACTTTGTGAAAAGTTTTTTTAAGGTACGTTGACTTGAAGAGCAATTGTCGAACTTTAATTGAAAAAAAGTCACTCATCCATACAAAACATTTGTAATGTGAAATTTACACACGCGAATTCTCCTCAATTTGTTATTTCCTTCCTCAAATATCCTCACTCCTCTCTTGATATTTTCATTAGAATAACTAACTTTTCTTTTTGAAGAAAATTATAATTATCATTATATTTACTCAATTAAACAATATAATATTGGCTACTGCATTTTATTAAAATATAAATAATTATCTATTTAAAATTAAACAAAACTCTGTTGTTATGTTTCTAAAATAACAATAATCAAAGGATTAGGCAATGTGGGGGTCATTATAATACTTATGAATAAAAACACAGTTTTAGAGTGTTAAAAAAATGAGGAATTTAATATAAAAAACTTAGGAGTTCCACAATATCGGTGCCGTCATCATCGACTCATTAAAAATACATAATTCAAGAAAATTCATGGTCTCAGCAGTAACTCTGTGACAGTCCATGATTAATAAATTTTAATAACTTCTCAATTTTGATACAACTTAAATGTTGAGCCTATAGATAGGAGATTTGACCTCCCGAAACTAATCTTGATGTTAATAAATTTAAGTGATTGTAGGTTATTGCAAAATCAAGAAATAATTAAGTTCGCCTTTTGGGTCTTAATCCTTAGATTGTTTTGCTCCAAGCACTCAATTTAAAGTGGACGCACATTTAATTTACTTGAATCAAAAACGTAGCGTGTATGTTCTTCGTTGAACAAACTGATGAGGATAAGCGTTCGTTTAGTGTGGACAAGAGTTTCTTCAAGTTGGTATGTATTGTGTATGTATGTCTGAGTGATGCGGGCTGGAAAATAAAACACCTTAGAAAGAAGAGACGGCAAAATGCCGGCAGAGACGACATCCATTTCAACGTTTTCTATTGTTTCTTTATTATGCCAAACTTTTGTTTCCCTCTAGGTATTTCAAATAGACCCTACACCAGGACCGGATCCTCAGCTTTCAGCGCCCAGCGCACTAAATTAAAAGAAGCCGCCTTCCCATTAAAATCGGTCATCGATATTTTGTATCTTCTTTGGTCGCTAGGGCCTGTTTGTGAAGAGTTTGCTGCTTCATATGGTGTGGATTCACAGCTGTTATTTCATGCTATCCATATTTCGACTAGGTGCTGTCCGAAAGAAGTTATTCTGATTTATTGTTTATTTGTTGCTGTTTCTTTTTACAATGTTGAAAATTTTTCATGTTTTTGTTTTATGTTATATGTATAATTGATGCAGGAATTTGTCCTTTTTTTGCATAAATAGGCATTAAACATATTATATGTATATAAAGCGCCTGATATTTCTTCACGTCTGCTGCAATTGCACCATTTGAGTTTTTGTTGGATCCGGCCCTGGTCACCCTAAATCGTGTCTCTCTGTGTTGGTGGATTTTATGCATTTCGATACTGAGAAACATTCGGCAGATACTTCTACACAGGTTCATAATATAAACTTGGAATAAAAACAAAAATGATCCCACCAAAACAGAGCAAAGGATTTAAAAAAGAAAACGAATCATTTCTAAATAAATATGAATTATTTGTTGACGAAGACCCCCCTTCAGAAGTGTATGATTTATTGGTGTTTAAAGGATTTTATGAGACACAGGTATAAACCGGTTTCAGCTTTTTAATATGTCGATCGTTCATTTGTAAAGCTTGATTTATACATAATTGCTAAATATTAGTATACTTAGGTAACAAGTACATAAAATTTGAAATAACTAATTTGTCGAAATACATATAAAGGTACGTCATTAAATAAAAATAACGCTAAAGATAATACGTTTCTGCTCAGAAACTAGTTGATAATAAAATGGTCGAACACAAAGTAAATTTTTTTGTATTAATTATGTTACACAAAAAAATTTAACATTTTATTTCAAAAATAAAAGTTTTTCTTGGCTAACTTCTACTTCTAGTTCCTCTCTTATCAGCTCGGTCAAACGATCAGGGCTTATTATTCCTATGTGGCCAAACCATCTAAAGCTATTTCGTATCTAGAGTTAATGTTATTATAACTTCAAAAAGAAAATCCAATTTTTAAAACGACAAGTAAATTTTTATTATTTTTTTTTGCTCCGATAAATTTTAATTGATGCTCTATATCCCTAACCATAAAAAAAACCTTTTACATTTGTATTAGCTATAAGTTAAATGTAATTAACAATTTATTCAATAATTTTCGTGGATGAACGTAACTATAAGTAGGTATGTGAATATAAATATGTAAAATTTATGTTATTTACTCCTGTCCCAAACACACGTTTTGAAATTTATTGGGACAGTACTTGTTTGAAAAAACTAATTATTTTAATTTTTGTATGTTATAACTTACAAAATAAATAAATAAAATACAAATTTTCCTTGCACTAAGCTCTCTTTGGCACATTTAAGTGCAAATTTTAAGTCATCTTCTTCTTCTTCTTCTTCTTCTTCAGCCAGTTTTCATCCATTCTTGGACATAGGCCTCCCCTTTGATCCTCCACAACTCCCTGTCTTGGGCACACTGCATCCATCTCCCTCCGGCACATTTCTTGATGTCATCAGACCACCTTGCCTGGGGTCTGCCAACACCTCTTCGGCTTGTTCTCGGTCGCCATTCTAAGATCTTTTTGGTCCATCGTGAATCCTGGCATCTGGCAATATGCCCAGCCCAGCTCCACTTAAGGCCAGCGACCCTTTCGGCTACATCGGCTACTTTGGTTCTTTGTCTTATCATGACATTCTGAATTCTGTCCCTTATTGAAATATCCAGCAACTTTCTCTCCATAGCTCTCTGTGTCACTAACAGCTTGTGCATTATTCTTTTTGTTAGGACCGATGTTTCCATTCCATAAGTAAGCACTGGGAGAATACATGCATCAAATAGCTTCTTTTTCAAATAATGGGAGTATTTACGGGATTTCAGAATGTATGATAATTTTCCAAAAGCTGCCCAGGCAAGGCCACGTCTTCTCTCTATTTCTGCCTCTTGATTTTCTTTGGCAAGCATCACGGTATGGCCTAGATATATGTATCTGTCTACTCTTTCAATTTGCACTCCATCTATTATGATGGGGAAGGACTCTTCTGCGTTACTCATCATTTTGGTCTTGGAGATGTTCATCTTCAATCCAATGTTCACACAGGCTGAATTTATTTCTGTCAGCATAGTTTTCAATTCCTCCTCATCCTTGGCAAATATGACAATATCATCTGCGAACCGTAGATTGCTGAGATACTCGCCGTTTATATTTATACCTTTCTTAGACCAATCCAGAGTTTTGAAGACATCTTCGAGGGCCAATGTAAATAGTTTGGGAGAAATAGTGTCACCCTGTCGGACACCTCTTCTAATGTAAAATTTCTTGGATGGTTCATGAAGTTGTATATTGGATGTGGCCTTCTCATAAATATTATTCAAAATTTGGGAATATCTATAGTCAATTCTGCAATTATCTAGACCCTTCATCACCGCCCATGTCTCGACTGAGTCAAAGGCTTTTTCAAAATCTATAAATGCCAATGCTATGGGGATATTATACTCATTATATTTCTGGATTACATTCTTTAGAGTTTGTAGATGGTCATTTGTTTAAGTCATCTACTTATGTTTTATTTCAGATTTCGGCAAAGAGCCCTTATAAGTCTCCATTAGCAGAACGGTTGGTGGCGAAGAAACGTTTGTTAAAGAGATTAACATTAAAATGATGTAGGAAAAGTTTCTTGATTTTGTGTTCTCAAATTTCGACATATAAAAATTTCTGAAGATTATTTGCAACTTATATCGAGCCCACTCTTCAAGCTGCCATAATATTTTTTCCCTCCATCGCATTGTTTTTGTTTGCGTCAGTTATTTCATAATTTGAATTGTTGTGTTCAAGTTTACAGAATATTATAATTCATATAAAGGAACCGAAGCAAAGAGATGTAAACGATTTTTTTCTCCCAAATTAATTCGAGTATTTTTTGAAACGTGATTGTTCGTACACAGGTATATATTCTCGAGTGGTCGCATCGTGAAAGTTTTCTATGTGTGTCGTATAGATGCGTGAGTATACGAAAATAATATATGTATGTGTGTCTTAAATCGATTTAGCATGGCGAAGGCTTTCTACAACAGAAGGTACATGTACCTATTTCTTTATAACCCCAGGGCGGAACGTTTATATTTCAAAGAGACAAAACAGCAACGATAAGACGTGATTTATCGACGATAAACTGACTCTATTTGTGTATATGTCAATTCTAAAACAGGAGCAATTGCTTATAAACTATTTTTTTCAATCAATGTTGACACAAAAACTGGTATAGCCTGAACATATCATACTGGTAATATTGTTCGTACTTTATGTATGGTACGCGTATCGCATTGAGATTAACGCATTAGCAAGGAAATGGCTCGTATACTTTTAACAAAATACCCAATTTTTGAAATGGATACTTCAAAATCATTTGTTTTTATTAAGCTTTTTAAATAACGAATTTATGTACGAGTATGTAGTTGTCATTTGTCAATGAACCCTTCGACTTCATTTTCTTTTACCAACCAACATAGTGGAGACACAAAGAACAAAGTCAAAATATTTGTGATAATCGCGTTTATTTTTATTAAATTAGTAAAAACTTTGTTTTAAGTAAAATGTATTCAATTGCTTGTGTGTAAAATTATTCATTATACATGATCTACTTTTGACAATATAATGTAGGTACAAAGCAATGCGAGTATATATTATTAATTATTACCTTAAGTTATGACTGATTAGTTTTAAAAGGACCGAGCATCTAGTCATTTTCACAACAATGAATTGTACTCAAGACATCCAAATATTAATAGATATTTTTTTTTCTTTTAAATGAACCAAATTAAATTTAGAGACTTTACATTGTGAGTTGGTTGGAATAAAATTCCCGCAATAAACCCGCCTTTGTGCACTTGATGTACCTACACGAAGAAGATAAATAAATACTTATACCTCAAAACAGATTTTCATATCAATTGAGGAGTAGTCAATAGTGTACCACCCAACGGCGTTCTCTTATAGATCGGAACTCCTCGTTGCTGTCCGTGGCTCTCTTCCCATTGGTCATGCGGATTTTGTGATCTCGAAAAACAATTTAAAAGCCTTCAAGTAGTTCTGTCATAGTTATGGTGCCTTACTATTGGTTATAAAGTATATTTTTAACGATGGCAGAGCGGTTATCGCATATCGAATCCTGCCTCGACCGATTTCGTTCACCTACAGCACAAGCATTAATGCTTAATTTGGGGAACGTAGGAAGATGTATATGTACATAGAATTATAAGGTAAAAAAGCCGCGTGTAGTACATATTTCGTATTCAAATGTATGCCAAGTTTTTTTACATGTGTGTGTGAGGCGGTAGATCGGTTGGTCTACGTATTGTGTAGGTGTGCGTATCGGTAGGTGTACGTATACGGCCGGGCGAGTGAAATTCGTCTGTTTCAGCGTAGTTTTAGTTCGCATACATTCATTGCGCTGACTAGGTATCTGTATCATATATAATCTAAGTACTTGTCTAACAAGGACATATTCATTTTTATTAAAAAAAAGAGATCTTTGTCACACCTTTAATACTTTACATTTAAAAATATCTGAAGGCGATGAGAGTCCACGAGTGTGAATCTTCTATTCGCATTTGTCGATTGTTCTTCTTGCACTATGGTGTCGACATTGCTAATCTAGAAGGCTCCATGAGCAACTTTTCGTGCTATGCATTTTTGTTGTCGCTTATTTAGCGTTCTGTGAATGGGCCGTTTACGTTCTGAGAAGGTGGTGGTGGAAGCAGCGAGTAGTTAATAGAGTTCCTGAAGCAAGAGCCTAGTGATACAGCGTATGAAATTTGTGGCACTCAAGAATTTTAAATAGTAAAAAAAAAGAAAAACACCACGAATGAAAGATGTTTCCTAAACAAAGTTGTTTAAGGTAAATGGATCTGCTTTGTATTTGAAAATAACGATTTTACGTATTTCAGGCTAAAGTTGGCTTATATTATCCAACCCAAAACAAAGATAGACCGGTAACTTTAGTACAAATAATGTAATGGTAAACCACGACCCATAGAAACCTGTAGCACTTAATATACATACGTACATACGTTCATCCTTAATCGATTCAATTGTACACATGTATAACAATGAATGATAAAGAAAATTCACAAACATACATGTACATCGAGGTATCAGTTCAAATGTAAATTACACAAGGAAAATTATCAATATACGTCCGGAAACAATATTTAAGAAGAAAATTAACAATAAAGGGAAAATATAGTAAAATGAATGTTAAAGATGTGAATTTATCAATATATTTCAGTTTAATTGGTCAATTAATTGAATCAGTAACCTCCGTCACAAACCCATATTAACTTCCCTCTCCTACACAACTCTGTAGCACAATACTATAAAGAGGATCATCTATGTTTAAGTAATATTAATAGTAAGGTTTCCGTCAAGCCACTATAATCATACATTTCACGGAAACATACATTTTTGTTAAAATATTGTAATGGCACAAAAAAAACCCGTAAAGTTTCCATGATATGGGTAATCACGAGGGTTTCGATTTCACCGTTTGACTGGACTTTACACCCTAGTATAACGGTGATTCCTCAACTTATTCAAATACAAAAGGTTTATTTAAATCGAAAGAGATAATTTTTTTAGCGCATTTCAGTTCTATTTGTTGTAGGTATGTCAGATCACTTGCAAAATATTTAGTTATTAGGTAAGTAATGCCTATTTGATTTTATTACTATCGGCCTACAATATTAACAAAATGTTTATGAATCATCCTTTTTTGTATGCGTTATTCTTTATTTTGTTTTTGTTTTGTTTATCTATTTTCATTAAAATTCAGGTTCTTTTTCTGTCACGTATCTATTGCTTGACCACACATAAATACGACGCATATTTTTCTACTGCGTTTATTCTACTTTCACATACCTTTTGCCAAATCCACGTCTCACTGGCATAAATCAAGGTTGGAACAAATATAGGACAACAATATGAGTGGAAAATAGAAAAGGGTCGACCGTGGAAACTTTGGCACGGCTATACATATAAAATTTAATAAAACTAGTTGCATGTTACACATGAAATCTAACGGTCGATGACGATAGTATGCAGGTATAGTTGAAGAATACGTACCAAACTGTAAACACTCAAATCCAAATTATTCAATATTTCAAGATTTTTTTTGATCAAAACATGTTTGTCAAGATATGATAGTGTGGAGGTCAGTCCTTTTTTCATATCCAGAAAATGGGAACAGTTTCATTGTATATATAAATGTATGGAGATTTTGTATCAAACTATTGAGTGTCCCCGTAGATAATGTGTATTCTGCCATACAAATTGTAACGATGCCATCATTATATTTCTTTTTTACAAAAAATATTAAAAAGGTTTGAAGTGTGATAAAGGCAGTAAAACACACAAATTTATAAATATAGTTAAACTCCAACTTCTGAGTTTGTTTATATATTTTTATAACATATATGCTGCGAAGCCTGCAATGGGGGGGTTTTTTGACGTTAAAGTTAGAAAAACCATACAAAAAGTACACTACTGCATACCGTGATTCTTTCGGGACTTAGGTCAATACTGTCCATTTCGAACAAATGAGTAATTTGTTCACTTACTGGTAATGGAGTTTTATATATGAATTTAAGTAAACAAAACGTTTAAGTAAAAATTAAAAATCGAGTTTTCTATCAAGAAGTTTCGCGTTCAAACCAAAACGTGATAGATTGCGTTTAGAATATGTTTTAAAGAATTTAGATTTAAGAACAAATTTTTTTAAATACTTCAAATAAAACATTTCATATGAATTAAATAAATATTTGTTTACTAAAAAAATAAAAAATCACGTAAATTCAAATATGTTTAACATATTGGCTATGCAAAAATACTTGTAATAAAAAAAACAAGAAGTAGGAATTCCTAAAACAAAAAATAAGAGCTGATTTAAACTTGCCGCCGCCGTGCATTATTTATTTAAGTATTCACAAAGGTGTCATGAGAACAAAGGCCACACAGCTCTCGGCAGATGGGAAAGTCGAAATTTCTATTGGACGTTATATAGAGAGAGGAGAGGAGTGATAATAAAGAATCTAGCCACTAAGGCAGGTGACATTTTATTAAGACCCACCTCAGTGCGGCCCTGTCCCACTGGGAACACCGACCGTAGAAAAAATAAGTGACAATGGTGATTTAATTAAGCTGCTTCTGGATTAAGCTTCTTCTAGGGCTTCCACTATCGTCGGACGTTTCAAAAACCGGTATTTCGCCGTAGTTGAGGAAATACTGGATCAGTCACTTCGTATTTTGCGCTCCTTCATATATCATACATAGCATCGTGTAAATAAATTCTTATATGAATTATGGAATTCACGATTGCTTGATATATTTTTTTTTTTTATAACCCATCTAGAGACCTTCTCACGTCGACTCAATAGTAGTCCATTGTGATACTTTGCCTGCTAGATGTCATTCCATAGTCCTATCTCCTGGAAGAACTGTAAAATCCTTTGTGGATCGGTGTCTCTGATTTGCTTTTGATCAGCAATATGCAAACCTATTTTCTTTACTCTTGTTTGCATTAGTGGGCCACATTCTGTAAGTAGATGCATCGGTGTTTCATGTTCATCCATGCAGAACCTGCATAGGTACATTTCCGATAAATTCATCGTGCATAGATGTTTATTGAGTCTACAGTGACCAGTTAAGATTCTAGTACGAATCCTAAGGTTATTTCTGCTCATTGTTAGGAACCGCTTAGAGTGAGTTGAAGAGAATCCTGAAATGAGTGCTTTTGAATGTCTTTGTCCTGGGGTAGATAACCAGAGTTCAGTGGCATTGTTAAGCATTCTTTGGTAAAGTGTTGATTTAACAATACTATTAGCTAGGAGACAGTGAGGCTCCGGCCCATAGGTAGCTATGTCCGCTCCCCTATTTGCCAGAGCATCAGCCTCCTCGTTACCTTTATAATTGGAGTGTCCAGGTACCCATCTTAGTATGATTTTGTTACCATAGTTTACTGATAAAGTCTTCAGCGCTTCAATGCAGTCTAGTACTGTTGATGAAGTTACTGTGTAGGAATCAAGAGCTTTAAGAGCAGCTTGACTATCAGAGTAAATGTATATTCTGTGGTTCTTATAATTCCTTCTTAGGATTTCATAGGCACAGAGTGTTATGGCACATATTTCTGCCTGGAAGATCGTTGCATACTGTCCCAAGTGCTTGTGGATCTTCACCCTAGGCACTTGCCCATATATGCCCGATCCTAAAATGCTTGATATATACGAGTATAATTATGATTTTATATATATCAGGGGGAAAGTCTGGTCAAATGGTGAAATGAAAACCCTCATGATTAACCATATCATGGATATAAATATCGTATAATATGGAGTTCTATAATATGTTATGATATTATTGAACTCTATATGATAATTATATCCATGATATGGGTAGTCATGTGGGTTTTGATTTCACTATTTGACCGGACATGCCCCTCTGGGGGAAAAGTCTGGTGAGCAGGCGGAATCAAAAGCATTCACGTTTACCCATATCATGGATATAATTATCACATGGAGTTCTTTAACATGTTTCGCTACCCACCACCACCCGCTCTGTATATGGGGACTGTAAACGGCCCCTTCACAGAACGCTACTAAGTGAACGACAAGAAATAAATTCATAGCACGAAAAGTAGCTCATAGAGCCCTTTAGATTAGCAATCTCGGCACCATAGTGCAAAAGAACAATCGACGAATGTGAATGGAAGATTCACACTCGTGGACTTCAATATTCATCTTAAGATATTATAGAACTCCATAAGATAAATTATATCCATGGTGTGGGTAAACATGGATGGATTTGATTCTGCCTGTTCACCAGGGGGGCATGTCTGGTTCGACCGGCGAAATCAAAACCCCAGTGATTACCCATATCATGGATATTATTATAGTTTGGAGTTCTATGACATGTCTAAAGATATTATAGAACTCAATATAATAATTATATCCATGATATGGGTAATCACGGTGGTTTTGATTTCGCCGATTGAACCAGACTTGCCCCCCTGGACCATTTAAGGTTTTCTCGATTTATGAAAAATAGTTAAAAAACGAATGGAAATATTTTTGAATTACGCAAGAACCTACTTAAATATTTGTTTAGTACCTAAATATGAATGAAAGTTACCAAAATTAATTAATTAATTGAGATATTTTTACTTCTATAATAAACAAGACGTGACACAAATTGAATTTGAATTCAAAATTTTAAGCACGAGTGTTCTTTATATTGTAAAGTTTCGCTTACGAATTTAACCTGAATCATGTTTTTCCATGTTGTACCTACCTATAACTGTAACAATATTTTTGTAATATAAAACAATTCTGAGGAATTAGGAATAAATACTATTAAAAAATATAACATAAAAAATCTCAAGTATAAAAAATAGCCTGAAATAAAATAATTCACGAGTTGTACGGCTATTTCAGTAGGTATTATTAACAAGTATTAAAAGTGGGAGTATTTATTGAAAATATATCATATAGATACTATAACGCCTTGTCCCTTTTTACTCTCCACACTATGGAATAGGGGAGAGTCATGATTTCGCAAAATTTAAGCGTATTTTTTTTACATCAGTTTCTCAATGGGTATCATGTAGAGAATGCACACTATGAGTTTCGTCGTGATGTGTTTGTGTGTATGGCGTATACGCTGTACGCCGTACGCCGTAGCATTTATCTTTTTTGTGTCCTCTCTACAGCCCAAACTATAAGTCTGATCGACTTCATATTAACATCATATGTGTAAAGTGCAAAGACCTAGAGCTGATTAGTTTTCCATAGACAACTTTTGATTTCTTCTCTATGAATTCATCATTTACGTTGTTTTTTTTTTGTGTCCTCTCTGCAGCCCAAACTATAAGTCCGATTGACTTCATATTGATATCACATGTGTTAAGTCCATAAACTTAGAGCTGATTAGTTTTCCATAGACAACGGTTCATTTTTTCCCAATGTTTCTTTATGATTTCATCTATTAAAACTGAAAAAATGCTCTCACGACCTGGAAATTAGAGATATTTTAATTTGGTTTCAACTATTTATACAACACCAAGAATCTTCATAAAATTGTATTCAAAGTTGGTCAATGTTAAAAGAAAAATATTCAACGGTTTCAAAAATTATATTTTATTTAATGGATATTTGTATGAAACTTATATGTAACAAGAGAATTTTTTTATATTTGGCAATGTTCAGTTCATTGATTTCATATTGATATAAGAATATTAATAGCTTGAACTTAGAACTGATTAGCTTTTCATAGATATCATAAAATTTCTTCATATGATATCACGTGTCAACATTGTCAAAATGCTCTAACGCTCTTTGAAACAAAATTTATCTGCTTTTTTTAAAATATTTCATACAACATAAGCAGTCTTCACTATACTGCATTAATAGTTTGTCTATCTTAACATAAAAATATACTATCGGAAGAAAATTTATATTCCTGTTAGTAACATTTAGTATGAATAAAAATGTAATTAGATAAATTTCTATTTATGGAAACGTTCAGTAATTTGATTTCATGTTATAATGTAAAGAGCTTGAACATAGAACTGATTAGCTTTCCATAAATAACAAAAAAAATCTTCATATGATATCACCTGTCAAAATTTGGAAAATGCTCTCGCGTTCTTTAGAACAAAATTTATCTGCTTTTTTTCATACAACATAAGCATTCTTCCCTATACTCCATTAATAGTTTGTCTATCTTAACATAAAAATATACTATCGGAAGAAAATTTATATTCCTGATAGTAACATTTAGTATGAATAAAAATGTAATTAGATAAATTTCTATGTATGGAAAAGTTCAGTAATTTGATTTCATGTTATAATGTAAAGAGCTTGAACATAGAACTGATTAGCTTTCCATAAATAACAAAAAAAATCTTCATATGATATCACCTGTCAAAATTTGGAAAATGCTCTCGCGTTCTTTAGAACAAAATTTATCTGCTTTTTTTAAAATATTTCATACAACATAAGCATTCTTCACTATACTGCATTAATAGTTTGTTTATCTTAACATAAAAATATACTATCGGAAGAAAATTTATATTCCTGATAGTAACATTTAGTATGAATAAAAATGTAATTAGATAAATTTCTATGTATGGAAACGTTCAGTAATTTGATTTCATGTTATAATGTAAAGAACTTGAACATAGAACTGATTAGCTTTCCATAAATCAAAAAAAATCTTCATATGATATCACCTGTCAAAATTTGGAAAATGCTCTCGCGTTCTTTAGAACAAAATTTATCTGCTTTTTTTTAAATATTTCATACAACATAAGCATTCTTCACTATACTGCATTAATAGTTTGTTTATCTTAACATAAAAATATACTATCGGAAGAAAATATACATTCCTGATAGTAACATTTAGTATGAATAAAAATGTAATTAGATAAATTTCTATGTATGGAAAAGTTCAGTAATTTGATTTCATGTTATAATGTAAAGAGCTTGAACATAGAACTGAATAGCTTTCCATAAATAACAAAAAAAATCTTCATATGATATCACCTGTCAAAATTTGGAAAATGCTCTCGCGTTATTTAGAACAAAATTTATCTGCTTTTTTTAAAATATTTCATACAACATAAGCATTCTTCCCTATACTGCATTAATAGTTTGTCTATCTTAACATAAAAATATACTATCGGAAGAAAATTTATATTCCTGATAGTAACATTTAGTATGAATAAAAATGTAATTAGATAAATTTCTATGTATGGAAACGTTCAGTAATTTGATTTCATGTTATTATGTAAAGAGCTTGAACATAGAACTGATTAGCTTTCCATAAATAACAAAAAAATTCTTCATATAATATCACGTGTCAAAATTTTGAAAATGCTCTCGCGTTCTTTAAAACAAAATTTATCTGCTTTTTTTTAAATATTTCATACAACATAAGCATTCTTCACTATACTGCATTAATAGTTTGTTTATCTTAACATAAAAATATACTATCGGAAGAAAATTATATTCCTGATAGTAACATTTAGTATGAATAAAAATGTAATTAGATAAATTTCTATGTATGGAAAAG
The DNA here is from genome assembly GCA_963576475.1 of Molanna angustata. Lineage (NCBI taxonomy): Eukaryota > Metazoa > Arthropoda > Insecta > Trichoptera > Molannidae > Molanna > Molanna angustata. The sequence goes on along the minus strand of OY754968.1, from coordinate 22,490,951 downwards.
TTCAGTAATTTGATTTCATGTTATAATGTAAAGAGCTTGAACATATAACTGATTAGCTTTCCATAAATAACAAAAAAAATCTTCATATGATATCACCTGTCAAAATTTGGAAAATGCTCTCGCGTTCTTTAGAACAAAATTTATCTGCTTTTTTTTAAATATTTCATACAACATAAGCATTCTTCCCTATACTGCATTAATAGTTTGTCTATCTTAACATAAAAATATACTATCGGAAGAAAATTTATATTCCTGATAGTAACATTTAGTATGAATAAAAATGTAATTAGATAAATTTCTATGTATGGAAAAGTTCAGTAATTTGATATCATGTTATAATGTAAAGAGCTTGAACATAGAACTGATTAGCTTTCCATAAATAACAAAAAAAATCTTCATATGATATCACCTGTCAAAATTTGGAAAATGCTCTCGCGTTCTTTAGAACAAAATTTATCTGCTTTTTTTAAAATATTTCATACAACATAAGCATTCTTCACTATACTGCATTAATAGTTTGTTTATCTTAACATAAAAATATACTATCGGAAGAAAATTTACATTCTTGATAGTAACATTTAGTATGAATAAAAATGTAATTAGATAAATTTCTATGTATGGAAAAGTTCAGTAATTTGATTTCATGTTATAATGTAAAAAGCTTGAACATAGAACTGATTAGCTTTCCATAAACAACAAAAAAAATCTTCATATGATATCACCTGTCAAAATTTGGAAAATGCTCTCGCGTTCTTTAGAACAAAATTTATCTGCTTTTTTTTAAATATTTCATACAACATAAGCATTCTTCACTATACTGCATTAATAGTTTGTTTATCTTAACATAAAAATATACTATCGGAAGAAAATTTATATTCCTGATAGTAACGTTTAGTATGAATAAAAATGTAATTAGATAAATTTCTATGTATGGAAAAGTTCAGTAATTTGATTTCATGTTATAATGTAAAAAGCTTGAACATAGAACTGATTAGCTTTCCATAAACAACAAAAAAAATCTTCATATGATATCACCTGTCAAAATTTGGAAAATGCTCTCGCGTTCTTTAGAACAAAATTTATCTGCTTTTTTTAAAATATTTCATACAACATAAGCATTCTTCACTATACTGCATTAATAGTTTGTTTATCTTAACATAAAAATATACTATCGGAAGAAAATTTACATTCCTGATAGTAACATTTAGTATGAATAAAAATGTAATTAGATAAATTTCTATGTATGGAAAAGTTCAGTAATTTGATTTCATGTTATAATGTAAAGAGCTTGAACATAGAACTGAATAGCTTTCCATAAATAACAAAAAAAATCTTCATATGATATCACCTGTCAAAATTTGGAAAATGCTCTCGCGTTATTTAGAACAAAATTTATCTGCTTTTTTTAAAATATTTCATACAACATAAGCATTCTTCCCTATACTGCATTAATAGTTTGTCTATCTTAACATAAAAATATACTATCGGAAGAAAATTTATATTCCTGATAGTAACATTTAGTATGAATAAAAATGTAATTAGATAAATTTCTATGTATGGAAACGTTCAGTAATTTGATTTCATGTTATAATGTAAAGAGCTTGAACATATAACTGATTAGCTTTCCATAAATAACAAAAAAATCTTCATATGATATCACCTGTCAAAATTTGGAAAATGCTCTCGCGTTCTTTAGAACAAAATTTATCTGCTTTTTTTTAAATATTTCATACAACATAAGCATTCTTCCCTATACTGCATTAATAGTTTGTCTATCTTAACATAAAAATATACTATCGGAAGAAAATTTATATTCCTGATAGTAACATTTAGTATGAATAAAAATGTAATTAGATAAATTTCTATGTATGGAAATGTTCAGTAATTTGATTTCATGTTATAATGTAAAGAGCTTGAACATAGAACTGATTAGCTTTCCATAAATAACAAAAAAAATCTTCATATGATATCACCTATTAAAATTTGGAAAATGCTCTCGCGTTCTTTAGAACAAAATTTATCTGCTTTTTTTTAAATATTTCATAAAACATAAGCATTCTTCCCTATACTGCATTAATAGTTTGTCTATCTTAACATAAAAATATACTATCGGAAGAAAATTTATATTCCTGATAGTAACATTTAGTATGAATAAAAATGTAATTAGATAAATTTCTATGTATGGAAAAGTTCAGTAATTTGATATCATGTTATAATGTAAAGAGCTTGAACATAGAACTGATTACCTTTCCATAAATAACAAAAAAAATCTTCATATGATATCACCTGTCAAAATTTGGAAAATGCTCTCGCGTTCTTTAGAACAAAATTTATCTGCTTTTTTTAAAATATTTCATACAACATAAGCATTCTTCACTATACTGCATTAATAGTTTGTTTATCTTAACATAAAAATATACTATCGGAAGAAAATTTACATTCTTGATAGTAACGTTTAGTATGAATAAAAATGTAATTAGATAAATTTCTATGTATGGAAAAGTTCAGTAATTTGATTTCATGTTATAATGTAAAAAGCTTGAACATAGAACTGATTAGCTTTCCATAAACAACAAAAAAAATCTTCATATGATATCACCTGTCAAAATTTGGAAAATGCTCTCGCGTTCTTTAGAACAAAATTTATCTGCTTTTTTTAAAATATTTCATACAACATAAGCATTCTTCCCAATACTGCATTAATAGTTTGTCTATCTTAACATAAAAATATACTATCGGAAGAAAATTTATATTCCTGATAGTAACATTTAGTATGAATAAAAATGTAATTAGATAAATTTCTATGTATGGAAACGTTCAGTAATTTGATTTCATGTTATAATGTAAAGAGCTTGAACATAGAACTGATTAGCTTTCCATAAATAACAAAAAAAATCTTCATATGATATCACCTGTCAAAATTTGGAAAATGCTCTCGCGTTCTTAAGAACAAAATTTATCTGCTTTTTTTAAAATATTTCATACAACATAAGCATTCTTCCCTATACTGCATTAATAGTTTGTCTATCTTAACATAAAAATATACTAACGGAAGAAAATTTATATTCCTGATAGTAACATTTAGTATGAATAAAAATGTAATTAGATAAATTTCTATGTATGGAAACGTTCAGTTATTTGATTTCATGTTATAATGTAAAGAGCTTGAACATAGAACTGATTAGCTTTCCATAAATATCAAAAAAAATCTTCATATGATAATACCTGTCAAAATTTGGAAAATGCTCTCGCGTTCTTTAGAACAAAATTTATCTGCTTTTTTTAAAATATTTCATACAACATAAGCATTCTTCCCTATACTGCATTAATAGTTTGTCTATCTTAACATAAAAATATACTATCGGAAGAAAATTTATATTCCTGATAGTAACATTTAGTATGAATAAAAATGTAATTAGATAAATTTCTATGTATGGAAACGTTCAGTAATTTGATTTCATGTTATAATGTAAAGAGCTTGAACATAGAACTGATTAGCTTTCCATAAATAACAAAAAAATCTTCATATGATATCACGTGTCAAAATTTTGAAAATGCTCTCGCGTTCTTTAAATCAAAATTTATCTGCTTTTTTAAAAATATTTCATACAACATAAGCATTCTTCACTATACTGCATTAATAGTTTGTCTATCTTAACATAAAAATATACTATCGGAAGAAAATTTATATTCCTGATAGTAACATTTAGTATGAATAAAAATGTAATTAGATAAATTTCTATGTATGGAAACGTTCAGTAATTTGATTTCATGTTATAATGTAAAGAGCTTGAACATAGAACTGATTAGCTTTCCATAAATAACAAAAAAATCTTCATATGATATCACGTGTTAAAATTTTGAAAATGCTCTCACGTTCTTTAAATCAAAATTTATCTGCTTTTTTTAAAATATTTCATACAACATAAGCATTCTTCACTATACTGCATTAATAGTTTGTTTATCTTAACATAAAAATATACTATCGGAAGAAAATTTATATTCCTGATAGTAACATTTAGTATGAATAAAAATGTAATTAGATAAATTTCTATGTATGGAAAAGTTCAGTAATTTGATTTCATGTTATAATGTAAAGAGCTTGAACATAGAACTGATTAGCTTTCCATAAATAACAAAAAAAATCTTCATATGATATCACCTGTCAAAATTTGGAAAATGCTCTCGCGTTCTTTAGAACAAAATTTATCTGCTTTTTTTAAAATATTTCATACAACATAAGCATTCTTCCCTATACTGCATTAATAGTTTGTCTATCTCAACATAAAAATATACTATCGGAAGAAAATTTATATTCCTGATAGTAACATTTAGTATGAATAAAAATGTAATTAGATAAATTTCTATGTATGGAAAAGTTCAGTAATTTGATTTCATGTTATAATGTAAAGAGCTTGAACATAGAACTGATTAGCTTTCCATAAATAACAAAAAAAATCTTCATATGATATCACCTGTCAAAATTTGGAAAATGCTCTCGCGTTCTTTAGAACAAAATTTATCTGCTTTTTTTAAAATATTTCATACAACATAAGCATTCTTCCCTATACTGCATTAATAGTTTGTCTATCTTAACATAAAAATATACTATCGGAAGAAAATTTATATTCCTGATAGTAACGTTTAGTATGAATAAAAATGTAATTAGATAAATTTCTATGTATGGAAAAGTTCAGTAATTTGATTTCATGTTATAATGTAAAAAGCTTGAACATAGAACTGATTAGCTTTCCATAAACAACAAAAAAAATCTTCATATGATATCACCTGTCAAAATTTGGAAAATGCTCTCGCGTTCTTTAAATCAAAATTTATCTGCTTTTTTTAAAATATTTCATACAACATAAGCATTCTTCACTATACGGCATTAATAGTTTGTCTATCTTAACATGAAAATATACTATCGTTAGAAAATTTATATTCCTGGTAGTAAAATTTAGAATGAATAAAATATTTCATTGTCAATATTTGTGGTGTGGAGAGTTTAGTGTTGGCCACAACCCACTCGTTTAATATACATTTGCCATTTGACATAAGCGGAGATACCAGAAAATACATTCCTACATAAATATATATTATTTTCTTTGACTATGTTCATACATAATTGCGATCTAACCTTACCCACAGTAAAGAAAAAAAAAATATTCACCACAAAATAAAGACTTTTGTTTTAACATTTTCAAATTGTTGTTAATAAGAACTTCATTTGAGAGTATTCCGATTTAATCAAACAACCCAATATTAGTTCTATAATTTTCTTTATTACATACCATTACTTCGTTACCCACAATGTGGGATAACAAGGTGTGAATTGTTTTATAAAAGGAAGCACGACACATGCGTATATATCCCACTCTAGTCTCACCTAAAAAGGCAACATTCAGAGCCAGAGTCTTGGTATGCACAAAGGCCTCCAATCTCCCCACAAATATCTGTTTAAATTTTACGAAAACAAAAATTCCATGAAAAATTACTTGAAGCATTTTAAGAATATCCTGATCAAACATATTTATACACCAGTTTATATAGAGTGTGATATTGATGTCGTCATAAAAGTAGTGTGAAATTATAAATCGTCAAAATATAATCAGTAAAAAATATAAATTGGAAGTGAGTTTGAGTAATTACAACGTATAAGATAAATGAAGAGTAAAAATGTCACAGAAAATTTTATTTCATTCGACGCCAGCGAAATAATTTCTTTAAAAAAAATATTATATATTCAGGTGAATATCTTGAAACTCAACACCCACTGCTAGAAAAATATCGAAATTGATTATTTTTTATACCACATGCAAAGTTATATATTTTTTATTGAATTTCTATGAAATGAATACATGTATTCAAATACAAATAATTCAAAATCATATACTCAATTCATTTTCCAGCATAACAAAATATTATTAATAGGTACTATTTTCTCTCGCAATCCATGCTTCTTCGTACTGGAAACAGCCATATTAAATAATATTGACATTTATTTATAATTTATTTTTGTACGGTACCTGAACATATTTTTTAAATAATAATTAAATTTACTCATAAACTTGCAACTGGCACCGGGTACAAGAAAGAGTTCATTTTCACTATGATAAATTCTAAAAATGTTTGATCTCTGTATCAATTTATTTATATATAATAATTATTATATTGCCAAATGGCAAAATTACCCGTGTATTTTTAAGTTTTTTTGCCTGGCGGGATTCGAACCCATTTATCAAATATGATTTAACATTTTTTTTATAATAAAACACAATGAAAATGTTATATTATCTACATACTTTAATTAATGTCTGTTGGACAAGTACATACAAATCTTTCTACATTCCCTAAATTGAGCTTGCATTCTTGTGCTAAAAATGAACGAAATCGATCGAGGCAGGATTCGAACTCGCGACCGCTGGATCCATTGAATAAATCTATTAAGCTTATCGTCCACATAGGCGCTGCGTACGGATCAGATTTTTGTCCACGATCGTTCTTGTCGACGATCCGATGCGCGCGCATGAATTTCTATATAAAGAATACTAAAATCTGTCTGATGCGCTACATCCGATCCGTCCGCTGCGCTTATGTGGACGCAAACCCATATTCGAAAAGAAATACCATGATATGAAACACAAGGAAATACATTTTCATTTTTTGTTTTGCTATTGAGATATGAAAGTACTTATACAAGAGGTAGATATCAATATGTTACGGTCGTATACTTTGGGACGACACAATTTGTTACTACTAAAAAAGGAAACAAATAGAAAGAAAAAGACAAATGTTCAAAAAGCATTTTACCCATTGAAGGGATGTTGGCATAAAAATAAAATCATAAAAATACCTACTGCAATAAAACCTTTTACTTGTATCCAATGTAAAATTAAATAAATTATTTTAATATTTAAAAAGGCCCCTTATTTAATAACGTGCATTACTTAATAAACTCGACATGAGAAAAAATTACACCGAAAATTTTAAAATAAAGCATTTAAAAGATAAAAAACCTTTTAAACTAATACCTATTAAAATCCCAAATACTCGAACTTGTCGATAAGTAGCTTGAAAAAACTAGTATAGGTACTATGGTGATATGAATCTGTTTGAAAAATTAAAAAAATGATAATAAATACAAATAACTGTGATAAAAACAATCTAGTATAGGCACTATGGTGATATGAAACTGTTTGAAAAATTAAAAAAATGATAATAAATACAAATAACTGTGATAAAAACAATCTAGTATAGGCACTATGGTGATATGAAACTGTTTGAAAATTTAAAAAAATGATCTATATTATAAATTTGAATGTTTGTATGTATGTGTTGAATGCGCTCCTAAACCGCTCATCTGATTGCGATGAAACTTTGGTGAACTGTCGAGAGTATACCAGGGATGGTTTCTGGATCAAAAAATTTTAACTTCTTCTTCTTCTTCATTGAGTTTTAGGTCATTTTACCTATGAAGGTGGACTATCCTGGGAACCGTTCATCCGATTGCAATTAAACTTTGGTGAATTGTCGAGCGTATGCCCGGGATGGTTTCTGAATTTAAAAAAATTTTCTTCTTCTTCTTCTTCATCGGGTATCAGGTCATTTTACCTATGAAGGTGGACTATCCTGAAAACCGTTCATCCGATTGCAATGAAACTTTGGTGAATTGTCGAGCGTATGACCGGGATGGTTTCTGGATTAAAACAATTTCTTCTTCTTCTTCTTAATCGGGTATCAGGTCATTTTACCTATGAAGGTGGACTATCCTGAGAACCGTTCATCCGATTACAATGAAACTTTGGTGAATTGTCGAGCATATGACCGGGATGGTTTCTGGATTAAAATTTTTTTCTTCTTCTTCTTCTTCTTCATCGGGTATAAGGTCATTTTAACTATGAAGGTAAAATGACCTTATACTCTGGGAGAAGAAGCTCCAACTGTCCTTTCATCTCTTCGCAGGTCTTCCAGGACAGTTTCTGGATTTAAACTTTTTTCTTCTTCTTCTTCTTTATCGTGTATTTGGTCATTTCACCTATGAAGGTGGAGTTTCCTGGGAGAATAAGATGCAACTGTCCTACCATCCCTTCACAGGTCTTCCAGAACGGTTTCTGGATTCAACCTTTTTTCTTCTTCTTCTTCTTCTTTATCGTGTATTTGTTCATTTTACCTATGAAGTTGGAGAATCCTGGAAAAAGAAGGTCCAACTGTCCTTTCATCTCTTCGTAGGTCTTCCCAGTATTGTGTCGGGAATTAAACTTTTTCTTCACCTACTTAAGGGACGAGAGGTAATGAAGGGAAGGGAGGTACCGGCAGGCCTGACGGGACGGCAGTAACTGAAGGGACTGGAGTAACTGAAGGGACGGGAGTAACTGAAAGGACGGGAGTAACTGAAGGGACGGGAGTAACTGAAGGGACGGGAGTAACTGAAGGTACGGGAGTAACTGAAGGGACGGGAGTAACTGAAGGGACGGGAGTAACTGAAGGGACGGGAGTAACTGAAGGTACGGGAGTAACGAAAGGGACGGGAGTAACTGAAGGGACGGGAGTAACTGAAGGGACGGGAGTAACTGAAGGGACGGGAGTAACTGAAGGGACGGGAGTAACTGAAGGGACGGGAGTAACTGAAGGGACGGGAGTAACTGAAGGGACGGGAGTAACACAAGGGACGGGAGTAACTGAAGGGACGGGAGTAACATAAGGGAGGGGAATAACTGAAGGGACAGGAGTAACAGAAGGGACGGGAGTAACTGAAGGGACGGGAGTAACACAAGGGACGGGAGTAACTGAAGGGACGGGAATAACTGAAGGGACGGGATTAACTGAAGGGACGGGAGTAACTGAAGGGACGGGAGTAACTGAAGGGACGGGAGTAACTGAAGGGACGGGAGTAACTGAAGGGACGGGAGTAACTGAAGGGACGGGAGTAACTGAAGGGACGGGAGTAACTGAAGGGACGGGAGTAACTGAGGGAGGTACTGAAGGGACGGGAGGTAGTGAAGGGACGGAAGGTACTGAAGGGACGGGAAGTACTGAAGGGATGGGAGGTATTGAAGAGTCTGAAGCGACGGGTGGTTATGGAGGACAATTTTTAATTATACAGGCAATACGAAGTTTGCCGGGTGTTCACTAGTAATAAATACAAATAACTGTGATAAAAACAATATGTGACTTTTTCAAAATATGTTCATATATTCATATTCAAAAGTTGTAAATGAAACTGGTGACCGAGACATTTTTCACCTATCAAGATCAAAATTTACAAAAAATATAGGTACTTATGATAAGGTAGAAGTAGTTGTTTATTCTCGTCTTTTAAAATCTTTTGTGACATTGGTTTTATTTTGTAATTTTATTTTTATTCTTAAATATTTCAATACTGGGGGACATGTCTGGTCCAACCGGCGAAATCAAAACCCTCGTGATTACCCATATCATGGATATAATTATCATATGGAGTTCTATGACATCTAAAGATATTATAGAACTCCATATAATAATTATATCCATAATATGGGAAATCGTGAGGGTTTTGATTTCGTCGGTTGGAACAGACTCGCCCCCCTGATATCTTTTTTTTTTCTTTTTTTGTTTTGTTCTTTTTTACTTGTGCTACTCTTTCACGCTTATACATATACAAACATATACATATACACACACACATACAATTATCCCTGTTTCCCTTCTTCCTCGTTTCTTACTTACTATCCTTTTTTTTCTTAAATTTTTGCTATTTTTTTAAGGACATATCATATTCAAAAGTGAGTCGAGTTAGGTACTATTTCTTGTAAAAAAAAAGTTTTATGTTCTATAATTATGTAGTACGTGTACTCACATTTGAAAAAATAAATAAAAAAAGGAAAAAAAAAGTGCGAAAACGAATAATTGCAATTGATTTTATATAAAACAATATTCTTGGATTTTTTTACTAATGATGAAAAGTCAAAAAGAGTGATTTATTTGAATAAAAATTCACCCGAGTTGGCAAACATCAAATCTCATTTCACCGACATTGTGAATCGACAGTCAAGTTTTTAGCTAATAGCGACGATTTTTACTCAAGATTAAATTTCTCTATGAATTTTTAAGTAAGTATTTTACCCTTAATCGTTTTACGTCTCGGCGCAATTTCATTTTACTCGACGAACATTGAGACTAAAAAAATCTGATAACGAAAATTATTTCACCTGGTAAAAAAAATGGAAGGAATAGAATTAAGCAAGTCCGAAAATGATGGAGAGGTAATAATATTATAAGATATAGAAAAAAATAATCAGAGAATATTCTATGGTGACAAGAATTACGAATTTTTTAATTTTGAATAAAATAGCACTATTTTTACATAAAATTTGCAACAGAGATTACATATATTATATATTACATCAGAAATAATCGGAGTAAAATTGTAGAGAGGATATGATTTTAAATCTGTTCATCAACCGAAACTCTGTAGTTGGTAGTGGTGTGAAAACTTTCTTGGTAACTTTATCTACATAGAAAATCGACCGTTTGAAAAATGTGTCGTAATGCAAAATCTGTTAGGAATGAAAAGTTCCGGGTACGATGTCACTGCACGAAACTCGAAAGCAAACAAAACAATACAGCTGATGATGAAACTAAAATGTGACCAAAATACAAACTCAAAACGTGAGTGGATTGATTGAAAAGTTTACCAGTTGGACGAAATCTCGCCAATTTGAATGAAATGTAAAAAACAGCGAGCGGACAAATGCGACGAAAAGTTTAGAAATCCGAATTCAGTCGTTCACATAAAAAGAGGCAGGTATACAACTGTTTTACTCCTCAATACCCCAAGGGGATATAGTGGGGAGTTGAGTTGAATGAATTCGCAATTTTTATGCATATTATCAACTAGTATTATGTTGAGATTGTATTCTGAAAGATTCATCACAATGTATGTGTGTGTGCTTTGTAATATAGGTATGTGCTTTGTACGGCGTGTTTATTCTACTTTATCGATTATTGACTGTATTTCTAATACTCGCTTGGACCCCATTATAATTCAATATATATTATTAGTATTTCTCAATATTGTAATTGTCAAATATTTCAGAGTGACTCCAAGCTCAGAAAAATTAAGATTTGATATTTTATTTTCAAATTGCTTAAAAAGCACATTATTTTTAAAAAATGCATTGAAAACTTAACATGTTTTAGTAATAAAATAATTTAACAAACCCATTTCATGAAAATAGTGAATTTTCCATACACTTTGTGGAGTTCACTTGGTAGTGAGGCCTATAGCGTTGGCCACAACCCACTCGTATATATTGCTGATCAGGCAATCAACAGATTTTATGTAAAATATAACATGGTTTTGAAAAGTCCCTAATAATAAGTTGCCATATTCCAGAGTCTTATTATATTTATCATCTAACAGATCCAGACTGGAAACAATTAAAAACTGAGTATCCTTCGGCAATCGAACCCGGAACCTTACAGGCAACAAAAAAATTGAGATACAACCAAATCCACGATTTTCCTTTACATACCAAACCAATGTTACAAAATCCTATTGGTCGCTTCTGACGTGACACAACGAAAAAGTATAGTTAAACATTACTAGCAACAACATGATTGAGAAAATGGATAATGAAAGAAAAAGTTTCACAGCTATTAAGGTATATTTAATTTAATGGTAATATTTGGTTATTTATTTCATATTTAATGTTCAGTGATTTGACCTGATGGTCACACAAAAACACATTTGGATAATGAAAAATCCACGTGGAAAGGTAATTATTTTAATATCACCACGAAAACCATGTGAAAAATATTATAACGACCCCACAAATTACTTAACTTTTTACATTTACAACGGACATTAGCGAGTTTGTTAATACATTTTAGTATTTTTTTACCGAATTGGTAATCACATTATTACTATATCGAAATATTTCCTTGAAAACAAAGCAAAAACAGCAATAAAGCAATTAATTACTTAGAAAACTAATCATATTAACTTAAAATGTTCGAATGATGTTTAATATCAGTACGATTTTTTTTTTGGTTTTCGTGTAACAATCACTCACAAGTAGTCGAATATTTTTTTTTAATTAAAAAAAATATTCAATTTAGATACACATTGGTACTAGTAGGTAAACAATCCAAAAATGAAATAATATTTCTGGAGCAGTTCAGGGGTGACATGTGTGCGAGACACCGTCACCTCATTTATAAGGACTGTTGCTTTCATTGTTTACAATTAAACCAATTTCTCAATAGATGGCGTTACAAAAAAGGTTTGTTCGTTACTTCATAGATGGCATTATTTTCAAATGAATTGTTACACATTATTCAAATATGTAGAACTTTCAAAAATTACATTGATAAGGGATCTCAATAAGAAGTCATAATTGATGAACGCTGCGATAGCGCATAAAGTGTTCACGTAAATAAGCCGATGACGGTCGTAAGCCCTGTAGGCGCATTGAGTTCCTGTTTCTTCTATTATATCCCAACTTGGTCTCTATTAAGATATTAAAGGTTTGTCAATAAAAATATCATACTGACAAGGAGGTTTACTGCAAGTAACCCTCGAGGTTTCCATCCGTAAAAGGCAAGATCTTATTGGCAGTCTGCAGTTATATTAAAAATGAGGATAATAAAGTATATAGTTCAGCATTGTTCCGACGTATACGGAGAAGAAAGGTTCAAGGAGTAGGGAAATTGACATCTTAACAGAATGTAGAGAAATCGGGCATCATTTATACATACATAGCTTCTCAAACTACTTAGAGGTACTAATAAATGTCAAATAATTATTTGTCACGCACCCAATGACTAGTTGGCACATTGACAAATGATATTAACCGTTTCCAGACTGAAAACACACTGAGAAACTGTGTCTCCACCGGGAATCGAACCCGAGACTTTTGTCTCAGATTCTTTTGTCAATATCATAAAGAAACAACATTAGGAATTGTAAATATTAAAAAAAAGCTTGGCAGCGTTAGAAAGTAATTTTTATAAAAACTTGAAATGGAGTTTTACAATATTTATAGCTTATTTATTGACAAAATAAAACCAAGTTAAAATGTATTTTTGTTAAATTATATATATCTAATATCTACGCTTAATATTTATATGAAATCTGAATTGGTAGTACAAAAACAAGTGCTTGAAGTAGCAAAAACATCTTTTAAACTTCGTTTTGTTGCCGTTGAAACAAAATAATCTAATTTATGCAAAACTCGAAAAGGTATTTTGCCGAGGAAAGATTTTCTCTCGTGTTATTTTTTCCTTCTTCCATAAACCTAATACGCGTCAATACATTTCTACATTTTATATTCAATTTTATATTGCCTGAAATATTCTTGAACATCAGTCTCGATTTGTAAAGTACTATTTGTACATACATTTATCAATCGATAAATAAACTCAGCATCAAAAATAATAAAAAAAAAACTTGTAGATAGATTGAATTATATTGATTTATATAAGGGTACCTACTCAGTTCAAAATATCCGACCTATGAACATTAGTTTCCACGCAAAGCATGAAGTGTTATTTCTGCAGAAAACATGACGTTTGAATTTCTATTATTGGAAAAAATCGACACGGAAGATTAAAATCACGCAAGGTAATCCTCTATACTAACGGTTTCTAAAGTATGCGACGCTAAATCACTGCTACTGATAGTACCCGCAATATGGTTCACTAAAGGCGGTGGGGTAGGTACTGTGTGAAATTATATCAATAGTTTTACTGCAATGGTTATAGCGATTTCATTTGTAAACAATAGTTAAGTACCTACAAAATCTTTAGCAAAATAAATCTATGGCAAGCAATAATTCATAAATAATCTCAAATTTTATACTGATTTCTACCGTATAAGTATAAAGATTTTTATAAGAATTGGCACACTTTGTGAGGAGTAATTTTATCTATTTAAAGATTCTCTCAAGCGTGAAAACAGGATAATAGTCCATTGGTTTTGATTTTTGATGCCTCTATATTTTTTTACCAACTTAAAAAATATGTTGAATGTACATTGTAAATATTATAAAAACGTTCATCAAAATTGAGAATGTACATCTATGCTGCTAGATTAAAATGCTTTAAATACAAAAAAGTAATAAGTAGAAGAAATAATATAAAACTAATCAACTTTGTAGAACCTAGGGCTTCTGCATTGTCTGAAAGCAGTTCTCAAATAAAGTGCTGCTCGATAAAATCGCTAAGTTTTGTTGTGCTAAATTTAGGAACTTCTTCAAATACCATTAATTGCATTTCATTACAAGAATGATTTATGAGCCAAACGCAGTGTTTGCGGGATCTGGTGAATAAATCTAAGCACTGCAAAGCAACGCCAGTAAGACAATGACAGTAACTGGCATAATTAAATCCTCCATCTGTTCATATAACCAGTGACAGCGGCGGAGTGTTATTTCAATAATAGCTGATTCCTTGACTAATGAAAATTTCACCAAGATTACATTAGTAAAATAATCCCTTTAATTTACATTTGAAAGAAAACCGAATGATAAACAATCGGGGAAATACAGATAACGAAACCGTCAAATAAAACATACAAACAGACAGTTTCCGATTAAATAATTGATTATAAATGTAATAAATCGCCAAATACATTTAAGCAGTACATACAAATGATTATTTATTGATTAAAACAATACATTTCATTATCTCAGTGAGATTGTATTTTTTATTCATTAAGAAAAAAACAATTACACATCACACATATACATTTTTTTTTACACATAGATTTGAAAAATATGTGTAATCACATTATTTCCCATAGAGAAGTTACAAAGAAATAATAGACGTGCTTAGAGATTAAGATAGAGATAACAGTAAAAAAATCTATAAATATTGAAAAAAATATACTATGGAGTATTAAGTATAACTTTGACTTCACAAGAATGGCGTTTTAAATATCACCAATTAATAGCGCATACCAGCTATACCCAGGTTGTAAGAGGTTGTATCTGTGAATTTTTTACAATGTCCCCTTTGAATATAGAATAAATATGTACATTAAAAATGTATCCTGCATTAGTTCTCGGTGTATTTCTGAAAAAAAGTTGGCGCTGTCTCGATGGAATTTGAATTTGAAGCATACTATTTGACAATGCAATCGAATTTATTATGGCATATTTTTTACAATTTAAAGGCATCAATTATTTTTCTTCTGTTGTACAAAATAAGCAATTATACTGATATTCAAAAAAATATCAAATATAAACTAAGAAAAGAAAAAACCGTTTTTTGGTGACTAAACGAAAAATTAAAACCAAGTACTTGTAGTATAAATTAAAAGTTGGATGTTATTTATTTGTTAACATTAAATTTTGTATCGATTGCTTCATTTGCCGCAATGTTCTTGCTTTTCTAATTCTACGTACCTAAATATATATTAATGGCGTCATCTGTCTATCTGCCATTCTATATAATTGTTAAACCCAATACGATTGTCTGAAACAAATTCATTTGTCTGTGTCTTTTATTTTTGTCTGGCTTATGTTCAATTATATTATAGCCGTCGTTCAGTGGGAAATCATCTTTGTATTCTTAAATAAAAATAAAATAACTAAGAAATTTTTTATTCAAAACACAGATAAATGTAAGTTCCAAATACAATATCAAAATCATGTTACAGAAAAAAAGCAATTTATTTATATGTACAAGTGAGTTGGTACAAAATAATATTTAATTGGGTTTAATTTGATTTGAAATAACACGAAATGCTCTGAGCTCCACGTATATCAAGGGGAAATTTATTCCACTTTAAAGGCCCGTTCACACTGATACCGCGATCAAAGTAAGCCGCCTTATTGCCTCTGTCCAAAGACATTCTTTTAAAGAGTTGGTACTCTGCGATCCAGATGATCTGAATGTAAGTTGTCTTTGTGATGGAACATTCTTATGACACTGTTATTGAATGTAGTGTGGAGCCAAGTCGTTCAGAGCCGTAAACAGCATCAGTCATGCCTCAAAGTCTACTAGCTCTGGACATTTTAACTAGTGTAGTTCGTTTAGAAGGGGTGATATGTGACATATTTTGTCAATGCGTTTGAGATACTTGGGCAAGCCGCATATATAGCATAAGCATAAACCAACCTTGATTATGTTAAATTTTAAAAATCAAATTTTAATAAGCTTGATAAATTAATCAATTTATATTTTTTATTTTTTTTTTATATAAATGGCAGTTCTTTGAGATCAAAAGTTTAAATTTCCAGGCATTAATTGTATAATTTTAATCAATTTATAATAAAGCTCTGAAAATAATAAACATTTTAGGAAAAAGTTACAACTTTTGGTACACATACTGTATTAACAGGTTCCATATTGAATCATTTTCACAATAATAGCATAATAACACGTTCTACCGAACTAACATAATATAAGAAGTTTGGCATGAATGAAAATGCTTAGAAGAGATGAAATAACGAATGGATCGGCAATTCGTATTATGCTCCCCCATCTAAACCAGCTGCTTTCTCATTTATAAATTTAATGGCCTTTCAGAATCATTCTATGAACTATTTTCACAGTGGTAGGTATTTTACATACTTTAACGGGAAAATTTTCCAACTCAGTAGTAATATTCATACGTCTCCGGAATCAAAGAAAAATCTATGCAGCCAAATTATGCACTTAAGTATAATAATTGAATAATATAAATGGCTGGTAAATAAAAATGTACATAATATATGTGTGAATGGTACGATATAAATTGCGTGTTTATGACACGATTGATTAAAAAAGACATATAATATTTTGATATCTATATAAATGTTCTGTAGACATAATACTATTACGATGGACCATAACATTTCGATGAAATGATTCGATTTCATCATAGTCGAAGGGTCTAAATGCGTAAATGCTGTGATAAAAATGATTCAAAATTAAAAAAAATGTGGACGTTAAGCTATCAAAAATAACTTTATCAACACGTTGTGCGCAAATTAGAGTTTTGAATATTTTTATACAAACATAAGCCTAGGCATCTAAATGAAGTAGTCTAATTTCTTGTTTAAAAACATAAACCCAGTTTTTATTTTGTTTGTGTATTTTACCGACGGTAAGATACAAGGTCATTTTTTAACACGAATAAGCAAATGCGAGAGATTTTTGATTTTTATTTTGAATATATATTTTAAATAAGTTTAGTCATTTTAATGACACAAAAGATACATTATATTAAAATATTAAGGACCCTTGGAAATTTTCGAACAAAATTTAAATACAAAAATGAATGAATAAGTAACCTGTAAAAAAACACGAAATAATAAAGATCCAATATAGGAAAAGATCAAAATAAGTTCAACGATCCAGACCACGTGGAATGATAAAGTTTCCTTGCGAACAAGACTTGGTAAATAATATACAGACCACAATGTGACGATGCAGAACACTAAAATAAATCATGTTATCTCCATTGCCAGGGGATCTATCAATCTGGTCGTGGACTCGCCAAAACACTGCGATTACGTCACTAATTCACAAAAATACTCTATTATACATATTCACAGGGAACTTTTTTCAAAAAATATACCAGCAACAATTGTATTAATAAGTCAATAACAAACACTTTATAATATACCTTGTTCAAAACACAACAAAACTTTTGTCTCTTTAAAAAAAATGTCCAAGGTTTAGTAGACTTTTATCGACTCGAATGTATGTAATAATGCAATCGAGTACTAGATTGAAATCAACAAATGAATGCGGATTGTTATGCAGCGATGTCCGCGTGCGTGCTTCATCGGAATTGTTTGACAACTGGACGATATAAAAGTACCTGCACGCCGCGGTGTTGCGGAGGGGACTGACGGCGCGGGCGCCGCGACGCCCCTCCGCCTCGCGTCGCCGCCACCGTCGCCGCCGACGCCGGGTGGGAAACGGGGCGGGACGAGATAGTGAGAGAAAGAGAGAGATTTAACAGTTCGACGTCCCTCTCCGCTAGTAGAACGAGTCCACAGGTGATGCGTTAATCATGCGTTATCACAACACAAATTATATAATGACACTATTTAAAAAAGGTACCTACCTTAATTTTTACTTATTACTGACTGTAAATTTTAATCAAATTAATTTTATAACGTTTAAAGGTCTGTTTTTGTATAATTTTAATTTCAATTATAAACTTTGTACTTGATAAATAACTACAAAAAATAAGCACGGTACGGTTTGTAATAATGTAGATATAAGAATTTAATTATTAAAATTTTATATTCACTTTTATACAATTTTAATAGGGAAACAGTGAACCTTAACGGAGAAATAAAATAAAGCTTCATAAAATGATAGGTACTTTAGAAAGAAATATTTAATTTATAACAAAAACAGGATGAAAAAAAAAGCTAAACATTTTGAAGAATGTTAGGAATTATTAAATAACACTTAAATCTTTTGTATTAAGTTTTTGATATTACAATAGGTTGATTGCACATTGGCATGGGACATGGAAGAAGTCGCACGAAAGCAGAATAAATGTAATTGAAATGAGATCACTTAGAAGAATTTGTAACAGAACGATGTATAGCAGAGTACGAAATGAAGACACAAGGAAAGGATGTAAGATTAAGAGAGATGTCATTAACAGAATGAAAGTTAACACATTGAAGTGTTTTGGCCACATTGGAAGAACGAATGAAGAACGATTGACAAAAAAAATATACAAAGCAGACAGGATCGCGATAAGAGGTCCAGGGCGCCCGTGAAAAGGATGGCACGACCATGTGAACGATATTCTGAAAGACGGAAATGTAAGAAGCGTTTACAACAGGCGAACATGTATAGACGATTAATGAATATGTATCAAGATAGAAAAATGTGGCGTTCGGTTCTCTCTGCCTTCCTCGTGAGGGATACGGCGTGATGGTATGAATGTATGTAGATTGCTCGTTGGGACAATATAAACTGCTTCAATACTTTATCCGGTTACATTTATCTATTACTTTTCTATCTTTCATCTTACATTGCAATAAATTATTTCAGGGGTTTAATATTTATTTTTATTATCTACGTTTACACTAATATTAAACATTTCCATTATAAATTCCTTTTTTAATAGGCTATAGTAGGCTATATAGTATATCTTGAAAATAATTTCTCCAGTACTCTCAAAAGATACGTCTTTGAAATAAGGAACAGTTTGTATGTACATCTTTACTCTATTGCATGAGTTTTTCGAATTCTGAATTTCATCAATAATTTTCATGTAAAATTAGTTTTAGTAAAACCCTTTTTTATTTTTTTATTGTAAGTTACTAAAAAACTACAAGGCTTGTGAAGTAGATATTTACTGCAATCGAAATAGAATATGAAAATCTACCGGCTGAGTTTTTTATTATTACAATATTTTAATAACTATTTTTGCTATTTTAAAAAAAACCATAAATTTTACCTTTTTTGCAAGATAAAATGTTGTATATCACAAATCAGGTGATATACAATATTTTTTCGTGTTTCATAGAGAAGAAGGTAATTTATTGTGCGTTTTTGCGTACACCCGTAGACCCAGGGTATACTAGGGCCTTAAAGTAATTATGAACACTTTGCAGTAAGATACACAAGTTTATAATAAATGGTTGATTATATAAAGGTATTATTGAATCTGGTGTAACATTTGGTTAAATCCTTTTTTTGGTTTTTAATAAAAAGTTATTAAAACAAGTATATTATACATATTTGTATACTTTCGTAAGTAAGAAAATTATCCATACGTATGTATGTATATTATGACTTTTGATTGAAAAAAGGATTTTCGTAGTACTACATAACCATATTTCATTTCAAATTACAGTAAAATATTTTTTTTATAAATATACCAATTACCTTCTAATTCAACTATTTAACTAAAATGCTTTCTTTACAATAAAAAAAAATATAATCAATGTAATTCAGAAATTTGCCAACTACGTGCCTTATTTTACTTACATTTGTAGATTGAACATACGCTGCAAATTACTAAATAAATACTTCTCATATTAAAATTAATTTCACGTGCAAAAAACTCAAATCACGTAGCTTTTCTATGCGAGCCATTATACATAGCTCACAAAAGCTGATTACTCCCCTTTCCAAAATAACTGATTGTTAGATATTAAACAATTGGCATGCAAACACTTCGACTTACAGTATCAACACGAATCTCAGACTGATTAAATGTTTGTAAAACAATACATATAATTCAATATTGTTATTCATTTGTGTGAAATATTCCTGTGATAACTATCTGAGATTTCAAGAACCGTATAAGATAATATTTGCTACACATATTACAAACAAGCTTTAATCCGACCCCTGCTTTCGTGAAACCAATTAGGTAGGTACGTGAAATAAGTAACTAACATAAATATAAGTGATTATCGTTAAAACATTGGATTTTTCTTTATTGATATGCCGTGATACGTTGAGAGTTAAATTATTAAGAAATTTGAAAGGAAAAATAATATATAAATAATGTGAATTCAAAAAGCACTGATTTAGAGGCTTCGCAGCATATATTTCGTTACATGGATTAACTCTAGAACATTTAGTTTGTCCGTCCCCACTTACAACTGTTGATTCGTTTGAATCAGAGAGCCTATAATTTCAGAAAATAAAGATAAGTACCTACTACAAAATTTTATACTTAGAATTTTTAATTTTTGTGTCAGTCAGGGGTTACCAACATTAGAACTTTTATTACATCTTTCCATAAAATTGTATATAAAAATACAATATCTCAAAACAATTTTAAGAAAAAATGTTCCAGAGATTTTCAAACTTCTTTAATAAAGAAAAATATTTTTGCTATGACAAATTTATGTGTTAAACTCCTTGTATTTCCATTTTTTTTAAAACAACGCCGAAACACCCCAACTAGATAATTTCTTTAACTTTTTTTAACAATATTTTCAAAAAATTAATTAACGTATTCTTCAACTATACATACTATCACCATCTACACATTTCATGTGTTACATGCAACTAGTATATATAATAATAAACTATAATGTTGTGTTATAACATTTACTTTGATGCTTCATAAAGTAGGTAGGTATCTACGCGACATTAAAAGTGTTTCTGGTTTCTGGCCAAGGACAATAATTCTGTTTTCTTTGATACTTTGGGTTTCTATTGTTACGAAGAATGATCGTAAAACCCCTTTAATTCAGTAGTTGTCGCGAAATTTTCGTCCCAGTACCAGTTGAAGAGTTTCAAGAGTTATTCAAAAATCTTGGCTTTGATCTTCCGAGTGACAAGATATTGTCATCATTAATTATTTACGAATTCATTTCACAGTTCTATAATGTTGAGTTTTTCAATTAAATTCAGATATTTTACAAGAAATATATTATACTTTTTGGCATAATAATCTATCAAAAACAGATAACGCAAGCTACAATTATTTTAGGGCAAATTCAACAACTCATATCAAAGGCGCTGAAATCGTAAAAGTTCCAAAGTAATTATAGATTTTTGTTTTATTTAAACATTGTAGGCAGCTGCAAAAAAGAGTTTCAGACTTAAGAACATTATCTAGTGAACTTGAAGTAATTCTTCGTTGGTGTCGTCGTGTCAGTGTGTCATTACTGTCGGTCTAGAATTGTCAAAATAAATAGAATTTATAAAGTTACACAATGACATGAATTATTTATTGTGATATGTATACAAATATTAACCAATTGTACTTTTACTTTTCAAGTCTTATGACGTTTCCTTTGTCCTATGTCTACTTTTGAAAATACCTATATTCGTGATATGTATGGTGATTCGCGTGTACTTTAAAGTCAAATAAAATTCTTAACAATAACTAATCGAAATTAAATCAGAAACTTATTAAACGATTAGTGATAATGGAATATAAAAACGGCACACTGTGTGTGTAATTAATAAAGAAATATATGTAATTGTAATATGTCAGATATGATTTATAATCGGAATTTAGTTTGAAATAGGTTTTGAGAAATTCCTTTGTGCGTTGAGCATTGACTATCTATGTATACAATAATGTTCTATATATAATGTTCTGTTATAAGTGATATACTTATAACAGAACATTATCAATATTTACCTATTACATAAAAAATGTTTATCATCAATTATTGAATGTGATTGATACGGGAGGATGCTTGAACAAAAAGGAATAGGTTTTTTATTGAAACAAATATTAATATTTTGTTAACAAACTAGTATTAATATCGAAAACAAGGTAAATACATACAGTTCTAGAAAAGACAAGCAGTGTAAAATAAATATAAATCTTGTACAAATAATCTGAAAGTACCAAAAGAGCTGCTGACGGCATCGAAAGCAATATTTGAATAGACTAATTCAATAAAGAGGGTTTTTAGTGAAAGTCATACAAAAATAATATTCTAACAAAGAAAGGATGAAATGTTGAAATATTTTTTTCTTACTTTCATCTTGTGGCATTAATTAAAGCACAAAGTTTTTATAAATTGTTAGCTTGGGAAAAAATAGTATAATTCTGTGAGAACAGTTTCTTTGTAGTTCATTTTACTGAATACTTTTATCTAAACACGAATGACGTGGAAAGAAAAAATTGCTAGATTTTTAACGCTTAAGTTTTCACTTTGTGTTGTGATGTCACAACCAACAATTATTGTGTGATACTCTATAACAAATAAATATTATTTTGTGATTGAATCGATCACATTTAGTTATATTTATCGTACATGTATAAAGGATCAATGTAGGTACATATTATGGTAATCAAGACCGATAAAAGTAGTTATCTAAAGTAATAAAGCAATCAAAATGTTAGTGTATGTGTGTGTGTGTGTGTGTATGTGTGTGTGTGTGTGTTTGTCTCACGCCTTCTGAAAAACCAAGAGCATCTAAAAATCTAATTTATGTGCGAACGTGTACCTGTATACCTGATGCAGTGTCACGCTAAAAATAATGCGATAAAAATGCTGAATTTTAAAAATATTTCAATAATTATTTTTTTCATACAAAATTTTCCAAGTCGTATCTGTCAAAAAAGTGTACATTTTGCACGCATATATCTGTTAGTTTAAAAGTTAGAAGTACGTATTTACACGAAAAAAATTTACTTTCAAGTATAACTTAGCGTTTAAGTGAAAAACATGGTGAATATTTTGTATAATTATAATGTTTAACTTATTTTTAAAGTAAGCGTTTTGTACATAAATGCCGCCATTTTAATATCTTTTCATACAATATTTCATTTTCCTACCGAATGAATATGTTCTTGAAAATAATAAACCTTTGAAATAAATATAAATATGAAATAATAAAATGAAACACAAGACATTACAGCAAGTTTTAAGACGTATATTGTAAAAGTCTGTTAATTATTAGTAAAGATATGGGCATAATAAAATTGCATAATTTGTATATAATATTTGATATTTCGGACAATTTTCATTTTTATGGCATCGAACAAACCAATGTAGGTACCTACATATTCAAAAAATGTATCCGAACCATTCGATATTACTTACGTGTTCGAATCGTTTCCATGGCTACAGAAAGAATGTGATATTCAAATAAAATTTGTTAGGAATCGAATTTATTTAGAAGGTTGTTGTAGGTAGGTACCTACCTAATACTATTTACTTACAAATCAACAATAATATACCTATACTGATTTCCTATAGGAAAATTATTTTATTTATTTATTTATCAACCGTTTGTCCGATTATAATGAAACTTTGGTTAATTGTCGAGCGTATGCCCAGAATGGTTTTTGGATTTAAACTTTTTTCTTATTCTTCTTCTTCTTCGTGTATTTGGTCGTTTTACCTATGAAGGGGGAGTATCCTGGGAAAAGAAGGTCCGACTGTCCCTCCATCTCTTCACAGGTCTTCCAGGACGGGTTCTGCATATAAACTTTTTTCTTCTTTTTCTTCAACGTGTACTTGGTCATCTTACCTATGAAGATGAACTATCCTGGGAGATGAAGGTCCAATTTTCCTTCCATCTCTTCGCAGGTTTCTGGATTTAAACTTTTTTCTTCTTCTTCTTCATCGTCTATTTGGTCATTTTACCTTTGAAGGTGGACTAACCTGGGAGAAGAATGTCCAATTTTCCTTCCATCTCTTCGCAGGTATCTGGATTTAAACTTATTTCTTCTTCTTCTTCTTCATCGTGTATTTTTGGTCATTTTACCTATGAAGTTGGAGAATCCTGGGAGAAGAAGGTCCAACTGTCCTTCCATCTCTTCGCAGGTATCTGGGTTTAAACTTTTTTCTTCTTCTTCGTGTATTTAGTCATTTTACCTATTAAGTAGAGCATCCTGGGAAAAGAATGTTCTTTCATCTCTTCGCGGTTCTTCCAGGATGGTTTCTGGATTTAAACTTTTCTTAACCGACTGATGGGACGGGATGTAATGAAGGGAAGGGATGCACTAAAGGGCCTGAAGGGACGGGAGGTATAAAACTGCCTGAAGGGACGGAAGGTAGTGAAGGGTCTGATGGGAAGGGACGTAATGAGGGATTAAAGGGACGGGAGGTACTGAAGGGCCTGAAGCGGCGGGTCCTGGAGTCTAATTCTGTTTCTTCTTAATTTTATGTAGACCTTTAGGGCAGTTTTTATACAAACTATTTCCTATTGTCTAATTCATCTTCTTCTTCTTTTATGTATACATTTGGGTCATTTTTTTATAAAAATTATTTCCTTTAGTCTAATTATTATTCTTCTTCATTTAAGTACGTAGACTTTTGGGAGAGTTTTAATACAAACTATTTCCAATAGTCTTATTCATTTTCTTTTATGTAGACCTTTTGGTCAGTATTTATACAAACTATTTCCAATAGTCTAAATATTCTTCTTCTTCTTTTTTGTAGACCTTTGGGTGAGCTTTTATACAATCTATTTCCAATAGTCTAATTCTTCTATTAGGTATATGTATTTTTACTTATTTTATGTAGACCATTGGAATAGTTTTTTATACAAACTATTTCTTATAGTCTTATACTTATTTTTCTCTTTTTTATTTAGTCTTTTGGGTTAGTTTTAAGTCTAATAGTCTATTGTGCAGAAATATTATTAACGATATGCACACTTGATGAAAATACATATGAAATGAATGGGATATGGGATGTGACGATATAACCTGCACTAGAATCTTTTCAATACTTTTGTTTAATTAAATTTAAACCATTTATATCATCCTATTTTGAATAATTTTCAACACCTAATATTTAAAGAATGGGGGTTGTGGCCATTACTGAACTCTTCACAACATTTATATTCAAATTAAAAACTATTTACTATAGTTCAAGTCTTCTTCTTCTTCGTTAATGAAGACTTTCAGTCAAATTGAGCAAAAATATAATGCACACTTGATGAAAAAATATAAAAACGAATGGGATGTGACCAATACTAGATCTTTTCAGTACCTACGTTTGTTTAATCAAATTTTAACCACATCCCAACATCCAAAATTACTAAATTTTCAATAGGTACACATTACAATTTGTTTTCGATGATTATATTTAAAAATGGGGGTTGTGGCCAAACCAATCTCTTTACAACGTTGATAAACAGTCATATTTAAAACCATTACGCATAGTCCATGCGAGCAGAAATTGTATAAATATTATACTTCATTCACACTTTATAGCAATATATAAAAAAGAATGGGTTGTGGCCATCACTTGAACATTTTACAATACTTAAACTCAATCAAATTTCAAACCACTTTTCATAGTCTGATATTGCAAAATAATTGGGTGACAATATTATAAAAACGATTGCTTTTTCTTTCACAATTTTACATTCTTGGCCAACGGCGGGACATAAAAGCTAGTGTATACAATAAACAACTTAAATAGAAACAAATATATTCACAATTTTCAATTTTTTCGTCTGTATTTTTTTTTATCTCTGCGGTTAGCGGCCCCTTAATTTTAAATATTTAAATGTAATTAAGAAAAAATCTCACATTTAAGATGTTGGATTCCTTTCCCATGTATTACTTGCCATTGTATTACTTGCAACTTGTTACATCGTAAATAGAAAGATTTTTATTGAGAATAAAGGATTGTATTTACGCTATCTAAATTAGAAAATCATGTAATTCACAATGCAAAATCTTAGAATAAAACGATTTTTAAAAATCACGATAAAATTGTTATTTTTTTGTTTGACATCTGATTGACATCAATTTACAAATGATATTAGAGATATACAATGGAGTCAATGCCAAAACGGCAAAGATTAAAGATAAAATGTTTGGATAGATGACATGGAAAGCTTTTCCTAGGTCCTTTATGAAAAGAATACAATTTCCTTTATGGAAATGACTATAAGATTTCGTTCTGATACCCCAAGTTTTGATCTTGGGGAGCTTTGTCGAAAGTGGAAAAAAACTTTTGTTGAAAATACTAAAAGGTATGTTATATATGTACAGCAGATTAATTTATTTAACACTAATTTATGCCGTGTGCATATAGCCATATGGCAATTTCTCTGCGTGATATAATTGATTTAAATTGCGCTTCTACATAATTTGAGAAAATAATAATATTAAAAAGGCCAGGGGGGCAAGTTTGGTAAACCGGCGGAATCTAAACCATCCATGTTTAACCATATCATATGAAGATATTATAGAACTTCTGACTGGAATTGCCAACCCCCCCCCCCACCCCAGATGTAGGTACCAAACACGACTATTACCTAAATAATGTAGCTTTAAGATAAAAAATTTTTTATCTCATACAAAAAAAAAAAATCTTACAAAAGCCACATATCAAAGGAAGTCAAAGTTGCCACTCATAACGCAATCGTAGTGCCTGACTCTGACGTATGCACCTGGACCTGTAGAAGGCGCACGAAAGCAGAATAAATGCAGTTGAAATGAGATCGATAAAAATAATTTGTAATAGAACAACATTTGACAGAGAAACAGATAAAGACTCAAAGTAAGAATGAAAGAAAACACATTAAGATGGTTTGGCCACTTGGGAAGAATGAATGAAGAACGCGTTACGAAGAAAATATAAAAAGGCGACAGGAATGATATAAGAGGTCGGGGGTGCCCAAGAAAAGGATAGCACGATCATGTGTCGATGATCGTGCCATCCATTAGATGGGTCGATGGCAGAGCGGTTAGCGCATTGGGCTAGTAATCCAGTGGTCGCGAGTTCGAATCCTGCCTCGACCGATTTCGTTCACCTATAGCACAAGCATTTATTTACTTATTTTATTTATTTTTTTAGAATACAACAGGACGTGTCCGAACCCCTGAAGACTTTCAACGGACTGAGGCAGGGAGACGCACTTGCGTGCACACTGTTTAACTTGGCACTGGAAAAGGCCATCCGAGACTCGGGTATTCAAATTGGTGGCCATATCTTCAATAAATCTGTGCAACTCCTTGCCTACGCTGATGATATAGATATCATTGCACGCTCGGAAAATTTAAAAATTGCATTTAAAGCCCTGGCTGCATCAGCAAGGAATATGGGGTTGATGGTAAACGAGGGAAAGACAAAGTATATGCCAGTGCATGAACGTTGAAAACCGCCAGATTTGCGAGTCGACGATTACACATTCGAAACTGTTAGCGAGTTTGTGTACCTCGGTACTATGGTGACAAGTGACAACAATGTCTCAACCGAAATTAAACGCCGAATAGTGTCCGCAAATCGGTGCTACTATGGGTTGCAGAGGCACATGAAGTCTCGTCACCTCACCAGAAAAACGAAAGTCCTCCTCTATAAGACTCTTATTCGGCCAGTACTCTCATATGGATCAGAATGTTGGGCAATCGCTAAATCTGATGAAAGAGCCCTGGAAATTTTTGAGAGGAAGGTGCTGAGGAGGATCTACGGCCCGACTTGTGACAATGGAGAGTGGCGTATCAGGCACAACTACGAATTGTATGATCTGTACAAGGAGGCAACCATAGTGACAGAAATAAGAATAGGAAGACTCAGATGGGCTGGACACGTCCAAAGAATGAGCGAGGAGGACGTCCCAAGACGGATCATGAATGGTGCACCGGGGGGACGAAGAAAAGTTGGAAGGCCGAAGCTTCGATGGCTGGACTGTGTGGTGAAGGATGCGAACAACATCGGCGTCCATAACTGGCGCAATGCGTCGCATGATCGACAGTCATGGAGGCGGGCTCTGCAGGAGGCTAAGACCCGACCTGGGTTGTGGAGCCACAGATGATGATAGCACAAGCATTTATGCTTTTTTTAGGGAACATAGGAATATGTATATGTACTTGTTTAACAAGGACATACCTATTCATTTTGTATTAAAAAAAATGTGAACGATATTCTGGAAGACCGAAATGTGAGAAATCTAAACAACAGACGAACATGTATGACACGATGCATTAATGTTGACGAGGCAATGAATGTGTGTCAAAAAGAAAAAAAATGGCATTCTGTTCTGTATCATGACACACAGATATACGTAATGTATCTACCATAGCGGTTAGCGCGCTGGGCTAGTAATCCAGTGAGTTCGAATCCTGCCTCGACCGATTTCATTCACCTATGGAACAAGCATTTATGCTTATGTTAGGAAACGTAGGAATATGTATATGTACTTGTTTAACAAGGACATATTCATTTTATTAAAAAAAAATACACATAACATAACATGAAAAAATATCATAATATTTAAAATATCAAGACATCAAAAGAAATGATTAAAATAATAATGACTTCGCATGCAGGAAAGATGTATCATTTTTCAAAGATGCAAAGTGTACGTTATGTTAATTAAAATATAAGCGGAATATAAATAAGTTATTGAGTAATTTAAATTGTGATTAAAAAAATGGATATAAGTTAGGTACCGACGAATAAATAAATTTTATTTTACATCACATGCCACCAAAGATATATTTATTTATAGGTATTTTCGAACATAAAGTTATGAAAAATCACAAAACAAAATTAAAACTAAGAAGTCACTTTGGAGTTTATTTTAAAAGAAGAGAAAAGATTTTTATGACGGTAAAGGCACCTTAATGCAAATGCTACACTACGGTGTAGTTAAGGCTAGCTGGAAATATTATTTTGACAAGAAAATGGTATAGTTATTACTTGAAATAATAGGGTCGGCTTTGTTATAAAATCCCAAAAATGTTATCAAAAATAAAAAGGTCTAGTTTCTATAATGTAACTTGAATAAAGAAGATCGTAATAGAGAGAACTAATAAAATATTTTTAGAACATCAGTATTAACTTAAATAAATAACCTGACTTATCTTATTATGATGACATAAGAACAAAATATTTAGGATTTTTTTTTCTCATTTACAAACTCTAAAGGTCAACATAAAACAAACACACCTTCAATAAAGGTTAAAACCCTTATACTCTAGTGGTAATAAAACAATGGATTAAGATTTTGAGAACAAAGGAAAGAATTTACCGAATTTTCGATCTGTAGTTTTCATGAAATAGATAAAGACAATATAAACATCAGGGTGCTTTTTGAGGAGAGTCGCGGTGTGCGTATAAGGCAGATGTCTTGCCTAAGAAACATCAGGGAATGGCTTAGAATCCACAGTGGTGGAAATGTTCCGGTTAGCTCATGTCTATGAGAAGCATATGTCGGGGGATCTGACATGTCACATGCATTCATATATCGAGCATCACACTTCTTCTATGAGCACTTAAACGAATTTGACTTATTCAACTCCTCAATACCTAATATCAAATCAAAACTTCTCTTACAATAATTATTCATATAAACTAATCCCTCTCCTTCTGTACTCCCTCTCTTCCTTCCCTATTCCCTCTTAACTCCCTCCTACCTCAATAATACTTACTTCCTACTTCTTACATAATATATTTTTACCTGTATACTTGTGGAAACATGTTATTGGCATAGTTGTTATTATTTTATTGTTAATCCCTTATATTGTATAAAGCTGTTTGTTTCCCGAATATAAATAAATAAATAAATAAAGAAGAAGGTAACATAAGACTTTATTAAATAATTTTTATTGAAAACAAGTTACGATAAAAATCTTAAGCCATTAAAATATTGAGACAGATAAAACAATGAATACCTATGGAATTAAATAAACAATGTACTTTTGGTATTCGCGGCGATTTGTAAAGATGGATAGTTAAATATAACAAACATATCTCAAGCAGTAGCGGTAAATGGTTATCAATCGTGTTTCCAACCTATTCGTTCTGGTTTACCACAGGGTTCTCACCTAGGTCCATTACTTTTCAATATACACAAATGACATAACAAATTGTATATCCTTCTTTTTAAATCAATATTCTCATTTGAAGACTGTCTACAACGTGATCTAAATAGTCTCATTAATTAGATGGGTGATGGCAGAGCGGTTAGCACGCTGAGTTAGTGATCCAGTGGTCGCGAGTCCGAATCCTGCCGCGACCAATTTCGTTCTCAAGCTGCTATGCTTAAGTTAGGGAATGTATTATGAGGATCTATATGTACTTGTTTCAAGGACATATTCATTGTTTCAAATAAAATATTGTGAAGGTAGTCAACTATATTTAAATATCAATAAATGTTTCTCCTTTTGTAAAAAAAACCACCCGATTGTCTACAACTACACAATCAATAATATTTCTTTATCCAGAAAACTCCAAGCAATGGACCCTGGTGTTATCGTTGACAGTCAACTCTTATTCATTCCATACATTGATAGCATTGTGAACAAGAGCTTTAGGAATTTGGGCTTTATATTTAGATGCACGAAATAATTTATACACACAAGTTCTCTTATTTTTCTATATAATGCCTAAACTAACCAACCTTACCAATCTATACTTACCAAAAGTTTGGTGAGAATAGATTTGTTTGGTTTGTGTGTAGTTACTATATTCAACTGTGTGGAGCCCTGACAACAACAAACATATAAACCAGATCGAAAAAATCCAATAGAAAATCCCTTAACTTCCGTAATCAAATAAAATACAATTACAAACTGCTCGCGTTTGTCAAGAACAAATTACGACAAAAACTATTTTATTAAACGCTGCTGTAACAACTACAATAATCTTAGTCCTCAGCCCGATCTATAATCTGTCTCTACAAGCACTACAAGCATTGTTTAGGGAAATTATCCTATTTCAAAATTCCAGTTCATTTCTCAGTTTCCTAACCAAATTCTAAATCTCATTCCTTGAACCCATTCTCCTGAACAATTCAATGCTTATTTTTTTATTTGTGTAATTGTACTATGACGCATTTTGTAAAAAAGCTATTATTTTTCCGATAAAATAAAAAAAATAAATATATTCATTAAACATTTATAGAGGGTCGAAGAGGTGTTGGAAGGAGACAAATTTCCTGGTTCCGCAATATACGCGACTGGACGGGCATAAGAAGTATTGGAGAGCTGTTTCGGGCTGCCCAGGACAAGGACGCTTTCTCTCGGGTGATAGTCAACGTTGGGGGGGCCTGACATGACACAATATACGCGACTGGACGGACATAAGAAGTGTTGGAGAGCTGTTTCGGGCTGCCCAGGACAAGGACGCTTTCTCTCGGGTGATAGTCAACGTTGGGGGGACCTGACATGACACAATATACGCGACTGGACGGACATAAGAAGTGTTGGAGAGGTGTTTCGGGCTGCCCAGGACAAGGACGCTTTCTCTCGGGTGATAGTCAACGTTGGGGGGACCTGACATGACACCAAAAGAAGAAGATTAAACATTTATTTGCAGCATGCATACATTTTTTTGAAACGGAAACGCTTCGAGGTCCAAATATTTATATTTGAACTTTTTTTTACATTTATTTTTTTAACATTTATTGTTGTGAAGTATTGACGTGTAAAGTCTTTAGATTAATGGCATTTATTTATGTACATAATTGAAATTTACATAATTGACACCGCTTAGATGATTCAAAGTAATATAATATATAGAAAATGTGCGGGCGTCCTGGGTTCGATACCCAGCAGAGGAAAAATTTATTTAATTTCATTTCTCACACAATTTTTGCTTTTTTGGGCTGAAAATTTCGATAACTTGAAGATTGTTGACACATGGAAATAAACTCGCCACTTGCGCAGGGTGCAAGGAAGAGTTTATTATTATGATAGTTATTATTAAATAGAAGGTAGGTACATATATTATGTGATTTACTTAAAATTATCAAATCGGTGTTAATTTTGTTACTTTCCAAATATTGGTTACTAGCTGTTTGTTACCCGTGGCTTCGCTCACGTGTAATTAAAAGCTTTGTTTCATTGGATTGAGTTTCTAAATATTTCACAATGTGATGGTTGTTGAATGCATGTACCTATGTAAACGTATATACCTATTAATATAGCGTAGTACAATAATAAATAATGTTATTGTTTCAATTGTTCAACTGTTTGATGCCAAACTAAAATAAACAAAAAAATAAACCCAAAAAAAAGAAAAAAAAATATGATTTTTGAATACCTTTCAAAACAATATTTTCACAAAACAAACGAAACACACATTAAATTTTTATTTTTAAGAATAATATATACATGTAGCTTTCCATCTTTACAAGTAATAGTATACACTTTATACACATCAAATTTTAACAATACAACGACCTTTTGACCTGTGTGTTGATGAGTGAGTATATTAGTTAGGAAATTTGTTTTATACATAAAAGCTAAAATGTTTTTCCTTTAGTAAATATTATAGATTTACAGTTGTTATTAACATAAAAACTTTAGAACGAGTGACTGAGTACTTTGTGTAGAAATTTATGTGTGATTATATTGAAATTTGTTCCATTTCAACTGTCTATTTTCCAAAAATCATGTTAAATATCTATTTTGGAGTAAATTTCCCTATACATGTTTTCATAGCATCTTATTTCTCTTTGATTGAGACAGTCTTCTATATATACTTTCATGCTTGACTTTGTTACATGGTCATAGTTAGAAACGAATGAAGGGTTTCCATGTCATTTATCCTTACAACTGTTACATTGTGTACGTACAGCTTTTGTATGAGAAACATCAGTTTCCAAGGGACACCCATTTCATGTTATGTTTGCTTGAAAATTTACATTTTGACGTAGGCACAGCATTTTTGCTATTGATGAGACATAATAGAAACTGGATCAGTTATAAATCAATGTATTTTCACAAATGATATAGGTGGGCATATTTATTATTTGTTCTGTGAAGGGGCCGTTTACAGTCCCCATGTGCAGAGAGGTTGGTGGTGGTTTATGTGAATTTTTGGTTTATTTTATTTTATTGATTTTATAGAATTAACAGTTTACAATATGAATTTACAATAGGTATAATTATATCAATCTTTGAATCTTTTTGATTTTTTCAACCCACTTTGGTTGAATTTATTTAAAAAATTTTCTTTTAAACTCTATGAAATCAAAATTTTAAATAATAAATAAAAAAAAACTCGTATATAACAAATGTTTTTACGTTTGGATAAAATTAACGTACATACATGCATACTTTAAATATTTAGAAAATAATAATATTAGAATCGTAACCGACGTTTATTTTTTTAGAACCGAAATTGCCTGCCACTGGGAAAAATCTTTTTACTCTCTATGGAATTTGATTTCACAGATAATAAAGCTCTTTAGAGCTTTCCATCATTTTTCATTTTTGAGGTCCATCATATTTAATTTTTTCTTTACGTATGGTCACAGAAAAGGTTTTGGGTAAAAACCAAAAACTTTTCTGCGCCTTTATAGACCTTGAAAAGGCCTATGATAAAGTTGTAAGAGAAAAACTATGGAATATACTATCGATGTACGGAGTGAAGAGTAAGCTGATACGTGCAATCGCTTCATTATATGAGAACAGCAAAGCATGTGTTCGTGTTAACGACACAACAACAACTTGGTTCTCTATAAATAATGGCGTTAGACAGGGGTGCGTGTTGTCCCCTTGGCTCTTTAATCTCTACATTGATTTCTGCATAAGAGCCCTTAAGTATGAAAGTAAAGGTCTGAAACTGAGTACTGTAACAGTACGTGATCTGATGTATGCAGACGACAAAGTATTGTTAGCAGAAAGTATGGAAGAGTTACAGTATCTTGTAAGTATGGTATATGAAGGATGCATAGAAAACGGACTTAAAATGAATGCCAGCAAATCAAAGGTAATGGACTTTGAAAAGAGTGAAAGCAGAACAGTGTGTCAAATAAAAGTAGAGAATGAATGGCTTGAACAAGTCGACGAGTATGTCTATCTGGGTAGTATGTTCCAACGGAATGGACGGCCTGATAAGGATATTGAAAGAAGAGTTATGGCAGGAAACAGAGTGAATGGAGCACTTAGACCAGTAATGAATGATCGCAACATATCAAGAGACGCTAAAGTTGCCATTCATAACGCAATCGTAGTGCCAACCCTGACGTATGCAAGTGAGACCTGGACATGGCAGAAGTCGCACGAAAGCAGAATAAATGCAGTTGAAATGAGATCGCTTAGAAGAATTTGTAACAGAACGATGTATGATAGAGTTCGGAATGAAGATACAAGGAAAGAATGTAAGATAAAGAAAGATGTAATTAACAGAATGAAAGTTTACACATTGAGATGGTTTGGCCACTTGGGTAGAATGAACGAAGAACGCCTGACGAAGAAAATATACAAAGCTGACAGGAACGGAATAAGAGGTCGCGGGCGCCCAAGAAAAGGATGGCACGACCATGTAAACGATATTTTGAAAGATGGAAATGTAAGAAGCATGAACAACAGACGAACATGTATAAGACGATGTATGAATGTTGATGAGGCGATGAATGTGTGTCAAGATAGAAAAATGTGGCGTTCGGTTCTCTCTGCCTACCCCGTGAGGGACATGGCGTGATGGTATGTATGTATGTCATATTTAAAATATTGATCTTGTATTTATCACCAATGTCGAGCATTCCCGACTTAAATTTCCCGGGATCGGGATCCATAATTTTACCGGGTATTAACCTAAGTAAGAAACCTTATTTGACCTGTTTGAGAATGTGGATATTATTTATCATAATCATTACCATTATTTGGTTTTGAAATTTTGTATAAAATGAAAGTATGTATGTTCATTGATATCACATTAAAAATTTGTGTGCAACCTAATAGGGTAAAAGTGGTGGTCAAAAATATAACGGACCTTTAAGGGATGATAGTTTTATTCTCAAGGGTTGTTATCCTCCGAAATCGGCCATCATCCTATATTATTACTCTAAAGAGCTTCATAAATAGGGACTCTAAATTTATGAACTTTTTTATAATTAACAACATGGTGATTAATCATACCAAGCCTTGAGACGAGAAAATGAAAAAAAATTCGGTATGTTTAAAAAAATAATAAATTTAGGATTTCGGTAAATTAGTTCCCGTAGGAGCTGTCTATATGCTATCATTTAAATTTGTAGAATCTGTTAATATAATAATGTTGAATTATAATTAATTAAAAATGAAAGAGGTCGGTAGATAAACAAAGACCAGACTTTTAGATTCGTTTAATAATTTCTTCAGTATCTTTTTGAAATTCGATAGATGGTAATGTTTTCTTCTAAGATTTGAAAATAATTAATTTTGATACCAACGTTAATAAGCTTTGAATTTATTGAGTTCTCCGAAGAACCAGATCCGTAAAATATTCATAAATAACTTAATAAAATATTTCAACAATTGTAAAAACAAGATTCCACTTTCTGAGACGCTTGAAAAGGTATTGCAACTTGAAATTACACATAAAATAAATTGGTTTTATGATGCAGATAAATATATGGATTTTTATCAACTAATGTTGTAGCATAAAACTGAAAAATATAAATTTATTTTATTTTTGTAGATATTGCTTCTCGGGTAACTAACGGGTAGGTACTATGTCAAAAATTAATTCAACACGCACCCAATGACAAATTGCCACATTCTGGAGACAAACCGAATTAATAAACTCTTTTCTAGATTGCAAACCCCTCCCAACGCTACGTAGTGCGCTTCAGAGGAAGAGTAAAATGGACCCAAATCCTAATAGCTGGTGTCCCCTACGTGGACATGTTAAAAAAATCATTAATCTGTAAATATTTTCATTTATATTTACGGATTTCATCTGAATTGATATTTCAATACAAGGATATATTATGATTTTGAAAACAATTTGCGGTTAAATACATTTACTTGTAACATTTATTGTGATGTATATTACTAATATCACAACCCGATTTGCATATAGGGACTCTAATGGCCCTAATTTAAGATTCGCGGAAAGAAAACATACAATAAAAACTAACCTTTGTTTCCTCGAGAGATTTCAGTAACATAGGTTGTACAAATAACATCTTGGTAGAATAGACATACCTGAAACAAAATAAAATTGTATGAACAAAATTAAACTCTTCAAAATACTTATTAAGATTGTACAATAAATGATAAAATAACACACACACAATACATTATTAATATATTGGTTAAACACACTCGTGTTTTGAGAGACGTGGACTTTATTTTTCATTTCATATGACCTTCAAAACTCGGCCACTTTTACTGATTCCGTTAACACGTTGGTATTCTGTGATCTAGCGAGACAATCCCATAACACAGTAATTAATTTCAAGATCAAAATTATATTTGTTTGATGGTGTTCATCACTAAATTTCTTAGGATATATTTACAATTACAATTATTTTAGAAGAGGCATTATGTAACATATTTCTTCGGCACCATAACAATATTTGATCGATAGAGTTCATTACATTGCAATATGCAGAATACTCCGTTGCAGTATCAGAATTTAGTTTTCTATTTATTAGGCTAATTTCGGTGGATAATATTTGTGAAACGTCTCATTCATTTCTCAGCATTCTCCTAAAGTTTGATCATTATTTTTTTTATTAAATATAATTTTAAAAATTAATTAGTAAGAATAAAACACGAAATGTCTGTAGATACATTACAAACATCTCTGTAACAAAAACTAAACAGAAGATTATTTTAAGTATTTGTGAGGTGCCGACTCCAAGCATCGGTTGCGTACAGGCGTTTTGCAAGCGGCATTTTGATTAAGTGGAGTATGCTAGAGTCTCAGACATCTCCTAAGAGGCTCCTTTGTTATTTTAATTATTAATGTTTCTCTTTTAACTTCGACTTCACACAATTTATTAATTAATTATGAAAATCTTGAAAGAAAAGTTTTGATGTGATAATATTTATTTATAACTAGCTTCAGGGTCATTTAGCGAGACGATGCATGAATGTTGACGAGGCGATGAATGTGTGCCAGGATAGAAAGATATGGCGTTCGGTTCTCTCTGCCTACCCCGTAAGGGACATGGCGTGATGGTATGTATGTATGTAACTAGCTTTAATGTCCCGCCGTTGGCCAAGAAATTGTGAAGGAATAAGCAATCATTTTTATTATATTGTTACACAAAATTTCAGTAAGATGGGAAGTGATTTAAATTTTGATTGATAATAAGCGTTGTAAATAATTCAAAGTAAGCCAGCCCAATCCTTTGTATATAGAGTAAACAATTTTTTTGCATTCGTTTTTTTATATTGCCATCAAGTGTGAATAAAGTAGCTACGCCCACCTCCACCCGCTCCGTATATGGGGACTGAAAACGGCCCCTTCGCAGAATGCTAGTAAGAATGACAAAGAATGCATGGCACGAAGAGTAGCTCTAGAAAATCCACTAGACTCGTGGTCTCGGCACAATTGTGCAAAAAAATAACAATCAACGTCGGTTAAAATAATATTCACAGACATGGATTGTCGCGAGAGTACTTCAAGCCTGTGACTGTAAAACTAAGCATCAGAGAGTTGACCAAGGACACCCTTGAATAAAGTACCTATATACGATTTCTGCACAAATAAATTTGGGACATGGTTTTGAATATGATTGATTATCAACGTTGTAAAGAGTTAAGTATTGGCCACAACCCCCAATTTTACATATCGTCATCGAAAGCAAATAATGTGTATTGAAAACTTAGTAATATTGGATGATAGGAAATGGATTAAAATTTGATTAAACAAAAGTATTGAAAAGTGTCTAGTGTTGGTCACATCGTATTCGTTTTTATGTTTTTTTTCATCAGGTGTGCATTTAGATTGTAATATTTCTGCATAATTACACTATTAGACTTAAAACTGGCCCAAAGTTTACATAAAGGAAAAAGAAGAAGAATTTGAGTATGGGAAATAGTTTGTAGGTATATTGAACAACCTATATTGCAAACAAGCAGTATAGGATGATGGAAAATAGTTTAAAATTAAATTGAACAAAAGTATTGAAAAGAGTTTAGAGTTGGCCACATCCCCTTCATTTTAGTGAGCATATAACTAATAATATTTCTTCACAATCAGACTATTAAACTTAAAACTGACTGTCTTATTAAAAAAAGAAGAAGAATTAGACCGTAGGAAAGAGTTTGAATATAAACTGACCTAAAGGTCTACATAAAATAAGAAGAAGAATAAAACTATAGCAAAGAGTTTGTATAAAACTCACCCAAAGGTTTACACAAAAGAAAAAAAAATAAATGTTTCCATTTTCAACCCCGCAAAGAACTGTAAAAACAAATTGATATCAAATTAAATCAACGGAAAAAAATCCAGATTTATGATATTTTTCTTAGTAGGTATTTTCTTATAAACTATTCAATAAAACATGAACGCAAAACCAGGAAGGATTGTTTTTCAGAAACCAAACAGGAAAAGGCTAAAATATTACATCTATGTATGTATCAAGATATAAAAATGGATCAATTAATTCACAATATTTATACGAATTATGGATTTATACTATGTATAATCAATATACTTAGGAGGCTTTATCGACTATCGTGGCTCAGTTGGTTATACATATATTATCTTACTCCTGAGTCAAGCTATTTTTAACCGACTTCCGAAAACGGAGAGGTTATCAATTCGACGTGAAGTTTTTTTATGTATGTTCAGCAACAACTTTTTATTGCGTGATCCGATTTCGATGATTCTTTTGTTCATTAGAAAGGGGGTATCTTCCAATTGGTCTGTTCATGGCATCCATGATAAAATCATCAAACTCTTTCATTTTCACTTCAGCGATAATGATTCTTTACCATATTATCCGATAATAATAATTCCTTTTTCACTAGGAAGGGAGTGCTTCATAGTTGATCACACATATAAGTCTCAACGAGTTCTGATGATAGGACTCATGAGAAAGAATCATCAAACTCTTCAATTTTCAAAGGGGTCTGCAATATGTACCTATAACTCGTATACGCGAATAATTGTATGAAAGATAATATTACTACATACGCCTTGTCCCTCGTGGGAGTAGGCAGAGAGAACCGAAAGCCACATGTTTGTCTTGACACACTTATTTTGAAGTCGATTTTTATATAAAAGATTATGATTGATATTTTTGGATTGAATAATGGTCGTTTTAAATGATAAATCAAATTTATCTTTTAGAAAAAAGGCATGCATTTTTTTAAAAGCAGCTTTAACCTTATGAAACAATAATGATGTTGACATTTTTGTGTTTAAAGGTCGAAGACTGAAAATGAACACAAAATTATTTTAATATTATCGCGGTAATGGATTTGACTTTTTTGACATGACAAATTTTTATCTATATAACTACTGAAGTATGTATTCGCTGCTTGATGAAGAAGAGATCAATAAATAATATAGGTATAAAATACACAAAATAAACAATGAAATAGAATTAAAAAGATGTTAAGTTTGACATGAATCTAATCAATTCGAATAGTGAGATCTGACAATAAATATTATGAACTAAAAAAGATTCCATACTATGTTGACTGAATAATGAAATAATTATTTAAGAAAACAAAAGACATTGCTGAACGATAATTACTACTCGCCTCCAATCTATTAACACTTCACACATACTTTAATTTGGCTCGACTCAAACAATATATGTATATACAGTAGCAAGCCATGTCCATTCTAAAGGAATGTACGACTGGAAAGATAGTGAAGCTGGTGTGCTTTGTTGTCTATACATATAATTATACCACCATAGTTTCGAAGGCTTCTAAAATTGTTAACTTTTGCAATTAAACGACTCATATTTGAAATACGATTCCATAAAATTATATGCCTAATCCAACTGTCGATTTGTTCGAGAGAACTTTGTTCTCTTAACATATCGACAATGTTTCAAGCCAGGATACGCGAGAATTGTATGCAGGGTCTACTTTTTTCACGGCTTTTCCAAATTTGAAGTCAAAAAACACCAACTTAGAAGCTTCGCAGCATATATGTTCCATATACGGATTTACTCAGAATTCGGAGTAGAATATTTCGTGTGTCTATGTGTGTGTCTGTGTGTGTGTCTGTGTGTCCGTCACCCCCTTATAACTTTTGATCCGCTCAATTTACAGAACCCAAAATTTCAGAATATATAAACAGTTATAGGCCTACAAAACTTTTATACTCAGAATTGTGAATTTTTGTTTCAGTCAGGGGTTACAAACTTTTGAATTTTTGGTTTATTTTTCTATATATCTCAAAAACCATAAAAGCTAGAACGCTGAAAATTGGTATAAACATAGACAAATACAAAATCACAAAATAGTTTTTTTCAAAAAAATACCAGGGTTTCTCAAACATTTTTTTATTAAGAAAAATATTTTTTTTATTATAAATTTATGAGTTTAACTGCCTATATTTCAATTTTTTTTATAAATATCGAAAAAAGCCTAAACACCCCAACTAGATAATTTAATTTTCTATAAAAAATATTAATATTGTAGAAGTAAATCTCAAATTTTTTTAACAATTTTTATAAAACTTGAATTTAGTGACGACATCGCTTCATACAATTTGTATGGCAGTCGCCTATACACAATATGTAAGACGACTTAATAGTTTGATACTTAAATCTCCAAACATACATACATACCATCATGCTGTTTTCATATTCTGGGTAGAAAAAAGGACTGAACTCCATACTGTCATATCTTGACATACATACCTACATGTGTTGTATAGAAAATAAAATATCCTAAAATATTTAATAATTAGGATTTAAGGGTTTATAGTTTGGTACTTATTCTTCAACTATACATACTATCGCTATCGACAGTTGGATCTCATGTGTTACATGCAACTAGTTGCTATGTAAAATTTCGAAACGTAAAACAATTGTGTTTGATTTGATTTTAGTGTGATTCAAAAGTCAGTTTCTAAAAAAGTGAAATAAAAGCACATTGGGGTTTTTTCACGCAACTGGTATTTTTTCGTTATACTGGTATGAGATAGTGATAATAATCTGCCCTATATAATTAACAACAACGTTTTTTAAACATCTTGTAAATTAAATCGTGGTGCCCGATTGTATTTCTTGATGCCAATAGACTTTGAGAACTCCGCATATTTCAAGCATCCCAAAATATGGTTAAATTAGCATATTACACCGATTTGAACTACACACAATCAAACCAATCCTCGTAGATTATATGTATAATATTAGATTATATGTATAATATTAGTAGATTATATGTATAATATTAGTAGATTATATGTATTTTGTTTATATATATAATATAATTCATAATTCAGCAAGATTCTGGAATAATTTGAGTCCTGATATAACTTCGTCAAACTCGCTTTCCATTTTCAAGAAAAGACTAAAGCAGGGATATCTCTCCGAAAATACCTGATCCCTCTCCTTTTCCTTCCTTCCCTTTGCTACGTAATATTTATACCTAAACACCTGATTTCAATTTCCTCTTCTTGTTCCTTCCCAATCCTTTTTTTTGGTGTTATGTATATTTTCTCTGTTCTTTTGCTGCTTTCATTTTTTGTTAATGTTCATGTATAATTCTGTAATTCTAAATCTGGTTGGCTGGAAGAAATTGCCTAGTGGCAATAAGTCCGCCAGTGTGCATTATATTTGTTTATATTATGTACAAAAGTTAAATAATTAAATTAATTAATTAATAATAAATGTTAAAATTAGTAAAAAACAAACACGACAAAATTAAAAAAA
The DNA here is from genome assembly GCA_963576475.1 of Molanna angustata. Classification (NCBI taxonomy): domain Eukaryota; kingdom Metazoa; phylum Arthropoda; class Insecta; order Trichoptera; family Molannidae; genus Molanna; species Molanna angustata. The sequence goes on along the minus strand of OY754968.1, from coordinate 22,449,044 downwards.
TCATATATTTGTAGTCATTTTATAAAACAAAGGCTGAATAACACTGCGTCATTTGGGTTAATTGATTTTTTTTTCAATAAAGTCAATGAAATATGATTAAATATACTCACAGATCCAATAATCCATATGCATATTTGTATGAAAAATATTGAAACGATCGAGCAAAAGTGCAAAGGATAAAAAAATATAATCAAGACCTTGCCGTATAAATAAGATGTTTTAGGATGAAAAATTAATAATGTTAGTTGAACTGATTTAGGTAATTAATAAAAACACGAACATTAGAAAACATGATCAGTTATATAGAAAAAATATGAACAATTTACCAAGTATTTTGTAGCAATACAATGAAACATTATTTCCTCGAAGGATTTAGTCCCGTAAGCGCATTAAGTCACTAGACCCAAAGTCGAGCGACGGCGTAGAAAGAGATTAATTTTTATCGCTATGTAATTTAAGGGAATTTACAAGGAATATATAAAAAGGGACTGTTTTACAAAGTTCCCCCATACAAAAGTAGAACTCTGAATAGTGAAATTCTGGAATGACAAGTATTTTGGGACTATAGACACAAGATAAGTGACGGCAGCCGGGCAAAACCTATAACACGAAACGCTCGTGCGCCAATGCATTTGTTTTGTATTAGAGCGGGTCTTTGTGGTTCATTTAGTTAAATAGTTTTCTGATGATAGCAGCCTAAATGTGAATAAACAAATAAGGCCTATACTTAAATGAAATGTAATATTAGATAACTCTTCGAAGCAATTTCTTTTATGAGATATGTATATTATGTATAGCTTAAAGATATGTAGATAAATTAATTGATAGGCTTAATGATTTTTTATTACTTATCTGTATTTTGAACAATTTTAAATGACTCAGAGCTATAAAAAATTGACATACAGGCGAATAAATACAGGCTGAATGTTTATTTTTGCTATGATGTATTTTAATTTTTTTTAGTTTTAATTGTTATCTTAGTGTAATATATTGATTTGTTTTGCTTTCATTCTTTTTTTGATGTACATATACAATTTTGTCATGCATAGCAATTTGGTTGGTCAGAAGAAATTGCCTAATGGCAATAAACCCGCCAGTGTGAAATATATTTGTTTATAATATTATATACAGAAATATAAATAAATAAATAAGGTTCCGAAAGATGGGACACTTGTAATTGTTGTGAATTAAATTATTTTTGAATACTTCTATTTATTACAGTTAACTTTGTTTAAACCACGAATGAGTTATTTTATTTGACTGGTTTAAAAAAAAGACAGTTTTTTCCTCGGGACAAAACCTCAGGAACAACCGTTTTTTTTTCTTCCTTAGGACATAAAAAAATATTTGACTAAAAATATTAATAAATTAGTACGTTACAATTCACAATATAAAACTAAGGACTAGCAGAAATTATTTCAATGTACATAAGAATGTATAAAAAAAAACAACAAATAATAAAAGTACTACGGCGCACACCTTGTGAAGCTACTAACCCTGGTAATATTCCTGGACAAAGACAATCGGTCAGGAAGGACAAAAGGAAAAGTTATTATGTGCAAGCCGAAGATTCCAGACGCACAAACATACAATCACAGTCATTTGGGATTTAGAACAATGAGAACGGGCACAGGCAAATTGAAAGACATTGTGTCACACAAAGGTAAGGAAATTTTATATCGTGAAATAATGATCGAGCTAATTATGTATTTCTTGAAAAAAAAAAAAAAAAATATATATATATATATATATATATATATATATATATATATATATATATATATATATATATATATATATATATATATATATATATATATATATATATATATATATATATATATATATATATATATATATATATATATATATATATATATATATATATGTTATATTTGATGTTTTCACGGGTGAAATATGTTATAATATTTTTATCTCGGTTTTCCCGTGTCAGTAGGTCTTGACTAAGACCATTTGTCTTCCGACGTTTCGCCTGAATATCACCAGGCATTTTCAAGGACTTAACGAAAAGCACGCGCGCGACACACGTCTACTCACACTGAAAGCTCACCGTCAAGTGACTCGTAGCGTACAAGATGACGAGGTTTGAAGAAGAAGTCTTAAAGAAAGTAATACTCAAACCAAAGAAATGGCTAAGATATGTGGATGACACATTCGTAGTATGGTCTCACGGAGAAGAAGAATTAAATAATTTTTTGAACACTATTAACAGCATTCATAAAGATATAAAATTTACAATGGAGAAGGAAAATAACAGACAAATACCTTTCTTAGACGTTTTAGTGTTAAAAAAAGCAAACGGTAAACTGGGGCACACAGTATATAGAAAGCCCACACACACCGATAGATACCTACACGCAACGTCCAATCATCACCCCGCACAAATATGCTCAGTCGCAAAAACACTAATAACAAGATCAAAAAGAATTGCAGACCACGAGCATAAAAAACAAGAATTAGAATACACGAAAAATGCTCTACGTTGTAATGGTTTCTCAGACTATATAATAAACAAAGCATTAAAGAGTCCAAAAACAGTGAAAGAAAAATCCAATGAAACACCATTATCAACAGCCCGACTACCATATATCAAAGGCGTCACCGATAAAATCAGCCGTCTATTAAACAAAAATAACATACGTACCGTTTTCAGCACAACAAATAAAATATCAACCTTTCTAAGAAACCCGAAAGACATCATTCCACTTGAAGCTCATGGAGTATATGAAATACCGTGCGGATCGTGCAATAAGACTTATGTAGGAAGAACCAATCGAAAAGTTGAAGCACGAATAGCGGAGCACAGAGTCGACATGAGAAACAAAAAACTTACATCCTCACTTGTACAACACTCGCTCACAGAAGGACATACAATAGATTTTGACCATTCAAAAATAATAGCAAGTTTAAACAGTGAACCTCTCAGAATTTACAGGGAAGCTATAGAAATATATAAGAGAAGGGATATAATGAACAATCGGGACGACGGAGTTCGTTTGCCTAGTACCTGGAAGAACATTTTATATGACAAACAATACAATAATAATATTAATAATACCATAGCGAAAATAACCCCAAAACACAACAATAATAATATTAATGTCATAACTAAAATTAACAATAAATCACAACACAAAAATAATGATAAAATATTATTACCAACGAACACGACAGCAGGTGGGCGTGTCACAAGGAGCCAATCACGTCGCGCTAACAATATTTGACATAAGCGGCCATCTTGTACGCTACGAGTCACTTGACGGTGAGCTTTCAGTGTGAGTAGACGTGTGTCGCGCGCGTGCTTTTCGTTAAGTCCTTAAAAAGGCCTGGTGATATTCAGGCGAAACGTCGGAAGACAAATGGTCTTAGTCAAGACCTACTGACACGGGAAAACCGAGATAAAAATATTATAACATATATATATATATATATATATATATATATATATATATATATATATATATATATATATATATATATATATATATATATATATATATATATATATATATATATATATATATATATATATATATATATATATATATATATATATATATATATATATATATATATATATATATATATATATATATATATATATATATATATATATATATATATATATATATATATATATATATATATATATATATATATATATATATATATATATATATATATATATGTTACTAGAAAGGTTTTCACGGGTATTTGAAAATATGAAAATATTATTATCTTTGGGGTTATCCCGCGTCAAAATCAGATCCTTGGAAGGATCTTTCGTCAACCGACGTTTCGCCTGGATCACACCAGGCATCTTCAGGGCCTTGTTGATAGATTCTCGCTTCGTGTGTCAGTGCAAGCACGTCCGTTCGAGCCGAGAACCTAGCACCAAGTGAAGATTGGAAAGTTAAAGTTTAAACTGTTGGGGTAGATGGGTTTTCCCCGCTTTTGTTCGCCTTAATGGCTTTTGACTGGCTTCTGGTGATTCGCCTCACGCTTAATGATGTATCTATTGTATTAATTTTATTTGTTTGGCGTTTAACATTTAATGGGTTTACTGTAATGGGATTTTTATTGCTGTCAATTTCTGAGGTATTTAATGAATGTTTTATAATGTTATTTTTATTTTTATTGTCGATTCTATTTTTATGTAAGATATTTTTCCAGGCCAGCGGGAGACGCACACCATCGTCTCGATTATTCACGACATTCTTCCTTTTGTAAATTTCGATTGCCTCTCTATAAATTCTTACTGTTTCTGTGTTAATACTTGCAACTACGCGTGCATTATCGAAATCGATTTGATGTCCTTCGTTCAGAGTATGTTGGACTAGTGAAGACGTTAATTTTCTATTGTTTGAATCCACTCTATGCTCCGCGACCCTGGCTGATATTTTTCTGTTACTTTTTCCCACGTATGTCTTGTCGCATGATTTACATGGTATTTCGTATATGCCATGAGACTCTAGAGGGATTTTGTCTTTTACATTTCGCAGAAGGGTTGATATTTTATTTTCTGTTCTAAAGACTGTTCTAATATTATGTTGATTTAGAAGGCGACTGATTTTATCTGTGGTTCCTTTTATGTATGGTAAAAAAGCTGTGTTTACCGGAAAGCCACACATACAAATAGATATCTACATGCATCCTCTAACCATCACCCGGCACAAATTGCATCGGTAGCTAATACATTAGTTTCCAGAGCTATAAAAATAACCGACTCCGACCACCAACAAAATGAACTAAATAACCTCAAAAAAACCCTGCAATGTAATGGCTTCTCCAATTTTGTTATAAATAAAGCAGTCAAACGTCAAACTAATAAAAACGTCATAAAAATTGATAAAACTATTTCTGAAAAACCGTTAGCTACAGCTTTTTTACCATACATAAAAGGAACCACAGATAAAATCAGTCGCCTTCTAAATCAACATAATATTAGAACAGTCTTTAGAACAGAAAATAAAATATCAACCCTTCTGCGAAATGTAAAAGACAAAATCCCTCTAGAGTCTCATGGCATATACGAAATACCATGTAAATCATGCGACAAGACATACGTGGGAAAAAGTAACAGAAAAATATCAGCCAGGGTCGCGGAGCATAGAGTGGATTCAAACAATAGAAAATTAACGTCTTCACTAGTCCAACATACTCTGAACGAAGGACATCAAATCGATTTCGATAATGCACGCGTAGTTGCAAGTATTAACACAGAAACAGTAAGAATTTATAGAGAGGCAATCGAAATTTACAAAAGGAAGAATGTCGTGAATAATCGAGACGATGGTGTGCGTCTCCCGCTGGCCTGGAAAAATATCTTACATAAAAATAGAATCGACAATAAAAATAAAAATAACATTATAAAACATTCATTAAATACCTCAGAAATTGACAGCAATAAAAATCCCATTACAGTAAACCCATTAAATGTTAAACGCCAAACAAATAAAATTAATACAATAGATACATCATTAAGCGTGAGGCGAATCACCAGAAGCCAGTCAAAAGCCATTAAGGCGAACAAAAGCGGGGAAAACCCATCTACCCCAACAGTTTAAACTTTAACTTTCCAATCTTCACTTGGTGCTAGGTTCTCGGCTCGAACGGACGTGCTTGCACTGACACACGAAGCGAGAATCTATCAACAAGGCCCTGAAGATGCCTGGTGTGATCCAGGCGAAACGTCGGTTGACGAAAGATCCTTCCAAGGATCTGATTTTGACGCGGGATAACCCCAAAGATAATAATATTTTCATATATATATATATATATATATATATATATATATATATATATATATATATATATATATATATATATATATATATATATATATATATATATATATATATATATATATATATATATATATATATATATCCCGAAAGACATCATTCCACTTGAAGCTCATGGAGTATATGAAATACCGTGCGGATCGTGCAATAAGACTTATGTAGGAAGAACCAATCGAAAAGTTGAAGCACGAATAGCGGAGCACAGAGTCGACATGAGAAACAAAAAACTTACATCCTCACTTGTACAACACTCGCTCACAGAAGGACATACAATAGATTTTGACCATTCAAAAATAATAGCAAGTTTAAACAGTGAACCTCTCAGAATTTACAGGGAAGCTATAGAAATATATAAGAGAAGGGATATAATGAACAATCGGGACGACGGAGTTCGTTTGCCTAGTACCTGGAAGAACATTTTATATGACAAACAATACAATAATAATATTAATAATACCATAACGAAAATAACCCCAAAACACAACAATAATAATATTAATGTCACAACTAAAATTAACAATAAATCACAACACAAAAATAATGATAAAATATTATTACTAACGTACACGACAGCAGGTGGGCGTGTCACAAGGAGCCAATCACGTCGCGCTAACAATATTTGACATAAGCGGCCATCTTGTACGCTACGAGTCACTTGACGGTGAGCTTTCAGTGTGAGTAGACGTGTGTCGCGCGCGTGCTTTTCGTTAAGTCCTTGAAAATGCCTGGTGATATCGGTCATCAAAATCTAATTCAGTATAGTCGGTAATCATCAATTAAAAAATAGAATAAGGTAACCAAAAAATAATCATTTTTGAAATTATCATAAATCATAATTTTTTTTGTATATCACGACATGGTCAACTTGGGAGCAAAATTAAAACTAAATAAGATGGATAATGAAATGCTTAATGATAGACAATGCCGGAATCACAACTTTCCGCTAAATTATGTTCTTAGATGGGTCAGTGGCAGACCGGAAATTGTGATGGCATAGTAATTCGGTGATGGCGAAGTCGAACCGCACCCTTTCAACTATAGCACAAGCAGTTTTGCTTAATTAAAAATAATTTAGTAAGGAATATTTGTAAAAAAATAAAATAATGACGGTTGAATAACATCCGAAAAAAGAAAAAGGATTAATGAAATCCAATGGCCGACTTTAACTTTCAAACTGTATAAAATACAGTCGTTATATAATAGTGTCTGTATTAGGTACTTTTATAATATAGCATTGCTTTATGATAAAACTTATAAGTGTTGCAAAACTCACAAAGATCTGCATCCAAACTTTATTACGATTGCACAAGTTATGACTGTCCTATTGTGCATCATTATGCGTCATTTTTAGACGTTAGTGCAAACTGCTGTTTGAAATACTTGAGTTAAAAATGTGACGAAATTTAACTGCCGTGATAATATAATGCTCACGAAATGATTTATATAGAGAAAGAATAAATTGTGTAGCATCGTTTTTGCGAAACCTCACCTCAAAGCCACATAACACTATTCTTATAAATTGAGAACATTGTAACTTACATACTATCACTCCGTGTCCCTCACGGGGAAGGCAGAGAATAAGTACATTGTAACTTATTCTTATAGATAATCATTACCTAAATCAAATTTAACTTAAAATACTTAATTGAAACCAGCAGGGCTACTCATGAAGTTGATTAAAGTAAGCTAAAGATTTTAGCAATCTTTGAGTTAAATAATTAAATAATAATATTAATTTATAAAACAATCAATGACAATTTCATACTAAACTTTGATATTAACAAATTTTTATGATTAAATGTAGAGAAATATTAAAATTAGATTATGATCGAGTACTGATTTATACATTTTTAAGATTAAGGCAAGATAAGATGTATTAATTAATATATTATTAGTGATAGACAAAATATAGTGGGTCAATTGTGTACCCCGTTAACACATACAAGTTTTGCACAACACTAATACACATACAATGGGGTGGTGTAGTTTAATCAACTTGAAACAGATTTAAGACAGTAAAATGAATAAAATGAATTCAAAAGAAAAATTAATAATAAAATAAAATTAATAAATTTGACTGATTTTTAAATTATATTAACTTCTTTTTGTATAGATAATAATAATGTATTAGTAATACGTAGTTTATGTTTTTTTTTGTTTTTAAATGTCTCCCTTACACACTAGTGCTTGCACTCTGGTAAAGGGAAATATGTTTTTACTTACTGTGTATCTTTTTCTATATTTTTAACTGTTTTTTTTTGTTTGATATATGTATTATAAATTCAATTAAATAAAAAAAAATGAGAACGTGTCATGAGTAGCCGCTCTGGTTTCATCAATCATCCATATGTTTTTAATGATATTGAATTGTAATTTGCTGTAAGATTCATGGTAAAAAATATCACTTACTGATATATACATAACTATACTAACTTGATAGTTTCTACACTCATATTTTTTCTTTGATGCGACGAAAAAGAAAGAGAAAACTCAAAACGCAACTGCCTTTAAATAAAAATTCGAAAGGAAGGAACCTCACAATAAGTTTTTACCGGAAAACATTACTTCGTCGAATCTGCGTAAAATATTTATTGGGGTAAAAATAGTCGACATTTCCGACTGAATATTTAAGGGGTGAAAATGGAAAAATGTTTGAATTGACTTCAATATCTAAATCATTCTAAGTTCTAAATGAAAAATTTGGTGACTGTCGGTAAAATAAGAGAAGTAACAAATCTTACTAAAAAATTTTCTGTATATTTATAAAATAATTTAGATAGGACTGTGCACTGTGAACTCAAAATGACTAATCTATAGACGGTTTCTTAGTTACACTTATGCGTAGATTTTTTAGCTGTTGGTATATGCGTCCTGTGATCACAGTTATAATTGGAGAAGGTGAAGGTCAAAAGCAAAATATATATTATAACTTAGAGCATTGTGAATATTTTCTTTGTACACAAAAAAAGGAATTCGAATTAAAAATTTATTGAAAAAAAATGAGTCATGTAATCGTTTGCAGTTTTTAAATTAAAACAGCACAATGTCAGTTGTCTTATAAAAATTGTATAAAGATTTTTTTATTTTTATTTACATATTTCAGTGCAGTCCATTTCATAATGGTATACATACTATAAATATTGAAATTTTACTATCTCACTAGGCTGAATGCCTGTTCTGAAGTAGTACTCTTAAGCATTTAGACAATGGTATTGAGGGTATATTATTAAGATAACATAATTAAGAAAATTTATTCATACTGTATTTGTAAGATAATATGGATGCTCAATATATATTTATTTATTATATTAGGGCTGGCCTGTATTGAGGTCGATAATTTTACATAAATCGTAAAGACAGTAGGTACTTATAATATAACATTAATAAAAAATAGTATATAACATAACATAAAAGTATAGCAAAAATAAAAAAATATAAACCATAAAATATATGGTTTATATAAAAATAATAAACCATAAGAAAATGAAACATAAATTAATAAAATACAAAAAAAACAACATACACAATGAATCCAGAGCTATAATGTATACTAAGCTGCAGCTAACTACAGTTGGGTACCTGTGACGATAACTGCAACAATAATTATATACATCACAACTCTAGGCTCACTATATACCACATTAACAAGTATTTATACAAAGTATTAGTGTGACTATACGTTCTGAATAAATTATTTGATAATATCAACACTGTTGAATATGTTAAGCATATTTACAGAATTTGAGATAGTATAAGATTTGACCTGTTTTTTGAAAATTATAATTGTTTTTACTGATTTAATTGAAAATGGAAGATCATTAAATATGATGGGTTCTACGTAAAAATAATTTCTCTGACCAAATAATGTATTCATTCTGTCTGGCCGGAAATTGAAAGAGACACTGCCTCTAGTCAATCTATTTTGTTGTGATCTCGCAGCTGTATCTATATTTAGGAAAAACTTGCACAACGCTTGCATGATAAACAATATTGTCTAGGGCGTATATATGTGTGCAAATTTAACTTAAAATGTGTGTTAGTGCTGTTTCCGATCCCTGTCTGCCCTTATTCATAAGCCAGTGTTACATGATGCTTGTTATCCACAAACAAGCCTGAATTCTTCATTAAAAAAAATGTGAACGGAACTTTTTCATTCACAAAAAATAAATATACAAGCCGATGAAATACATATTCAGTACATCACCCCGATCAATTTGGAAAGAAAAATAAGGTTTCAAATTTATTCATGACCAACGTAAGTGAGTGGGTTGAGAAAAAATATTGTGATGGCTACATTATTGAGAAACTTTTGGTTCATTACATCACTGGAATACATAATATTATACAAAAATATCGTTAAGTGTAACTTCATGCAGAAGTATTCCTTTTCGAAGATAAATATAATTGGTATGAGAATAAAAAAAAAATATGAATAGTGTAAATTCAACAACAGTAAGTATATCATTTTTAATATTTACAGAATGATAAACCTTAAGTCTTTTCATCTTCTATTCTCCATTCAAAAAGATTCCCTTCCAATCCTTTGAAATCTTATGGTATTATTTACAAATTATTTAAAAAAATCCATATCCTTTAAACCGCATTATTCCATAATTGGTAATAATAATAAAATATGTAGTATTCATACGCACAATTCGGTAACCCTGCGGTCGGGGAACCGGGGTAAATTACCCCAAATGGGGTAAAAATGTTTTATTTGGGGTAAAAAGGAAATTTTTCTAGTTTACTATTTCATAAACGTGTTAGTATTTTTACAAACTTAATCAATTCAGGTGCTACTCACAATTTTGAAGTAATTGCATTAAACATGAAGCAACACCATTTCTCCAAAAACTGAAAGGGAAACCTGAAAATCTGAATTTTTGTTTGATCCAATTTGAGAATTTTATTTTGTTTGGCTATTACTTAATATTTACATGTAACTTTTTTTTTATTTTCCGTGTAAATTTATTCAATAAATAATGTTTATTTATATATACATTGATTGTCTTCTTTTCAAAATGGGGGAAAGGGGTAATATCGACTTAAGCAAAAATATTTTGGGATAATGGTTAAAAAAGTTCCCCGACGCGTCGCGTCGCGTTGGTAGGTATATCGAGTGAATAAACTATTGAATTCTAGGGGTGATTTTCCGAGATAACAATAATTACATACTGTACTATACGTACTTTTCAGTCAGGGCTAATTGAATTCACTTTGCGCCTTAGAAAAGTAAAGGTCAAACACACTTCGTGAATTCTTCATAATATTATAAGGATGCTGCAGCAGTGCTTAAAATAAATTAGATAGGTATCTATAAAGCGAAATATCTTCCAGTGAAAACTACTAAGAGGAGATAATGAGTGGAGCATTATTAAATTGTCTTAAACATAACGTACTGTCATTTATTTTTTAATCATTGAATGTACATTTGGATCTACATATTTTCAAAATAGAACTATAGGTAATTACTTAATTTCTTTGCAAACAGAGAGGATTGAATATTTTGTAAATGCTTGATGCTGCGTTTTTCAAAAGAATTAAGAGGGCTTTGGGACTTTCTCTATGTACTCTATATTTTTACTTCTTTTTGAAATAACATCCCACGGATCCGATAAATATCCAAAGGCAGAACAACTTGGGGAAACAGTGGAGTATTTGTAGAATATAAGAACCTGATTATGCTATACTCGTAATACATGTTGTTTCAGCGACAACACAATCAACATGTTGATCAGATGAAAGGAATAAGATGATATATTATCTAACAAATGTAACTCATTCACTGCAGACAACTAAGTGAGAGTTGGAATTATATCATTGGGGTAAAAAGACTGACAAAATGTATTTTAAATGATATATTTTTGTATCTTTAAATACTATTTCAATGGTCGTAGAGGGTAAATATAATACGAAAAACTAAATAACCAGTAAAATAGTACTCAGAGGAAAAATTATGAAAGGTATTAGAGAAAATTAAATAATTAATTGAACGATCATAAAAAATATGTTGGGATTTCTGTGGGAACAAAATATTTTCAGGCAACCCGAGACTCACAACACTTAATGATAATCTTTATTGCTCCAAGTCATGGCACAATATAATTTCAGGTGATTTGATGTGACTTTTCTGCTACTGCCATAGAACAACCAAGTGGCCATAAATATTACAGAATAATAAACTAGTCGATTTGGTCACCATCAATCCTATTCAAAACGTAAATTTATATTCACTTCTGACTAAAAAGAACATCATTTATACAAGCGGGTTAATCGACCAAAATGTAAAAAAAGTTTCAAGTAATTTGTAACAAGTACAAAAATAAAATATTTTTTTTTGACGTAACCCTATTTTTCAATTTCATTTTTCTTGAAATCAAACATTTAAAATTTTTAATGTTCATTATTTTGTGGCATATTTTAACTGATGTAATTAAAATAACAAATATCTATGTTTACACCACAATATTCTTTTTCATTGTAAATAAGATTTGGAGCTGATCCGCTCCCTTATCCGAACAAAATTATGCTAAAAAAATAAAAGATCATTCAATGATAGTTATATCGATGGATTTTGTTTTTCATAAAATCATTTGTCAGCAATAGAATTAACCTTGATACATAATTGATTTCAATACTACTGAATACAGAAAACACATATTCCCATTGTTAAAAATAACAAAAAAAAAACGACAAACCCTAGCAACCACAATATACAGAAAGATAATCGATATTTTATGACAAATTTTTGACATCTCAATAGAGACAAAGTAGAAATATTATAGGAGAACCAGGAACTCAAGGCACCTACAGGGCTAACGACCGGTCATCGATATAATGGTCCATAGGAGTAGGTATAATGATTTTTTCATCAAAAAGGCATAATTGGTGAACGTTGCGCAAGTGCATAAAGTGATCACGTAAACCAGCCGATGACAGGCCGTAAACCATGTAGGTGCCTTGAGTTCCTGGTTCTTCTTTAATATTTCAACTTTTATAGTCTCTATTGAGATGCTAAAAAAATGACAAAATATAACATAGACTTCCGACAGGAAAAAAATCCAATGTTTGCGTATGTGCAACATAAAAATATTCGAAAAATAATTGAGTTCACATTAGTTGTGTCAATGTATAAATATTCAAGTGTGTTAAAAACACGAATAAAACATTAATATTTATCGCAATTCATATATATATATATATATATATATATATATATATATATATATATATATATATATATATATATATATATATATATATATATATATATATATATATATATATATATATATATATATATATATATATATATATATATATATATATATATATATATATATATATATATATATATATATATATATATATCTTATAGGATATTAGACGAGAATGTATGATTGAAAGAAATATCGTAAGTAAGATGAAAATAAATGCCCTAAGGTGGTTCGGCCACATAGAAAGAATGAGTGATGACCGTTTGACAAAAGAGGAACGAAAAGTAGAGGTCGGCCAAGAAAAAGTTGGCACGATCACATAAATGGGATTTTGAAAGATGGTGGATGTTAGAAGCAAGAATAATAGAAGAGCGTGTATGAGACGATGTATGGACGTGAATGAAGCGAGGAATGTATGTCAAGAGAGAGGAGTCTGGCGTTCGGTTCTCTCTGCCTACCCCAAATAGGGAAATGGCGTGATGGTATGGCAATTCATATATTTGAAGCAGGCAAATTTAATATTACAGGACTACCATGGTATTTGCTGATAGATGAATCAAAGTAGGTACAGAATATTTAATAATACTCAAAACTGATGTTGTTCACTAAAGTAGCAGCAAGAAGCAGCAGAAAATAAACAAACAATAATCCAGCATTTGGTTACTACGATATTCACAGACTGGTTGCAACCGCTAATGGGCATTACTCTGAAACTTAACAGCATCTTCATTTGCAGTTCCATTACTAGTTTAGCATGTTTACAGGAATCAAACATTGTTTATTAAAGACTATTATTTACTTGCTAGAATTTCATAGAATATCGAGAAAAAGAAATAAAATAAAAAAAAAATACAGGCACAAAAATTTATCATAAAAAAAGTTTTTCTTAATAAAAAATGTTTTAGAAACTACGGAATAAAATTCGAAATTCGAGTATAAAAGTTTTGCAGGCCTAAAATTTTCTTATACGAAAAAATTAAATCCATATACGGAACATATATGTATGCTGCAAAGCCTTTAAGTTGGTGTTTTTTGACTTCAAAGTTGAAAAAATAGTCCTGGCATAAAAATCTCACGTATCTTGCCTTAATACTGTCGATGCATTAAGAGAAATAAATTTTCTTGAACGAATCCACAGTTGGATTAACTTTTGACAAGAATGAAATAATAAAAACGATTTAGGTACGATATTGACCACACTAAAAAAATGCACAGCCATAGTCTCTTGATATCCACGAAAACGAAATAGCTGTTCTTCCCTCAACACCACCCGTTCTGCTTATGGGGATTTAAAACGGCCCCTTGAAAAATTCTGACAGAATATAAGAAAAATCTGGAGAACTCTACAAGTGCCAAAGTGAGCTTATTATGAGGGAACCGCTGAAAGTGAAGATAAGAGTTCAGGAGTTAATTGCAACTAACAGGTACTATATCAAATATTAATTTAACATGCATCCAAGAACAAGTTGCCACTTTCTGGAGACTTATGTACGATATTAATCGTCTCACAGAACCAGACAGAAAACACAATTAAAAACTGTAACCGTAATTGCAACTGTGTTAAACGTATTTTTGATAAAAAATTTTGAAAGCTGAAACAGCTGTCGAAAAGATTTTTATTTATTGATTAACAACAATTCTTGGTGAAATTCCGTTATAACAAAGTATTTTCAGGATTATTTAAGAACCTACATTATAATACTTAAGATCTGTGAAACAAATATAACATCAAAAAATATTACACATAAAATTGATATTATTTATTTACTTGGATAAGTATAACTATGAATACAAAAAAAAATAAGTAAACACATTGAGTTGTAAGGATTCACAATTTGGAATGAACAAAGAATGTATAAATGCTTGAAAGAATATAGGTAAGTATACAGAATGATTTACAGAAGCCAACAAAAAATAGATGATATGATCATGTGAACGATATCATAAAAGAGGGAAACATACTTACCAATTTTAAATAAAAAAACAATTATAACTATACTTTCGTACTCTTTCCCTACCCTTGATGTACATTGATTGTTTTCAGGACAAATCCGCGAATTAAATTTACCTTTAAGTGTTTTTTTTTAGGAGAAAAGAAGCCAGAGTAGGTATAAAATAACACGAAACAAAAAAGGAAAAATTAAAAATGTTTGTGGTAGTTAAATCAATAAGATCATGTAAAGCAGAAGATAAACATTTCATCTATGAAATCATACAGTGTTCTAAAATCATAAACAAATAATAAACAGTTCGTATTATTATTTAATGACGATATTAACTAGTTTATGTTAGTGAACATATGTATTGTAACAGAAGCTAGTATAATGAGTAAACTTTTGCTTTGAAATTTTCTAATCACGCGTAGAATTCAAATGGCCGTTTCTGCTTTTCATCTAACAACGTCGTATGGCAGAAGAACTACAGATAGAACCAATAAATAAATTGATCAAACAGAATCGTGTCGGACATTTTACACAATATTGAGAGTTGAAATTAGAATTTGCTTTCAAACTAAGCGGCAATATTTACTGATGAACAGGAAATTTAGAAGAGTATTTAATTCAAACGGTTCACCACAATATCATCTTAAGTTTCCTAAACTTTGTTCACATTGTGATTAAGACGTGTAGCAGCAATTTGTTTTTATTTTATTTATTTATTTAAAGCATAAAATTTCTAAGAAAATATATTTAAATAATTGCTTCATTAGACATATAATACTGTTTCGAAGCAATTACGTGTAAAGTTTGTATAATTATAACACTATATATTTAAAAAAAAACAACATATAACACATTCATAATAATACCAATAAAAAATGACTACCATAACAATACGAAAAAAATAAACCAAAATATAACATGGAGAAGTAAAACATAAGTTAAATTATTATTGTTGAAAATAATGATTGAATGCGATGGCAGATTATCAGAGTGACCATCTATTCAGTTCAAATGTGTCTACTACAAAATTTCCGCAGAGAAATTTGTGCATAGGTACGATTATATCGAAAATACTGAATGTCAAATTATTTAAGAAATATGGATATGACACGAAACCGTTATCTTTTATGTAATGAAACATCTAGGCAACTATTTAAGTATGCATTATTATTAAGAAAAACTATTGTATACATTCAATTCTTTATACGTATATATTATATAAAAATATTTTAAAAATATCTAGCTAACATTGTAAAAATTCTTATAAGGTATAACTATTCTAATTGAGATGATGAAATACATTTTATATTCGCACTTAGTCAAAACAACTAAACGTGAATTAGTGAACTATCAGAAATTACTTCCGTCATAAAAAGCATACGGAATATGTAAATTACTTCTATGGATGTGGAATCTATTGCCGGAGAGTATCAGAGATGCCAATAATTTGTTAGCATTCAAAAAGCGTCTGAAGTCACACTTTCTATCCACATAAACACAAATTAACGTCTTTTTCCCTTTATCCCTCTTCCTTTCTCCTCTCCTATCTTCCATCCAATAAGCATAGTGTATCTATCTGATGTTTTTTTATTCTTATTTTTGTTCTTATTTATACATATATTATTTTTTTGTTTTTTATATTTATTTTGTATTTTTAATTTATGATTTACATATATTTTTTTTTCTATTTTTCTATTTGTATTTTTAACTGATAATGATATTCTTAACCTGTAACTGATTGTATTTATTTACCATGGTGGTTGACTGGTAGAGATTGCCTGCGGGCAATAAGTCCGCCACGTTGTTTCATTCAATAAAAGGCTTTTATTATTATTATTATTATTATTATTACTTCCGTCATAATTAAGATATAGCTGAATTTAAGCACAAGCTCAAGATTGCGAATAAAACTTATTTCATATAAAATAAATACTTTGATAATTTATACTATCCAATTTATTTATGACTGATTAGCAATAATTTATTGAAAGCCATTAAAAACTATGTAAGATAAAAGTATGCGTATTTTATTATTACTTTTGACTGTGGGTACTAGACTGCACTGCGCAAAATAAAAATATACAATGCTAAATGAAGTATCCCTCGAGGGGTAAATTAAACGTAACCAAACTGTGAATTTGGTTAAATTAATGATCTTTCGCCATCAACTCGATGTAGGAGGCATATTAAAAGCCTAAGTTATTAACTTGATTAACTAGAATCCCAAATCCTTGTTGGCTGAAAAATAACCTCGTCTCCATAAAATTCTGCTCAACACATATACTGTTACAACTTTCTTCTAACATAATATATTTCTAGATAAATTTAATGTTAAGTAGGTACTAATATATGTACAAATTAAAAATATATATAATTTTTGATAAATGTTAAGTAAAATACACAAATTTAAGTTGCATATGAAAAAATATATATAATTTTTGAGAAATGTTTAGTAAAATATACATATTTAAGTTATACATTAAAAATTTATAATCCAACTGTCGATTTGTTCAAGAGAACTGTTCTCTTAACATATCGACAAAGTATCAAGATACGCGACATATGTATGCACGGTCTATATTTTTCACGGATTTTCAACTTTGAAATCAAAAAACACCAACTTAGAGGCTTCGTAGCATATTATGTTCTATATATATATGGATTTTCTCAGAATTCGGAGTAGAACATTTAGTGCGTCTGTGTGTGTGTGTGTCCCTTAAAGAACTACTGATCCGCTAAATGCACAGAGCTTATAATTTCAGAAAATATAAAAAAAATATGCGCCTATAAAACTTTTATACACAGAATTTTGATTTTTTGTTTCAATCAGGGGTTATCAACTTTTGAATTCTTTTAAACTTTATTTTACCATATATCTCAAAAACCATAAAAGCTAGAACCCTGAAAATTGGTATGAGTATAGACAAATACAAAATCTCAAATTCGTTTTTTTTTTTTTAATTCCAGAGTTTCTCAAACATTTTTTTATCATAAATTGATGTGTTTTTTAAAAAAATCGAAAAAAGCCGAAACACCCCAAGTAAATAATTTATTTTTCTATAAAAAATATTAACATTATAGTTGTACATCTCGAAATTTTCGTAACAATTTTTGTAAAAATTGAATTTAGTGACGACATCGTTTCATACAATTTGTAAGGCAGTATACACTACACAATATCTACGGGGACTTAATAGTTTGATACTAATCTCCAAGCATACATACATACCATCATGCTGTTTTCATATTCTGGGTAGGATCAAAGGACTGACCTCCATACTATCATATCTTGACATACATACCTATAAATTTAATTATACATGACTGTACTCACGAGCAAAGTAGCTTTTGCAAACCACTGACAAGGACTCCATTGTATAAATATTTGGGTATCTACATTGATAACAACTTAAGATGGACAGAACAAATAAACACAGTTGCAGGTAAAATAAGAAGGCTTATTTATATTTTTAAGAACATTCGCAACATAATGACTAAAAAAGACTTAAAAACAATATATTACGCGTTAGCTCAATCGATTATAACACACGGAATGATTGGTTGGGGTGGCGCTGCTAAAATTAATATGGATCCTCTTATTAAAGCACAAAAAACTTTAATTAAGGTTATAATAAAAAAACCATTTACATATCCAACAGTTCAATTATTTAATGATTTTCCAGTTTTCAACATTCCACAGTTATATATCAAAATTATTTCTATACATTTTCATAAAGATAAAACAATTCACATTACACCGCAACACAATTACGAGACGACACGCAGGAATTTTCTCATGACTCCAAAGACAAACACGACATTCGGACAAAGACATTACTATTATTTAGCTCCAAAAATTTTTAACAAGATATAAAGTGAAATAACGGACATACAGTTGATGAATAATTTGAAATACAAGAAAACAATAGAAACATGGATTAGAAACAAGGGCATTATATACTGCGGAAACATGATCAAGCTACAATAGTTTATATTTTTATTTTTATAATAGGTATATTTTATAACAAGTTTTAGTTAAATACAAGTTTAATATTTTTCTGTCAGATATAACGCAAAAAAAAAAAAATTCTGCCACCTCGGTACAGGCTCAGCCTAGTGAGGTGGTATATACCAAATAATACTATAAAAAAATGTTTCATATAACTTATTTAAATTGTACTTTTTTGTAATATTTTTATTGTTTGTATATTGTTATATTTTGTTTGGTTTCAATAATAATAAAATAAAAAAAATACCTACGGATTCTTTAGGCATATTCTTCAATTATACATACTATCGCCATCGATAGTAGAATCTCGGGTTTTACATGCAACTAGTTATAGATAAATAAATAAATGTTTATTACATATATTTAAATTTTACAGTCAAAATTGATACTTTGGATGAGTATTAACAAAAGCAATATACATACACACACGCACGCACGCACACACACACACGTACTTACACCATCATTTTAAGATGTTTTTTCACTATAATTAAAAAAAAAAAAACATAAAAAATATAATCTTGCGAATCTTGGCTTGAAACTATGTCGATATGTTTAGAGAAATAAATTAAATAATAAATTAACAAATCGACAGTTGGAATATAATCGGGAGTTTTTCGCATTATATCTCGTGTTTTGTTTTGAATTTTACACACCCGTTCAACCAAAAACTCAATACAAGTTTTTGGTCAAAACCCCAAAAGACGACATATAGATAAGTTAGTACATTTATCAAACTTCTCGAGAGAACTCAGAGTAGAGTTGTAAAAGACAGGTAGTTTTGGAAACCAAGACTGGATCATATATACCTAAATTTTACATAACATATTAAACCAAATAGCTATGGGAAAACAACTTGAACCCGTCACGGGGGTGCGCAGATCGAAAATTTGTTTCTTTTTGATTGGTTGCTATATGTGTAAACCGCCCCCCTTCTCGGCGAAAAGACTCAAGAAGTTTGGTGGATTCTACACTAATTCTTCAATACAATATCTATTAGCTTTTATTGCAATATTATATATAATTCACTGTTGAATATTATGCAAATGCTTAATATATAGTTATATTTATTTTATTTGTTCTTTATTTATTTTAATTTTCTTACATTAAATGCAAAACCAACCCACTAGAAAACTACAATTTATAAGGATCTTGATTCATCAAAAATATGATTTTTCAAAGCTTTTTTAAGGTTACTGGATTCCAAGAATTCTTAACAATATGTTAATTCAAGAATTCCGCACATTAGGTTTATTGTTTCTCACCTAGCAGTTTCAATTTTTAATTTAATTGTTTCAATCAGAGTTCTCATCGTGTTACACAAGTAAATATTAATTAACTGTGGAACTTTACAATAGTTTAGATGAAAATGGAATAATTTACTCGGGACATTTGGAAGGGGTGCATCATTTTCTATAATGAATCTATTCATTTAATTGATAAGAAAGGTCAGGTAGGCAATATACTAAGTTATCAACTGATTAGTTCCAGAAACTAACTCTGAATTCATGTCTGATTAATCAGCATTAAATATAAACTGATGGAATCCTCTCAACAAAACCGATAATGATTATATAGAATACTAATCTGTTTTACATCTACGTTGGATTCACGAGAATGATTGTTTGCAAACATTTACAACTTTTTGAATGAATGATTTGAATTCAAAGTACTTGTGCATATGGATTAATCTGCAAAGTTATTTTGAATTCTACACATATATTTTTTTATTGAAATAACATGACCCTTAAATAAACGAGGCATAAATCAAACGAGAATAATACTTGTTTCCTTTATTCTATTCTTTTAGTAGAACGATCGTTTTATCTTATAACTATGAAACATAACTAAAGAGTTCTATATAAAAGCTATCAATCACATAAACAAAATAATCCTCAAAGCTAGTATCTACACAGAATTGGCCGATTTATTTATTGTTACAAAAAGTACCGACGTTGCTAACTCCTCACTACTCCAAGGGGATATAGTGGGGAGTTATGAATTCACAATATTTAAGATTATTATTTTAATTGCAATGTTTTTCATACAACGTGTGTGTGTGTGTGTGCGTGCGTGCGTGCGTGCTTGCGTGCGTGCGTGCGTGCGTGCGTGCGTGCGTGCGTGCGTGCGTGCGTGCGTGCGTGCGTGCGTGCGTGCGTGTGTGTGTGTGTGTGTGTGTGTGTACTATGTGCTATGTATGGCATATAATATATTTTCCTTTATCGAATATAGACTAATGTACTCATTCGATTTTTTTTCAAATTTCGCAAATTTTATAACTAATACTCGCTTAAACCTCATGAGATTTTGAAGGATATCTGATTCTGATCCGTTTTTCTCAATTTTTTTTACCTGTCAAATATTTCAAAGTGGCCCCAAGCTTTAGGAAACATACAATTTGATATTTTATAAAATGGCATTGAAGTTTTCATAAAAAAATAATGAAACAAACTCGTTTTATGAAAATACTGAATATTTTCCATACAAATTTTGAATACTTTACGGAGTGACTTGGTAGTGAGGAGTTGGCCACAATCCACTCGTTTTTTTTATTCATTACATACGCCATTTGATATGTTTATAGTTCTATACATTTTTCTCTATTTTTAGAAGATTAATAATAATTTTGATATAATACTTTTAATAAGCATAAAAATAGTTTTTACATAATGCGGTGGACTTGTTGCAATTTAGGCAATAAGTTAATAAGCAACTTAAGCAATTTCTGTCAGTAAACTATAAAAAACTTACGTTGATATTTTTTTATGATACGAGTATGTTCGACGTCAAAATGTAGTTAGTGATTTGAATCGGCAAAGGTAGGTAGCACAAGAATATAATGCAATTGTGCACCTCAAAGAACATGTATCGTTGGTCGGCTAATATTATTACTTGAAAATCGGAGGTTTGGTTTTAAAAAAGCTCTCATTTCTTCTGTGATGCAATTCAGTTAGTCTTTGTCGACTACAATGTAACGTAAAAGTTTGGACAGACCACAGACACAAATAAACAACCTTTGGTAATCAAACGAGCAAAGCAAATATTTGACTATGTGGAGACTAACAGTGAATCTAGTTCTGCCACACAATAGTAAGCTTTCCAACTAAATGATATGAACCAAGTGACGGAAAAATATTCATTAATAATAATTTAAATATTAGGATGCAAAAATGTTAAAAGAAAAATATATTTGAACATTTCTAAATACATCACTTAAGGGTTATTTTTGAAACAGTCCGATGAAAGTCATTATATAAAGGATCATTCAATTAAACAATGCAATAGGGTAAGAATAAAACATAGGCAGATAATTAAAAATGATTTTTATGTGATTTTTGAAAACTAAATAAACATAAGTAATGTTTAATTATTCACACTGGCGAGTTTATATAAAAAAAATCTAGACAAACCAATACTTGCCTCTGACGATATAGACTTTGTAATTAAAACTTCACGTGAATTCTACCGATATTAATGATTAATTAACAGTATTATATAGTTATGATAAAATGAATGAATATTTTTATATATTATTTTGAACAGTCGATAGGTGCATAAAATCACGTTTGTTAAAACCGGTAATAATAGGGTTTAATACATTTATAAGCCTATTCGAAAATAAGCACTGTACGAAAAAAGTAATAAAATATGCAGAGTATTTTCTTTCGAAAGCCATAACATAATTGTTCACTTATAATTATTTCTACAATGCAATATTTATTTTCACTTACAGGAACATAATTGTTCACTTATAATTATTTCTACAATGCAATATTTATTTTCACTTACAGGAACATAATTGTTCACTTATAATTATTTCTACAATGCAATATTTATTTTCACTTACAGGAACATAATTGTTCACTTATAATTATTTCTACAATGCAGTATTTATTTTCGTTACTTAAATTTACGCTGTCTTTCTGTCAGGAACGATCAATATGTTTGCAGCTAAACAATTTCCGGATTTCATTAAAACTAGAAAGAAAAAATATTTACAAAACATCTTGATCGGCCTTTGTTCATATCTCAAGATCATCAAAACATGCTGTCTCTATGGACAATATGACGTAGAGAAATCTAAATATTCGGATATGTGTTCTGCTTCATTTTATTAGTCACGCAGACAATAACATTTCCTCGAGTAATTATAAATAAGCAAGTTAATATTATTTTTATTTTCGTCGATATGATATTTATTAAGGTATTTACTATACGCATCCTGTTTCCGGATACTTAGTACTAGTAATAAGGTCTGTGCTCTTAACTGAGATCCGAAAAATACTTTATGACGTGGACTGCACTTACTTTGTATTCTTAATGTTTATTATTAATATTCGATCAGTATAAATCGAAAAATGATTATTTATCTAGCTATACATACTAACAAAAATGTTCACATCTCCAGGTTAAAAATAATAAAACGTACACATGTATAAACATATCGGAACTTTATTTCATTCCAGTTAAATTACTATTGCACAATCTAACAAATATATGAAAGTCACACAAAACTGTGTCAGTTCAATAAATATATTTTTAATCTAGATCTCGCGAAGATATTCTTATGATCGGTGAGACAATGCTGAGTTTACAAACAGTTGGAGCTGTTTCAAAATATCTATTTGTGTGATTTATTAAAAAATATGATGGAGAGGGTCACACGATGACAAAATGTCAAATATTCTTCACAGACTGAAACATGATGGCGTTGTACATTCACAAAAACACAATTTGTTTTAAAAAATTAACAGCACAAAATACATGATAGAATTTTCAAGTTAGTATTTTTTTATGAACATTTTTGAGATAAATATCAATATTTTTAAATACATACATACATATCGTCACGCCATGTCCCTTACGGGGTAAGCACAGAGAACCGAGCGCCATACTTTTTAAATACATCGGAGAAATACAATACTTTTGTATTATCATTATTTTCTATACATACAAAAAAGTATGGAACACATAAATTGATAACCTACTTGGCGAAATCTCGTCTTTATCAAATTAGAATTTTTTTTTATAAAATAATAATAATAAAAAACGGATCAGTTATATAGCGCCATAATAGTGTATCCGCCTCAAGTGCGCTCAACAATAATACCTGGAATAACAAATAAAAACTAGATAACAATTACTCAATCACTACCTACACGAGTTTTAAAAACAAAATAGGTTTTAAATTGTTTTTTAAATACACTTTCACTAAACTTCACTGATCTTAAACTTATTCCACTGAACCGGACCCATTACAGCATACACTCTTTCACTGTATTTTTATCTTAAACTATATGGAAGCAAACTTTTGGTAAAAATATTTTTTTTTACATGTCTACGTAGGGGACGCCAGCTATTAGGATTTGGGTCCATTTTACTCTTCCGAAGAAGAGCACTACGTAGCGTCGGGAGGGGTTTGCAATCTAGAAAAGAGTTTATTAATTCGGATTTTAAAAAGACCCGGGTTGTACGAAGGTGGAAACACAGAATTCGGAAGATCGTTCCACAGTCGGGCTGCTGTGTTAATAAAGGAGTTCGAGAAGCGACTTGTTCGTATATGTTGAAGGTCCACTGTGAATGGGTGCTGCGATTGAGTGAAGCGAGTGACTCTGTTGCGAGTGGGTGGAGGAGGGACCAAAGATGCAAGTTCTTCTGAGCAATTCCCGTGGTAGTATCTATAGAATAAACTTAAAATACCGACTCTGCGTCTGTGTTCTAGTGATTGCAATCCATCAGTCAGTGATGGATCATCAATCAGACGTATAGCACGCCTTTGGACAGCGTCGAGGGTATTCAGTAGGTATTGGGGGGCGCCACTCCAGAGGTGACTGCCATATTCAATAATTGGACGTATTTGCGCTATGTAGAGTATACAGATCTGGGTCTTAGTAAAATATCTACGCGCTCTATATAGTACGCTCAATTTTTTGGAAGCGAGTTTCACCTTAGCTTCGATGGAGCCCTTGTAGTGTAATTGGTTCGTTATAGATACTCCAAGCAGGTCGATAGAGCTGCTGTTAGGTAGGATGCTTCCGTTGAAAGACACTTGCAATTCATTGGGGTTTCTCTTCGCAGAAATTAGACAGGCTTGGGTTTTTGAGACGTTAAATGAAACAAGATTACTATGTTGTTGTTGGTTAGGTTTGTATTGTTGATAATAAAATTTAATTTTGATGACGTAAAATGATTTTAATATACTTATGAATCTCACCGAAATTCTCGTTTTAAATTAGTGTCAAAAAAAAATTCAGGACCTGACATGTAAGTATTATTTAAATATTTTATAACCTTGTATTTTTGTAAACTTTATTATTTTTCGATATTTCATAGAATTATCATTAAGTTCAGATTTTCGCCACGTGTTTCTACTATTTGCAACTTCTTCATACATTTTTCTTATTTTTTTTTATTCTAGGTGTTTCCCGGGAAAATTAATATTTTTTCTCGTAATATCTATATATTATGAAGTTATTTTACTAACGTCATGTCCTTCACGTGTCGGTTTGGTGGTGTGCCGAACGCGCTTTTGCGAGTCCAGGTGAGAGTTCTCGGAACGCACTCTCAGTATGCATAGACGAAATCTAACGTTTCGATTTCTTTTCTTTTCGATATGGGAACGCTCAACACCACGAGGTGTAACCTATTGAAAAAAGTGAAAATGAAGTGGTGGCATACTGAGAGGACGGGATAACACCTGAATAAGATCGGGAAGGTGAGTTCCGCACACTACTATACCTCGTTCATATAATTTTTGGTAGGAAACTGGCATGATGGTCTCTAACCCCGCTTGAATTTTTGCAGGGTAATAATGGCAAAGGTATCCTTCCTGATCCCGTCTTCCAATATTTAATGCCTTTATTTTATTTTGTTTTTTTTTTTAATTATGTATCGTGCAAGTGCCCGTCAGTCATGACGTGGCGATTATTTGAAAAATTTTGATCATTGAATGCTGGACCCGACTGATTTATCATAATGTACCTACTATGTATCATCAATGTGACCCTTCTGGTGTCACTTTCATCCATACCACGGCTGATGTTCTGTTAAATTTGATATATCTGCTACTTTATACAATAATTACACTGATGATGGATGAAGATGAAGAAATTTACTGCACACCTGTTATTAGATAGAACTACAACCTCTCGGCCACGCCTGAGCTTCATTATGAAAAAAACTTATGTTCTGAAATACCTATTATTTAATATCTTGTAAATTGCTTAATATCTCATATCTTGTGAATTGTTGTCCAGCATCTAATGGAAATAAATTTAGTATTTGTAATTGGTGTTTTATCTCATGTCAACCTACTATACTCATAACACAGACAATATCTCATGTCAACCTACTATACTCATAACACAGACAATATCTCATGTCAACCTACTATACTCATAACACAGACAATATCTCATGTCAACCTACTATACTCATAACACAGACAATAGCATTCTTCTTTTAAATTTTATATAAAATGTTTGATATTCTAATAATTTGCCTTTAGATGTAAATAAAATTATGGCTTCTCACCCTGAGAGTGTTAAATAAAATTAAAATTGAGGGTCTCATGACTGCCGTTGGGGGAGTCGGTGGAAGGTAAGGTTATATGTAATAGAACATTCTCTTTTGCTTCTTACAAACTCATAAGCCTTACCCTAGCAATATACACAAAAAAACAACAAAATTGAAGATTTAGGCCATTTGAAAAACAATTACCAAATTGAAAAACAAAACATATGGATAAACAAAAATTTTCACATCATGCATGGGGTTGGTTCTTGAGCTGTCAGATACAGAAAAATTAAAGACAATATCAAAAGAAATAGGACATCGAATATTTTTATTATTGCATATGCGCAAACATTGGATTTTTTTCCCTGTCGAGAGTCAAAGATATTCTTTAACAGATTTTTAATTATCTCAATAGAGACGAAGTTGGAATATTTATTGTAGGAGAACCGGGAAATCAAGGCACCTACAGGGCTTACGACCTGTCATCGGCTGGTTTACGTGATCACTTTATGCGCTTGCGCAACGTTCACCAATTATGCCTTTTTTTAATGAGATCCCTATCAATTCAATTTTGAAAGTTCTATATATTGTAATACTGAAATTCTTTTCGCTTGAAAATAAGGAATTTTTACTACGGCCATCTATGGGTGAAATTATGAACAACAATATTATTATTATTTTTATTTATTTTGTTGAAACGCCATCTATTGAGAGAATTGTCAGGTATAAGAATTGTAGCTTTCATTATTTACAAAAAAAAAACAATTCTCTCAATAGATGGCGTTACAACAAAATAAATAAAAAAAATAATAAGATTGTTGTTCATAATTTCATCCATAGATGGCCGTAGTAAAAATTCCTTCTTTTCAAGCGAAAAGAATTTCAATATTAGAATATATAGAACTTTCAAAATTGAATTGATAGGGATCTCATTAAAAAGGCATAATTGGTGAACGTTGCGCAAGCGCATAAAGTGATCACGTAAACCAGCCGATGACAGGTCGTAAGCCCTGTAGGCGTCTTGATTTCCCGGTTCTCCTACAATAAATATTCCAACTTTGTCTCTATTGAGATAATTAAAAATCTGTTAAAGAAATAGGACATTTATTTTGGTCTTAATCATTCCAGATCATTCGGTCAATCAGTCATCCGTACCAGTGTCGTAACCTGTCAGTATATGTATGTATAATATATAAGCTGTAGGTACCAGTCGCGTAAATGTATTTTTAGGTGATTTATTTTTTATTTATTTATATATTTTATTTTTGGCGATTTTCGCCAAACATTGTCAATTATTCCAAGATCGTCTGCTGCCGATGAAATAAACGCTTGCCTCAAATCATTATATCTCTGGCGCTATGTGAAAAAGCTTCAGCTGGCAACAAACATGAGAGTCGCATTGCTGAACGATCCATCTACTGAAGATTTCTCCCAGCAATTGCTGACTATCGGTAATGGCCGTGTTCCTGTAGACGAATCGAGCGGATTGATTTCATTTACTCAGATTTTTTTTCAATTTCGTATCATCGAAAGACGAGCTCATCAACAAAGTATTCCCGAAAATCATTGTTTACCACAAAAATAACAAATGGTTGAGTGAGCGAGCAATTTTGGCGGCTAAGAACAAAGATATGGATGACTTAAACTCCATAATTCAGAATCAAATTGTTGGTACTTTACAGTCATTTAACTCTATTGACTGTGTAACAGACTAAGACGAAACCACCAACAATCCAACTGAATTTTTAAACGCCTTGGATGTGCCTGGCTTACTACCGCACAAAACTGAAGGTTGTCTCGGTAGTCATCATGCTTCGAAATCTGAACCAACCAAAACTATGCAATAGAACGCGTTTGGTGATAAGAAAACTGATGATCAATGTGATTCATGCGATGATACTCAAATGAAAATTCAAAGGTGAGGAAGTTCTAATTCCAAGGATTCCGATGATCCAAACTGTTATGCCTTTTGAGTTTAAACGAATTCAATTTCCGATTCGTCTTGTATTTGCCACGACGATTAACAAATCACAAGGCCAATACTTGAGTGTTTGTGGTCTGAATCTAGAAAATGCATATTTTTCTCATGGTCAGTTGTAGGTGGCATCTTCACGTGTCGGCAAACCATCCGCTTTATTTGTTCTTGCGCTTGATAACAAAATGAAAAATGTCGTATATCACAAGGTGCTTCACTGAAGAGAATCAACCCGAATGCAACCCATGCAGAAAAATACATAGCTTTAATAATGCAAATGTCTTGCTAACATACCATTGATAAATACTTGATTTTTGAACTTTTAATTTATTTTCTTTTTTTTTTTTTGTTTTCTTTTTTTTTAACGGCGCTGCCCGACTTATTAATGATACTAATAACAATGAAGTACCTATAACAAATACTAACACTCAATTATGCTACTACCAATATTCACATCCTCAAAAGAATAAACAAACCAATGCGTAAATTATTATGTAATTATGTAGATCGAAATAAAATGCAACAAACGCACCGATCAAGCTACCTTCAATTGGGAATAATTCACTCATCCAGATACTTATATCAAAAGATTAGGCTAAAAGAAGGTCGCTATACTACCTATCAACCCTAATGATTCATAATTATCAATGTTTAAAAAGTCTCACGATTCTACATGTATTCATTATTACCAATTTTTGCATTATAATATTATTGTTATATTGTAATAAAAATTTCGTGGCGTCCATATGCTCCACACTGGGAGCGAACGTGGATTAAGTAAGTAATAAACTATTGAACTTAATACATTTTTTGTATTCATTTTAATACGTTGATAAAATCCTAAATAAGGTTTAGCTACAAGTTAACACGACATCCATTGACAGAGACGGTACGAAGCTCGCCGGGTCAGCTAGTATTTTAATAAAATAAACTAAAATAGATATTGATCAAATAAATAGTTTGATATTATGATTACCTACTCAATAAATGATACTTTATCATACTTGTACATACATAATACTGTACCGAAATTTATATTTATTTATTTTATTATGGTTCAACGTCTTATTTATTTTTACAATTTATATTTCTACAATTTATATTTTTACAAGGTTTGTCTAGTTTTTCCAACTCACTACTCAAATCTTTTGTTTTCATTTTTCTTGGGTTCTTATTTTCAAAATATTTCTATTTAAATTTTCAATTTAAATAGAAATAGTACTTAATTTCATAACACTGCCTCCCTCTTAGTTCAGTTCGTCCCGAACAGAATTCTCTAGATGAATAAATCGGCATTTTGAACCTTCTCTACAGTGAGATGCTTTGAAAAAGTAACATGGTACACTTTTTTTTATATTTTTACTGTATCTTGGATTATAGCAGCAAACTAGAACATTAATTCCAGTATTATGAAAAATCTCTTCTATCATATTCCGAACCACTTTCCAATCCATACCATCACTGATCTTTGGAATGCCGAGCTTCATAAGATTCAACTGTAACATTTGATCCCGCATACTTCGTAGACAGTTCCACATCTGAGCATACTCTGCTCGTTCCTCAGACGTTTCCTTATTCGTCATGTAGAATAAATGCTGTTTTCCATGCTGTGAATGGACCGCTTCTCCAATCTTCAGATTCTTGGCTTTTAGCTCATATAACATCCCATACTTTCTCATGATAACTTTGGCTATACCACTAGTCATCTTCATGTCTTGAGCCACACAGTAAGCTAAAACATTATCTTCTGGGATATCGAAGAGGTCTTGCTCAATTTCCACAGTCACACCATGGCGAGTGCGTCGATAAGGAGTCATCATGAATTCCTCGAAGGTCTTTTCTTCACTTTGGACATTGCAAACTTGAGCAACTGGATTTTTTTCCTCATCCTTGTTAACACCTAAAAAGGGAGCCAGGCGATTGAAATGTACCACTCTTGGCTTCCCATTTGGTTTTCTTCGTATACGATAAACCACATCATTAATCCTTTTGATCACTTCATACGGTCCTTCCCAGGATTTCTGAAGCTTTGGTGAGTAGCCTCGTCGTCGTTGTGGATTAAATAACCAAACCAAGTCTCCAGCCTGATAGCCACCTTCCACAGCTTTAATGTCGTATCGCTCCTTCATCTTGTCACTAGCTACTTGAATATTGGACCGTACACGGTCATGTATAGCATTCATTTTCCTCCGAAGATCTGACACATAATCTTCTCCAACTAGATCTTCTCCAGGCTTAGATCCATACTGCAGGTCGCAAGGTAACCGTAACTCACGGCCAAAAATCACACTTGCCGGTGTTTGCCCTGTTGTCTCATGAATTGCTGCTCGATAAGCTAATAAGAACAAGTGGATGTATTCGTCCCAATCCTTCTGGTGATCGGACACTGCTTTTGACAAAAATCTTCCAATTGTTCGATTCATTCGCTCCACCATTCCATCCGACTGTGGATGCAAAGCAGTTGTTCTCGTCTTTCGAATTCCTAATGCTTCACAAATTCCCTGGAATACGGCTGATTCAAAGTTTCTTCCCTGGTCCGAGTGTAACTCCAATGGTACTCCAAAACGACTTATCAGTTCCCTTACCAAGACTTCAGCAACAGTGGTAGCTTCTTGATTCGGTAGTGCATAGGCTTCTGTCCATTTACTAAAATAGTCCATTGCTACCAGAATATATTTATTCCCTCTTTCCGTTGTGGGAAACGGCCCCGCTATGTCAATGGCTATCCTTTCAAATGGGCTACCAACATTATACTGCCTCATTGGCGCACGCCTTCGTTTCTGAGGTCCGTTTGAAGTGGCACAAGTTACACATCTTCTACACCAATCTTTTACATCTCCATTGTAATTGACCCAATAAAAACGTTGACGAATTTTTTCTGTGGTTTTTTTAACTCCCAAGTGTCCCCCAGACACATCATTGTGAAGCAGTTTAAGAACTGCAGGAATT
Source organism: Molanna angustata (assembly GCA_963576475.1). Taxonomy (NCBI): domain Eukaryota; kingdom Metazoa; phylum Arthropoda; class Insecta; order Trichoptera; family Molannidae; genus Molanna; species Molanna angustata. The sequence goes on along the minus strand of OY754968.1, from coordinate 22,417,611 downwards.
CTCTTCCTTGGAATCAATAGTTGTTGTCTCTGCTGTGTTCCATCTTCATTCTCCAATACACGCTTTAACAACCCATTTTCCACGACAATGGATTGCCACTGAGCCCAGTATGACTTAATATTTGGAGATAGTGAAGCTATTTCTTCCCATAAAGGTCTTTGATCATTTTCCTTCCACTGCATTACAAACTTGAGATCTGGGTCTTCCAATTGGTCTGCTCGTATTTCATCATCTTGCCAAAAATTGTCAACGACCGTGGTTCTACAAGCTATAAAAAACTTTTCCTCAGCCTTATTACAGTGCTGGCAATCCTCTGGACATGGTCGCCTTGACAGTGCATCGGCATTTCTATGATGAAGTCCGGCTCGATGTTCAGAATCATAGTCATATTCTTGCAATCTCTCTATCCATCTTGCCACTTGACCTTCAGGATTCTTGAATCGCAAAAGCCACACAAGTGCCGAGTGATCTGTCCTTAAAAGAAATTTCCGTCCATATAAATACTTGCGAAAGTGCTCAACTGACTTGATAACAGCAAGCAATTCTCTTCGTGTTACACAGTAATTGCGTTCTGGTTTCGACAATACTTTACTGAAGTAAGCAATCACGCGTTCTGCCCCATCTTGTACTTGGGAGAGCACACTTCCGATACCAACGTTACTTGCATCTGTATCCAGAATAAACATTCCTTCAGCTCGAGGATAACTCAAAACCGGAGAATTAATTAGAACCTGTTTTAATTCTTCAAATGCATGTTGGCACTTGAAATCCCATATGAATTCACTGCTTTCCTCCGTGAGTTTTGTCAGTGGCTTTGCGATGTCAGCAAAGCCTGGAACAAATCGTCGATAGTAGGTACTCAGACCCAAAAAGCTTCTTACTTCATGTTTGTCTTTAAGTACTGGCCAATCTCGAACAGCTTTAATCTTCTCAGGATCTACTGCTACTCCCTCCTCAGAGACAACATGACCTAGATAGTTGACTTGCTTTCGGAACAATATACATTTCTTGCAATTGAGTTTAAGGTTGGCCAACCTCAATCGTGAAAATACCTGTTCCAAATTTCCTAAATGTTCTTCAAAACGCTTCCCAAGTACGATGATGTCATCTAAGTATACCAAACAGGTCTCCCACGATAATCCTCTTAGCACACTTTCCATTAGTCGTTCAAACGTAGCCGGTGCATTGCAAAGTCCAAATGGCATCACTTTGAATTGCCACAATCCACTTCCAACAGAAAACGCCGTTTTTTCTCTATCCTTGGGTTCCAATCCAACCTGCCAATAACCACTCTTTAGATCCAAAGTTGAGAAGATCTTACAACCAGCCAATGTATCTAGGGTGTCATCGATTCGAGGCAGTGGATAACTATCCTTCTTAGTTACATTATTCAATAAGCGAAAGTCCACACAGAACCGAGTTGAGCCATCTTTTTTTTTAACTAACACTACTGGTGAACACCATGGGCTGCTTGATGGTTCAATAACTATATCCCTTTCCATATCTTGAATAATTTTATCTGCTTCCGCCCGCTTTGCTAATGGTAGCCTTCTAGGTAATTGGCGGATAGGCCTTGCGTCACCCGTATCTATTTGATGTTGAACAACATTGGTTCTTCCTTTAGAAAGACTCGCATTCTCAAAAACATCTTGATAATGAGCAATGAGGTATCTAATTTGTTTGCTTTGTTCTTTGGTAAGTTCCTTACAAGCATCTTTTACAAAGTCTTCAAGATGTTTTGGTACATCCTCTGAAGAAACTTGTGCGATGCAGGCATTTTGTGTTACTGATGAAACTGATGAACACACACTTAAATAAGCTCCTTTTTTGACAGTTACTGGATACTCATTTATGTTCATTAATCTGACTAAAATTTCCTTTTGGTTTTGAATAAGTGCTCTTGCAATTAATACTCCTTTTCCTGCTTCATTGTTGGCGTTGGACTCCACAACCAAAACATGTCCATTCGGGATAACACAGTCTAAATTGACTCGTACTAACATCTCACTTTGTTTTGGAATAGTTACAACATCCGCTGCAAGAACACGTGTAGAAAATTCCTCACGCTCTTGCACGAGAACATCTTCATCTCCAATTTTCAAAGATCGCCTCTTTAGATCCAACTGGAATCCATATTTCGCCATTATGTCCATTCCGAGAATAACTTCCTCCTCTATATTCGCCACTAGCACCTGATGATCGAAGATAGAACTACCAATTTGAAAGTTGGCATATGTCTCACCACATATAGATGCCGACTCCCCAGTAGCTGTTCGTAATGTCCATTTAGTTGGTGTAATACACTTTTTGTTATAAAGCAAATCTGGTCTCATGATTGTCATCGTTGCTCCAGTATCCAGCAAAAGTTTCAAATTCTTTCCATTTACTTTGCCATTTATAAACATACTGGTATCTCGACCACTGAATGATGCAACAACTGCAGATCTCTTTGAGGCATTGGTAATGTAGGTCAACAGTTGCCCCTTCCCATCAACCCTTTTTAGTTTTCCTGTGGCTGTTGCTGTTGCGTTGTTGCTTCATTTGGACACCGATTACGTAGATGTCCAGCTCGTCCACAACCCCAGCAGCGAAACTGTCTTTTTCTTCCTTGCAATGCCTTCATCACCTTTTCGACAATGCATTCGATGAGTTTTTGATTCTCTTCAACGGCCTCAACAACGCGGGCTTGAGCATGACCTCGTAAAGATTTTTTTATAGATTCAAATTCGAGTGCCTGGGTTAGAGCGTCACTCAAAGTTTGTGGTCTAGCTAGTTTTACAGCTTGTTGTGTCTCATTTGCCCACAATCCATCCAAGAACTTTTCTACTGCAAGGCTTTCACACACATCATCAGGAACCGTAGGGTATGCATATCTAATTAGACGCGCTATATCCGCCTCAAATTCCTGGAGAGTTTCATTAGATTTCTGATTACGATTCTTAAGGTGTGACCTGTAAAACTGTTCCATGTGCTTATGTCCAAATCGCATCTCAAGTCTCTCAATCAACAATTTTAAATCTCGTCGCTCAGCTAGAGGAATTGTCTCCAAAACTTTTAAAGCATCACCTCGTAATGATACACTCAACACTGAGGCCTTTCTTGTCATGGACCAGCCATTTATCATGGCCACTGTCTCGAACAATGTTAAATATTCTTCCCAGGGGCATTTTCCATCAAAGGTTGGCATATCATTTCGCACGCACTCCACTGTTGGTACTCTTGTATCTTCTACACACTTAAAATTTGTATCTACAGCTGAATTTTGCTCGGAATTCATTGGCGTGATTGAAGGAAGCACTTGATTCTCCAAAACTTTCATCTGTTTAGTTAATTCATTTATCTTCTCATCAAAGGTCATAGAATAATTCTGGAATTTCTTTTCTATAGTATTTGAATGCTTTTGAAGCATCGCTACTTCTCCTTTGATTTCTTTAATTTCTCCTTTTATATCTCTGGAATGTTCTTGAAACTTCTCTTCTATGTCTCTGGAATGTTCTTTTAAGACTTGACAAAGATCGTTGTTAGAGCAAGGCATTTCAAAAAGGTATGTGTCTGGATCCTCACCTACTTCTTGCATCACTTTTCTCAATCGTAGTTGAAGTGCATTTTTATTTCCTGATGTATCAGCGTCTCTCTCCTCCAACTCATGTTTTAAATCAACCACTTTCAACTCTAAAAGAGTTATTTTTTTTGATGCCATAATAAATGTCTTTATAAATAACTATTTTATTTTTTTCTTACACAAAAAATACTTGGGTATTTTTATACCCCACACCTGACACCAAATGTACCGAAATTTATATTTATTTATTTTATTATGGTTCAAAGTCTTATTTATTTTTACAATTTATATTTCTACAATTTATATTTTTACAAGGTTTGTCTAGTTTTTCCAACTCACTACTCAAATCTTTTGTTTTCATTTTTCTTGGGTTCTTATTTTCAAAATATTTCTATTTAAATTTTCAATTTAAATAGAAATAGTACTTAATTTCATAACAATACTTTAAATCGAAAAACAGGAACGGAACATTATGATGACTTTTAAATTTTGTAGTGAAATCAAAAATATATCAAAAATTAATTAATTTTACTAATAAATAAAAAAAAAACTCAAAAACTACTCATCCGATGAAAGCTCAGACAGGAAATTTTCATCCGTTACAAATTTTATATTAACTTATGAAGATTGGCCGATTTAAAACTTTTCTTGAAATAGAGTTTCAAGAAAAGATAAATTAATCGAGTTAAAAATATTATGCTTCAAGCAACTGCAGAGTTGCTTATCGCTGAACATAAACGGTGTCTAAATGGAAACAGATTTCATAAAATGCAATTATACTCATCATTATGTTCAAATACTAAGTACTAACTGAATTATGAGACTATAACTTATGGATATTTTGTCATAGTGTGAAATTTTAGATATTTTATTGTTATATTTGATGCAGTGTTTTTTATTGTTTAATATCTGAATTCAATCAATCAATCAGGTACTCTCGGCGCTTACTCTAAATCTCGTAATTAGCTACTAATTACTTTTTATGAAACTCTTTTTCAAACTTACAGAACGGCAAACAATATCTCCATCATTAAAATAGAAGTTCTTTGGTGCGCGTTTGACAAAAAAGTACTGGAAATTTGCTAAAGCAAAAAGGAAATTGAGGAAAACAAAATAGGTATCCCAAAAGATGTTCGCTTTGAATATATTTCGGGAATGTACCAACGGGAACAAGAAATTCTTTTCATCAAAAATATACTAAATAACAACATCTTTCACCTCAATTCACCAAATTACAAAATTGAGTGGGAACACCAAAATACGGAGAAGACCAGTAACTTCAGGAAGTATGTAAATTTACGACATTAATGGTTAAATTTGTACTGGAAAGAAAACATAACATAGAAACACAAAATGAAAGTGAAGTTCTACATTTTTAGGGAACAAATTTAAAAGTTAAATAAAGAACTTATAATCCAACCGATAATCCAACTGTCGATTTGTCCAAAAGAATTGATTTCTATTAATAAATCGACAGTATTATCGACCTTAGACCCGTGTGAGAGAATTGAATGGAGTAGTGGATTTTTTATGGTTTTTCTAAATTTGAAGTCACAAAACACCAACTTAGAGGCTTCGCAGTGTATATGTATCCAACTGTCGATTTATTCAAGAGAATTTATTTCTCTTAACATACTGACATAGTTTCAAGCTAAGATTTTGTATGGCCAGGTCTAAATTTTTGTTTTTTTTTCAACTTCAAAGTCAAAAAATACTAACTTAGAGACTTCGCAGCATACATGTTACGTATATGGATTACGTAAACCAGACGATGACAGGTCGTAAGCCCTGTAGGTGCCTCGAGTTCCTGGTTCTTCTACAATATCCCAACTTCGTCTCTATTGAGATGTTGAACAAAATGTTTGTCAATAAAAATATATGGATTAACTCAGAATTCGGAAAAGAACATTAAGTGTGTCTGTATGTGTCCTCCCCCCTTATAAATTTTGATCCGCCTGATGCACATAGCCCAATATTTCAAAAAGAAAATTGAAATTCTATAAAACTTTTATACAATAAATAAAAAAATGTTTAAGTCAGGGGTTAGCAACTTTTGATATCTGATATGCTTTTCCATATATCTCTAAAACCATATAAGGTGGAACGCTGAAAATATGCATAAATATAGAAAAATACAACATTTCTAAACATTGCTAGAAAAAGTTCTAGCGTTTCTCAATCTATAATTATATAAATATTTTTTATGACAAATGTGTTTTATGACAACTGCCAATATTTTTTTTTTTTTGAAAATTTCATATATACGCCGAAACATCCCAAATAAATCTTTAAATTTTCTATAAAAATTACTTATGCATAAAAGTTGTACCTCTCAAACTGTTTTTTACAATTTTTGTAAAAAAAATATTTAGTGACGACATTGTATCATACTATTTGTATGGCAGTATACCTACACAATATCTACGGGGAATCTCAATAGTTTGATACTTAATATCCAAACCTACATAGCATCAAGCTGTTTCCATATTCTGAGTAGGAAAAAAAGACTGTCCTCCAATCTATACTATCCTGACATATATGTTTTACATAGAAAAAAATATCTTAGAATATTCAATAATTTGGATTCAAGGGTTTATAGTACAATACGTATTCCTCAACTATACATACTATCGCCATCGGCAGTTGGATCTCAAGTGTTATATATTATGTACATAACTAGTAATATGTAAAACACATTTATTTATTTATTTATTTATGTAGCTTCTCGGGCAACTAACAGGTACTATGTCAAATAATTATTTAACACGCACCCAATAACAAGTTGCCACATTCTGGAGACTTACGATATTTATCGTCTCACAGATCCAGACTGAAAACACAATTTTAAAAACTGTGTCTCCACCGGGAATCGAACCCGGGACCCTTGGATCAGCAGTCAGATATCCAACCAACTGAGCCACGAAGGCCGACATAGTTATAATAAAAGCAACGAAGATAAGTGCCTCCGATTAAATACGTCGATTTCCATGAAAAAAAAACTGTCAGACCAAACGACATAAATTTATAGATAATATATGTAAGATATATTTAATTATATTTCCATTATTTTTTTAAAGCGTTTGTATAAAATTGCTGCATATACCTTCTTTCCTTCTATCTGTGGTTTAAATATAAGCCAACGCTAAACCCTGATGTTGGCATGAACTGTCTTAAAACTGTAGGTACTTTCTTTCTGTGGATGATATCAAGAAAATTAAAGCTGTCACATTAAATTACGTTAACATCAAGAAACTCAATGGAACGAATTATTTGATAGCTAATTTTGTACATAGCAATTAATGGTTTTTACAACGAGTTTGTTTTTACATTTAATACATACATACAGTGGCGGCTCTTTTTAAAGGGCTCTCGGGCTCAGCCCTCCCAAACACTTTGTTCAAAAAATGTTTGTCATTAAATCTTGAGAACACAATATTTTTCTAATTAATATTTGCCGTCTTACGCCTGTAGTATAAGGTCTTTGAGCGAAAGTATTTAATCTTAACTGCTTTGTAAAGCAAGCAAGATTCTATGAAATATTTCATTCCTCGGGCACAGTCGACTTGTGCCCGGAGAACCTGTACAATTCACGCGACCGTCCGCTGCCGCCGCAGCACGCCGTACACGCTGAATATATGCCGATTTCGAGCAAAACGGGGCAGTGCCCGCGAAGGGTTATGGTATATTTTCATTCATTCATATTTTGTTGTACATTGCGATTGTAGAACGTTAGGTAAGCAGTTGCAATTCCTTGAGGCTAACATTAATTAATATATTACATAGTTAAAACTGTAAATCATCCGAAATATATAAGTATTATTATTTAATTAATTGATACCAAAATATTGCAAACAAAAATGATATAAAATGTGTAAAATTAGGAAGCAGTCTTGCGGCTGTTGCCGAAGTTTTTTTTCAATTTTGTATGATCAAAATTCATTAGCTCTCACAAATTATTTTATAATTATTTATCGATGCATTTTATTAAAACCGTTATTTAAAACCCAACCAAATACATCATAAATGATCAGGTTCACGTTTTAATTTCCGATAAACAAAAGAACTACATATGGAAAACACTGATAATTTTAATATACGTAAATAATATTGTGTCACATATCTACTTTTTGATTCCTATAGTAAGTTAATTTCTCTTCTACGTATATTTATAATTTTGAGCCCTTCTCAGATTTAAGGTCACCAGCCGCCAATGCATACACATAACACATACCTTCGTGTTTCTCGTGCTTTGAAATAATATTTAAAACGATTGGGTTGTGGCCAACACTCTAAACTTACTATGTAACATCCACTCGCAACATAATAATTATATACATCATGTAAAATAGACACTGCACCTTCCGTACACAGCATAGTGTAGTGTAGGTAGGAAATTTATATACCTACAAACAATTCTTATTATGATATGTACTTCCCATATATATGCTATTATGCGCAGAAATATTTGGGCATTCATGCCTGTGTCTGTGCTTAATCTAAAGTAATAAAGCAATCAAAATGTTAGTGTATGTGTGTGTGTGTGTGTGTGTGTATGTGTGTGTGTGTGTGTTTGTCTCACGCCTTCTGAAAAACCAAGAGCATCTAAAAATCTAATTTATGTGCGAACGTGTACCTGTATACCTGATGCAGTGTCACGCTAAAAATAATGCGATAAAAATGCTGAATTTTAAAAATATTTCAATAATTATTTTTTTCATACAAAATTTTCCAAGTCGTATCTGTCAAAAAAGTGTACATTTTGCACGCATATATCTGTTAGTTTAAAAGTTAGAAGTACGTATTTACACGAAAAAAATTTACTTTCAAGTATAACTTAGCGTTTAAGTGAAAAACATGGTGAATATTTTGTATAATTATAATGTTTAACTTATTTTTAAAGTAAGCGTTTTGTACATAAATGCCGCCATTTTAATATCTTTTCATACAATATTTCATTTTCCTACCGAATGAATATGTTCTTGAAAATAATAAACCTTTGAAATAAATATAAATATGAAATAATAAAATGAAACACAAGACATTACAGCAAGTTTTAAGACGTATATTGTAAAAGTCTGTTAATTATTAGTAAAGATATGGGCATAATAAAATTGCATAATTTGTATATAATATTTGATATTTCGGACAATTTTCATTTTTATGGCATCGAACAAACCAATGTAGGTACCTACATATTCAAAAAATGTATCCGAACCATTCGATATTACTTACGTGTTCGAATCGTTTCCATGGCTACAGAAAGAATGTGATATTCAAATAAAATTTGTTAGGAATCGAATTTATTTAGAAGTTTGTTGTAGGTAGGTACCTACCTAATACTATTTACTTACTATATAAAGCTAAAGAACTAAACAGCGCGACACCCATCTACATCAGTGAAGTACTCACTCCGTACTTCAAAGAACTTATGTGGAAAGCCAAAAAAAGGGCTAAAGAGGCCGGTTTTGAATTTGTATGGTTTAAAGAAAACAAATTATTTGCTAGGAAAGGTCCAGGTGAAAGAATTGTACTGATTAAACAAACTTGCGATATAGAAAAAATTGCCTAAAACAAAGAATCCTTCCCAGAACTGGCTTACTTATGCTTCTTAAAATGTCTAAACACATTATATATCATATAATATCTTTTTTTCTGAAAACATATCTTGTGTATCTCTTTTCGTTCATCTATAACAATTTACTGTATTTATTATTATACTTTTCTCTCATATATATCAATTTACTATATTTTTTATTATTTCACTATTTTATCTTACATAAGAAAATAATACAAGAAAGATTCTCATGCTTACGAATAACATCATATATTTCAACAAACCAATATAATCCAAATATCATAAGAAGTATTATTAAAATTGCGCATAAATTTAAGAATAAACCAGATAAAATATTAGACATTAATGCACTAAAAATAAAAAATGGACATGCTCGATGAAATTGAAGATAACATTAATATAATATATATAAACAACCCAAATGAATGCTTACATCTAATTAATAATATCAACATCCTTCAACAGAATATAAGAAGTATCAATAAAAATTTTGATGAACTGGTTATACTCCTTCAAAGTCTACCAATTAAAATCGATATAATAATACTGACAGAATGTCGATTAACTAATAGTTTCAGTCCTAAATTTCTTGATGGTTATACATGCCATTCTACATCGTTGCATTATAAACAAAACGATGGCGTTATAGTATATATAAGCAATGAATTAGAAGCACAAATAACAGAACTAAAAATTAATGACACAAACTGTCTACAAATTTCTTTTGGTAAAGAAAACACCCTTCTAGCAATATACAGATCACCCGTAATATAAATACATTTCTTTCAGAAATAGAAAGAGAAATTAATAACCTAAAAATGGTAAAGAATTTATATATTATGGGTGATTTGAACATAGACATATTGCGAAATGGACATCCGCAAAAAGATGAATATATACAAACCTTAGCTCACCTCGGACTAATCAACGACATAAATATCCCTACGAGAATTACTCATAACTCACAAACATGTATTGATCATGTTTTTAAAAAAACGAAAAATTCTACACAATCTTTAGTGTATAAATCAACAATAACAGATCATTACACAACAATTTTGTCAATTAAAGAAAACAGTCCTCTAAAAAAAGACATGAAAAAAGAATATATTAAATATGACATAAATTATGAAGACCTAAAAAATGAATTAAAATTAGAAAATTGGGTACAATTAAAAAACATAGACGATACCAATGACTCATGGGAATATTTCACTAAATATTTACAGAATAAAATACAAAAATTTACTTCTAAAAAAACAATACGACCACCCCATAAAAATAAAAGACTCAAACCATGGATAACACAGAGCATATTAAATAGTATAAGGAAAAGAGACAAACTGCATGAAAAAATTAAAAGAAATCCAATCGATATATATACCATTGATTTTTATAAAAGATACAGAAACATTTGTACTAATATTATACACAAAGCAAAGGAAACATACTACATAAACAAAATTAATGAATGCAACCAGAACACTAAAAAAATCTGGCAAATACTCAAAGAAATCACACATTCAAAAAAAAATAAGGACTCATTTATTAAAAAAATTAAGATTAATGAAGAAACAATGCTATTCGAAAAGAACCCAGATATGATAGTAAAACATATAAACCATTATTTTGCAAATTGTGGAGAAGAAACTGCAAAAAAAATCAAAACACATAAACCACAAAACCAAATCGACAGAATGGTAACAACAGACACAAACTCCGAAATTCGCTCTAAATTTGAATTAAAGGAAATTAAAATTACGGACATAGAAAAAACTATTTCATCACTGAAAACAAACAGTGCACCTGGGAAAGATAATATTTCATCAAAAACACTCAAAATACTACAGCAAGAACTATGTGAACCACTAACACACCTTATAAACTTATCAATAAAAAAAGGAGAATTTCCAAACATACTTAAACAAGGAACAATATTACCGATTCACAAAAATGGTAGTAAGGAAGAAATAAATAACTACAGACCAATAAGTTTACTAAATTCAATGTCAAAAATTTTGGAAAAGGTAATAAAGAAGCAACTGATGAACTATTTAAACAAATATGACATCCTCTCTAAAAACCAATACGGTTTCAGAGAAAATAAAAGTACCTCAGATGCAATTTCGTATGTCACTGACCATATAAAAGAATTAATGGATAAAGGCAACAAGTGTCTTGCAGTTTTTATTGACCTAACCAAAGCTTTTGATACCATTAACCACAATTTGCTCTTCAAAAAGCTTGAAAACATTGGTGTAAAAGATACTTCCCTAAAAATTCTCAAAAATTACATGACATGCAGAAAGCAATGTGTAAAAGTGGGAAAACACATAAGCGAAAACCTAACAATTAACTGTGGTGTGCCTCAGGGAAGTGTATTAGGGCCTATCCTGTTTCTTATATATATGAATGACCTATGCAATATTCCCACAAAAGGACATATCATCAGTTATGCTGATGACACAGTTTTCATCTATTACGAAAAAACTTGGAAAAAAGTATACAAAATGGCTGAAACGGAATTGACAGAAGTAAAAAAATGGCTTGACAGGAACTCTCTGGCACTAAATACAAACAAAACAAAATACATTGCATACAGCATAACCTCCCGAAATAAACCTAGTGACGAACATAAACTAAGAATTCATGATTACTGTACCGAAAACTTAAGTGATCAACCAACATGTAACTGCCCGATCATTGAACGAACAGAGAGCATAAAATATCTAGGAATTATATTTGATGAAAACTTGAGATGGGACTATCACATTGACTGCGTGACATCTAAAATGAATAGATTAATATACTTCTTTAAATCAATCAGAAATGTTATTGACCTAAAACATTTGAAAAATATATACTATGCTCTTTGTCATTCAATAATGGAATATGGAATTATTGGATGGGGAAGTGCAACGCCAACAATAATAAAGAAAATAGACATAGCCCAAAAAGCTATTATAAAAGTTATACTTAAGGTACCTATTCGAACGAATACTGAAGAGATTTTTACTAAATTCAAAGTTCCAACAATTACAAAAATATATGCAAAAAATCTGCTAATATACAAGCTAAAAAGAGAAGATCAATATACTAGCTCACAACAATATAAACACACTAGATTAAGTACAACAAATACCTTAAATATACCATATATTAAAACAACTTTTGGACAACGTAGTGTACGATATTTTTCAACAAAACTTTTCAATAGTTTACCAACAAATATTAAAAACATCAGTAATGCAAAAGAATTTAAAAAACTATCACTAAGATGGGTTTATGAAATAGATGAAAAAATCCTTAAGGAAATAATTCTTCCAAATAAAATGTAAATGCACTATTACAAACAACAGAATAGACAATTGAAAAAAAGTGAAACAAATAATTTATTTCCACAATTTTTGGTTGTGTGTGCATGACTCAATATGAAATATTGTATTTAGAAGGAAAGATGCATACGTTTGAATGCGTATTATATAAGTATATGTACGTATGTATGTACATATACTTATATAATATGTAAATGTATCTATAAATAAACAACGTAATAGACAATAACATAAAACTAGCTCACCTTAGCACAGGCTATGCCTAGTGAGGGGGCTAGTAACAAAGATACAAACAAAAAGATATGGCTTCAACTATGTAAGCACCAGTGAAGTGGTAAATTGATATTTATTGAAATGAGATAACTTATATTTACATTGTATGTTAACTATGTATGAATAAGCTTATATTATCTTAAGATATTTTGTATCTCATATATACTGTATATTTTTGGATAGAAATAAATAAAAAAAATAAAAAATAAATAAAAATAAAAACAAATCAACAATAATATACCTATACTGATTTCCTATAGGAAAATTATTTTATTTATTTATTTATCAACCGTTTGTCCGATTATAATGAAACTTTGGTGAATTGTCGAGCGTATGCCCAGGATGGTTTTTGGATTTAAACTTTTTTCTTATTCTTCTTCGTGTATTTGGTCGTTTTACCTATGAAGGGGGAGTATCCTGGGAAAAGAAGGTCCGACTGTCCCTCCATCTCTTCACAGGTCTTCCAGGACGGGTTCTGCATATAAACTTTTTTCTTCTTTTTCTTCAACGTGTACTTGGTCATCTTACCTATGAAGATGAACTATCCTGGGAGATGAAGGTCCAATTTTCCTTCCATCTCTTCGCAGGTTTCTGGATTTAAACTTTTTTCTTCTTCTTCTTCATCGTCTATTTGGTCATTTTACCTTTGAAGGTGGACTAACCTGGGAGAAGAATGTCCAATTTTCCTTCCATCTCTTCGCAGGTATCTGGATTTCAACTTATTTCTTCTTCTTCTTCTTCATCATGTATTTTTGGTCATTTTACCTATGAAGTTGGAGAATCCTGGGAGAAGAAGGTCCAACTGTCCTTCCATCTCTTCGCAGGTATCTGGGTTTAAACTTTTTTCTTCTTCTTCGTGTATTTAGTCATTTTACCTATTAAGTAGAGCATCCTGGGAAAAGAAGGTTCTTTCATCTCTTCGCGGTTCTTCCAGGATGGTTTCTGGATTTAAACTTTTCTTAACCGACTGATGGGACGGGATGTAATGAAGGGAAGGGAGGCACTAAAGGGCCTGAAGGGACGGGAGGTATAAAACTGCCTGAAGGGACGGAAGGTACTGAAGGGCCTGATGGGAAGGGACGTAATGAGGGATTAAAAGGACGGGAGGTACTGAAGGGCCTGAAGCGGCGGGTTCTGGAGTCTAATTCTTTTTCTTCTTAATTTTATGTAGACCTTTAGGGCAGTTTTTATACAAACTATTTCCTATTGTCTAATTCATCTTCTTCTTCTTTTATGTATACAATTGGGTCATTTTTTTATAAAAATTATTTCCTTTAGTCTAATTATTATTCTTCTTCATTTAAGTACGTAGACTTTTGGGAGAGTTTTAATACAAACTATTTCCAATAGTCTTATTCATTTTCTTTTATGTAGACCTTTTGGTCAGTATTTATACAAACTATTTCCAATAGTCTAAATATTCTTCTTCTTCTTTTTTGTAGACCTTTGGGTGAGCTTTTATACAATCTATTTCCAATAGTCTAATTCTTCTATTAGGTATATGTATTTTTACTTATTTTATGTAGAACATTGGAATAGTTTTTTATACAAACTATTTCTTATAGTCTTATACTTATTTTTCTCTTTTTTATTTAGTCTTTTGGGTTAGTTTTAAGTCTAATAGTCTATTGTGCAGAAATATTATTAACGATATGCACACTTGATGAAAATACATATGAAATGAATGGGATATGGGATGTGACGATATAACCTGCACTAGAATCTTTTCAATACTTTTGTTTAATTAAATTTAAACCATTTATATCATCCTATTTTGAATAATTTTCAACACCTAATATTTAAAGAATGGGGGTTGTGGCCATTACTGAACTCTTCACAACATTTATATTCAAATTAAAAACTATTTACTATAGTTCAAGTCTTCTTCTTCTTCATTAATGAAGACTTTCAGTCAAATTGAGCAAAAATATAATGCACACTTGATGAAAAAATATAAAAACGAATGGGATGTGACCAATACTAGATCTTTTCAGTACCTACGTTTGTTTAATCAAATTTTAACCACATCCCAACATCCAAAATTACTAAATTTTCAATAGGTACACATTAAAATTTGTTTTCGATGATAATATTTAAAAATGGGGGTTGTGGCCAAACCAATCTCTTTACAACGTTGATAAACAGTCATATTTAAAACCATTACGCATAGTCCATGCGAGCAGAAATTGTATAAATATTATACTTCATTCACACTTTATAGCAATATATAAAAAAGAATGGGTTGTGGCCATCACTTGAACATTTTACAATACTTAAACTCAATAAAATTTCAATACAATTTTCATAGTCTGATATTGCAAAATAATTGGGTGACAATATTATAAAAACGATTGCTTTTTCTTTCACAATTTTACATTCTTGGCCAACGGCGGGACATAAAAGCTAGTTAAATAAAATAAAAATAAAATAAACACTTAAATCTCCACAGCATAGTAAGCGTTTATTTTTTATTCTTGAAAGGTTGACAATCTCTACATGCATTTTTATGAAGCATATTTCTATTAGATTCTTAAACAAATATAAGATTCCCAGAGGACAAAAGTTTTCACAATACACCATACACACATAAACATTGTCACGAAACTCATAGTATGTACCTATCTTCTACATGAAACCTGTTGAGAAATTTTAAGTAAAATTGGATTACTAGCAAGATGAGCATGTATGAGACAGTCTATCAATGTTGATGAGGCAATGTGTGTGTCAAGATAGAAGAATGCGGTGTGCGGTTCTCACTGCCTACCCCTTGAGGAAGATAGAAGTGGAGAGTAAAAAATACACTTGTCTATAGAGACACATACAATATCAATATGAAGTTGATCACTCAATTTTCCCTTACAGAAGCAATTTTACTTCTGTTATATACATTTTTTATGAAATTTATTTCACATTGATATGGCAAACCATAGATTTTTTTTTCTCTTAAATTTCGACAGTCAAATTTTTGATGAGTGTATTTTTGTTGTATCAAAATTTCACAACAAAATACACTCATCAAAATGACAGTATAAAAATACCTTGATTTTCCAGATCGTGAGAGCATTTTGAAAAATTGGACAGATGAAATCATAGAGAAGAAAATAACGGATATCTATGGAAAACTAATCAGCTATAGGTCTATGGACTTTACTTATATGATTTTAATATGAAGTCGATCGGACTTACCTATAGTTTGGGCTGTAGAGAGGACACAAAAAGGATAATCCGTACGCCTTACATACGCCATACATACAAAAACATAACGACGAAACTCACAGAGTGCACTTTCTGCATGATATCCGTTGAGAAATTGATGTTGAAAATACCCTTAAAAATTGTGAATCTCCACTATTCCATAGTGTGGAGAGTAAAAAAGCATACACCGAACGCTACCAATAAACTTCCCCTCATCATACCGAACCCGGTCACACTCGCCAATAGTAGAAGCACTAAACATAAAATCAGTCACCTGTCTGGTATTACTGAGGATGGAATAGTACAACCCGAAAACACTTAAACCATTATAAATGTGAAGTGGAATAAGCAAAGTCTTGCCCCCAGAGAAGAACCTTCCATGGTGTCTCCAGAAAACTCTGAACAGACTAAGAACGGGGTGTGGAAGGAGCGAGGACAATTTGGCGAGATGGGGAATGTCGGAGAGCAATCAAGATGGACTTTGTGAATGCGGCGAAGACTAGACGATGGCATACCTGTTGGAGTGCCCTCTGGTGGGGGCCAAGTGCACCGAAGGGGAGTTGTGGAAGGACCTAACTCGGAGGATCGTCTCAATTCTGACTTATTGGTCTGGGAAGGGAGTTTAAGACGCTGCCGACACGATAGAAGTAGCAAAGTCTTTTTGTACCAGAATTTTTTTTTATTAATTGTATATTTTCTTTATCACACATTCTTCATATTATAAACAGTGTGTTTTAATTTGTATAGTTTGAATTGAGCTTAATTGCAATGTCACAATTTGATAATGGCCCCGTTTAAAATAAAAAAAAATAAAACAATTCGGTTCCGAAATTAAATAAATTTAGATGAGATAGACTTTGTGAAACTTTTACTCAAATCGAAGGGTGTTGTGAAAATAACGATACAGTTGTTTGACACATCAATTTAATTATTGTGACACTCTTTTGTAATCGACGACGAGAAGAGTTCAAATCGAATAAGAATTCGAATATTCTAACATCGAAATGATCTTATTAACGCTCGGATAACAGATCGAGCGAATTCTCGACGGTCATAAATTTTTAATGATTACAAAAATAGTTCCATTTAAAACAGCTATAGATTTTTCAAATATAAACACTGATGGCGGACATTTAATTTATCTGCTACGAAGAATGTTATGACAGATTAGTTTTTGTATTATTGTTTTCAAACTATGAAAGTGTCCACATTGAAGAATAGGACATTAGGAACATCAGAAAAATGCAAGAAAAGTCAAAATAAAAAAGACAATAATTATAAATAAAAATACACATCAAATAAAGTAAATTGTAATATCAACATTTATAAATTATATTTTAAGTAGGTACCCACTTATTCAATGAATAATATAAATAAATTTTTAATAAATGCATAATTCATCAAAAATAATATCCCGGAATCATACACCGCAATGGTGCAAGATATGTATGACAGGATTATTACTAGAGTGAGAGGTCCAGCTGGTAAAGGTGACCCATTCCACGTTAAGGTGGGTGTTCATCAGGAATCGGGCTTGAGCCCACTAATTTTTAATCTTGTCATGAACTACGTCACCAAAAACATACAACCAGTTCCTTGGTTTTTATTGTATGCCGACGATATTGTGCTGATCTCTAGAAAGGCTCCGGAGCTCCAAGAGACAATCGATATATGGGTGAAAGAGCTTGAAAAGCATGGACTAAGAGTAAGCCAAACAAAAACCGAGTTAATGGAGTGTGACTTTGGAGGATCAGAAGCCATTGGACAAAATATACTTCTGGATAATGGCATAAAGCTACCTAAGGTGTCACACTTCAAATACCTTGGATCCATGCTGACGACAGATGCCCAGGTGGACGAGGATGTCAACCACCGCGTCAATGTGGCGTGGCTGAAGTGGAGATCTCTCTCTGGCGTACTATGCGATAAAAGAATGCCTATCGAAACTAAGGGCAAAATATACAAAACAGTCGTAAGACCTGCAATGTTATACGGATCTGAGTGCTAGACAACATTAAGAAAGCACGCACAACAACTGCACACGACTACAATGAAGATGTTGCGCTGGGCAGGTGGTGTGACACGCCTTGATAGAATTCGCAACGATTACGTCAGAGGATCCTTTAAGGTACCCCCAATAGAGGAGAGATTAAAAGAGGGCAGACAACGATGGTATGGCCATGTTATGCGAAGGGAGGACACCTACTCCGTCAAAACTGTGCTCGGTATCCCTTCAAAACCACGGCAGACCGCCGGCGACATGGTGGACGAGTATCGAAAGGGAGCTGGCGGAAAAAGGTGTCACACAGGAGACGACCCAGAGTCGCAGATCATGGCGACTGATGATTAGGAGGCCCGACTGAGATAGTGGGGCAGGAAATAATGATGACAAAATTCATCAAAAAATAATTTGTGTAAATAAACATGAGGCCGACGGTAAATAAATTCTATAATAGTGATGTACGATAGGGTAAGAAATGAGGATATTAAAAGATAATGTCCTTTAATGAAAGGTATCGTCAAAAGATGACGAAGAAAATATTCAATGCGGACAGGAATGGGATGAGAGGTCGGAGCAGTCCATGAAAAGAATAACTCGACCATGTGAATGAAATTATGAAAGAAAGAAATGTAAGAAGCTCGAGTAAAAGATTAAAATGTATAAGACGATGTATACATTTTTGATGAGGCGATATACATATATGTGCCTAGATAAAAAAATATGGTGTTCAGTCCTATCTTTCTACGCTAGAAATGAAAAGGCGTGATGATATATATTATAAAAAAAAACTTATTTGGTAACATCCTTTACATACAAAAACGAAAGAAATAATACGAATATAGGTGTATGAAAACAAGCAACTTGATATCTCATTAGGACTTTTAATCAATTTCAGTAAATACAGGGATATACTCTGATTTAAATCAACAAATAAAATTGTTCGACATTGTGTGGCTTATTTATTGTCTGACACTTTTGCACTGATCTGATCTTTACAACCATATATTTGCAACCATGCTGCATAAAACTATCACCCACATTCTTTCACTTATCGAGCTCTACAAAGTTAACAATTTTAGCAATGAAACGCAGTAGAAGAATGCAAACACCAATAAACTTTTTTAACAGATTTTTAATTATCTCAATAGAGACGAAGTTGGAATATTTATTGTAGGAGAACCGGGAAATCAAGGCACCTACAGGGCTTACGACCTGTCATCGGCTGGTTTACGTGATCACTTTATGCGCTTGCGCAACGTTCACCAATTATGCCTTTTTAATGAAATCCCTATCAATTCAATTTTGAAAGTTCTATATATTGTAATACTGAAATTCTTTTCGCTTGAAAATAAGGAATTTTTACTACAGCCATCTATGTGTGAAATTATGAACAACAATCTTATTATTTTTTATTTATTTTGTTGTAAAATAAAAAAAAATAAGATTGTTGTTCATAATTTCACACATAGATGGCTGTAGTAAAAATTCCTTATTTTCAAGCGAAAAGAGTTTCAGTATTACAATATATAGAACTTTCAAAATTGAATTGATAGGGATTTCATTAAAAAGGCATAATTGGTGAACGTTGCGCAAGCGCATAAAGTGATCACGTAAACCAGCCGATGACAGGTCGTAAGCCCTGTAGGTGCCTTGATTTCCCGGTTCTCCTACAATAAATATTCCAACTTCGTCTCTATTGAGATAATTAAAAATCTGTTAAAAAATATCTTTGACTCCCGACAGGGAAAAAAATCCAATGTTTGCGCATATGCAATAATAAAAATATTCGACCAATAAACTTATTTGAAAATGAATCGCAAAATGATTTCACACAATATCTTCTTGGGGACCTAATATTTTATCTCAAACGAATAATAAACAGAGGACCGAGATCAAAAATAAAAGAGATTGAGATTTTTTTTTTTGAAGAAGGGATGCATTTTAAACATACCGTCTATGTAAAAATAAAGAAACATAAATATACAACAAAGAAGAAAGGGCGAAATCATATAGAAACCTTTCAATAAAATACGCAAGATGCTACATCTCTTTTTCTTTCAACAATTCCAATAAGATGTTCCTACTCTCCCCCCCCCCCAACAATATGCGGAATCACGCTATTTGGCCGTCTCAATTGTAGATATTTGGTAAACTTTTCCGGCATTACTTGTTTTTCTTTGATATTATTCGTCTTCCAATTTATTCAAATATTTTTGCGTACGTGCGCTGTATACAAAAAATGGTATATTTTTCTTCACTGGGTACTACAACCACTTCCACTACATTATGGCGAACGAAATAATAATATGGAGTGTCTCTCTATTGTTGAATAGGAGATAAACTTTCTTCAAGTTTACCTACATGTTATAAAAATGAAGCGACAATTTCGAAATAACGTAGAAATAAAATAAAATCAGGAAACAAGTTCATCGTCATCATTTCCTGCCCCTCTATCCCAGATCATCCTAGGGTCGGGCCTCCTAGTCATCAGTCGCCATGACGTGAGTTAACTCTCACGTCATTGAAAATATTATAAGGCGGGTTGGGTAGCACCAACCCAACAATAGAAAAAACCTGATAGCAACGAATTTAAGATGTAACAACTGTTCAAATAAAAGCAAAGCAATAGTACCTACTTGAAAAAATAACCACTTTTTTAACACTCCGTTCGCATGATTACGACCTTTCAATTTTATGGAAGATTTCGTTTTCTTTACACGAAGTTCCCCTGAAATACATTTAAATTGCCATTATTCCGTGACCAAGGAACACTGATCATCTAGAATAAATTTACTTTGGGCAATAAACTGACCGTAACTGTTTAAATAGAGGGAGAAATTTTTGTATTATGTATTAGTGGGCCCGGGCAGGCATTGCTCTAACACATATGGCATTAAATTTTATATGGACCTCATTTTATGTATTATTTTCCCATAGATCACCTTCTATATTGATCGCATTTTATATAGACCTCATTTTATGTATTATTTTCCCATTGACCACCTTCTATATAGATCGCATTTTATATACCTCATTTCTTATGTTTATATCTATATTATGTAAAAATAAAAAACTTTTGGTTGTCTAATAAATAAATAAATAAATAAATAAATAAATAAATAAATAAATAAAAAATAAATAAATAAATAAATAAATAAATAAATAAATAAATAAATAAATAAATAACTAAATAAATTTTATGTATTATTCTGCCATAGACCAGCTTCTATATAGATTGCATTTTATATAGACCTCATTTTATGTATTATTCTGCCATAGACCACCTATGTATATAGATCGCATTTTATATAGGCCTCCTTTTATGTATTATTCTGTCATAGACCACTATCTATATAGATATCATTTTATATAGACTTTATTTATTTATTTATTTTTTTTTATTTTATTTTTTTTTTTTTTTTTCATTTTTTATTTTTATTTTTTATTTATTTATATATATAGAAATAAAATATAACAATTTAACAATTTAAATACTTATAATAGCATACACAAAAAATATTTTATTCATATTACCCCCCAAAAAGAGCTTATACTCGTGGTTTGGGGGGGATTCCTATATAAACTAAAAATTAATCTTCATTATCATAATTCATCAAAAACCAATAATGTACACAATATCAAAAGAAAAATAAAGAACAGAAAAAAACATGCAATTAAAATACAGAGCAGAAAAAAACATGCAATTAAAATAAATTAAATATTAAACAATTCCATTAGAAAGTTATAAAATAAAAAGAGACTTAACAGCATTTTTATAGTTATCAAAATCAGTTGTATTTAATTTATATTTACCGGTCAGCTCATTAAACCATTTAACACCTTGGTATGTATAATGGAGCTGGCCGGTAGTCGTTTTTAATAATGGTATATCAATGTTTGTCTTTCTTCTTGGATGTTTTCTTGAATTAGTGGTTGGATATAAATTTCTTATGAAATGATCTTTAAATATCTGGTAAAGAGAGGCTCTTTTAAAAAGTGAATTTATGTTGAGAACATTAAAATCCTGATAAAGTTGGTTTGTTGGATAATCAAAAGGTTTCTTAAGGATGATTTTAATAATGGTGTTTTGGACTATTTGTAAAGGCTTTAAATTAGTTTTGAAAGCTGCACCCCATCCTATAATCCCATATTGTAATATAGATTGTGCAAATGCAAAATAAACCTGTTTTAATGATTTTAATGGAATTATTCGACGTAATTTAATGAAAACATAATATAATTTTCTTATTCTAATGACTATTAAATTTATTTGTTCTTTCCATTTAATGTTGTTGTCGATCATGATACCAAGATATTTTATACTTTTCGTGCGTTTTAATTCAGTGCATTTATTCTGGCAAATCTCATGACTTTCATGATGATGAATTTTCAGGAACAGGTTATTAGGAGCATCTCCAACGAGCGTGAAGGGTATGAAAAAGGTTTTGTCAGTATTTAAAGATAATAGGTTATCATTGAACCACTTTTTTGCTATGTTAATGTCATTATTAGCATTTTATGTATTGTACAATTTTTTTTCGTTCTCTAGATGCGTAATACACAATGTAAATCGATTTGGTCACACAGGCATCCATTGAAAGATTATAGATTTAGACCCTTTTTTGCTTGCTTAAAAAAATCTTGTCGAGGGGGATGTAGGAAAGTCAAAATAAGTGGTTATTTATATTTTTGGATAAGAAATCTAAAAAAATAACCACACTTTTTTTAGATCTCGATAACAGCGCCACCTATCCGGAATCAACCATACAAATTCAGAAAATTCCATTGAAATAAGTTGGGCGGTCCCGTAGAATAGCGTGTACGAACATCGTGAGACGAGGTTTTTATTATTATGATATACAAAGCAATTCTACTAGTTGTATTTGCTTTATGTAGGCACTTTTTTATCGCAGCTATGGTAAAATTTATACCAAGTCACTTTCTTGGCATCAAAACAAAATTGGCGTATGTTAGTGTGAATTGGACATGACAGAAGTTACATGAAAGCAGAATAACTACAGTTGTAATGAGATCGCCAGTAAAAAAATAATAGGATGATGTATGAAAGAGAAACAAATGAATGAGGACACAAGGTAAGAATGAAAGATGTAATTAATAGAATGAAAAAAAACACAATCAGATAGTTTGGCCACATGGAAAGAATTACTGAAGAACGCCTGACGAAGAAAAGATACAAAGTTGACAGCAATGGAGCAAGAGAATATTTTTAAAGGGGCAATGTTGGAAGCTTGAACAATAGATGAACATGAATGCGACGATACATGGATGTATGTTGATGGGATGATGAATGCGTGTCAATATACAAAATGTAGCGTTCGGATCTCTCTGATTACCCCGCGAGGGACATGGCACGATGGTATGGCGAACTAAATGTTTACATACTTGTTATTGAACTTACATATATATTTTAAAATGAATATGTCTTGGTTACACTGCTAAACTTCCTTAGATAACCATAAATAATTGTACTGTAGGTGAACGAACTCGGTCGAGGAAGAATCCGAACTCGCTAACCTCTGTGCCATCCTTCCATACTTACACTCTCTCAAAATAATTTTTCTCCTGCTGAAAATCGAAACAGAATGCCGGCGTATAAATCAAACGACATTATAATTGGCCACATTAATATGAATGAATTATATCAAACTGTATCATAATTAAATTAAAGTAGTAAGAACCGACCTAGTTTACCTTTTCCATTGATTCGTTCGTCCAGCCAATACTCTATACAAATAAAACTGCCATAAGTCCGTTCGCATTGAGTCGTAAAAATCAATCATTCTCAATAAACATAAATGTATGGTCCTACTTAACCCTGAAACGACCTTCTTAACAAATATTCCAATGGAAAATTTTACGTCTATAGATGCTGTTATATCAAACATGTCACAGATTTACCAAACCATAACATGAGAATTTTGAGACGAGAAAATAATAATACTAATAAGATATGTGAAATATTTTCTAATCAATATGTACAAGGTTATACATATAACACTAAACCTAAGTACATCCCTATATTAAATGATATAATTTAGTCATTTGATAAATCTGAAAGGTATAAATAAACTATAATATTTTAAAGGCGTAAAAAAATCTACAGCTAAACTTGCGTTAGTAACGGGAATACCGCAAATATAATGATGCATCCAAATATATACATACATACATATACAATTATTTTGAAAACTTGATCAGCTACTGTTGTTTAAACTCAGTTCATCAGCCTTGAAAGCCCGTGTGATCTGGAAGACGGATGATTTCTATTCTGAAATGAAAGCAATTACACGAAATGGATCAAGAAGCTCAACCATAATGCGAGATATTGTTGGCATCCATCGACATATAGACCGTGGAATGCTTTTGTCATTTGGCAAGTCAAAACCGGACTAAGATATCTAAAACTCCCAGACTTAACATAAAAGTAGCTTATTAGAACGACTTAAATTTTATAATTTTCTACATATGACAATCTGTTTGCACTTAGTAACTCAAGATGAAATTTATTACAATGATATCGCTCTTTAAGAATTCGGATTTAGAAGCAGAATAAAGATTAAGAAAGAATCGCTAGTTTCTTTTAATTACAAGATTTTGTTTAGACACACTAACATATTTACGTTTGTTTGCATAGAATTACACTTCTTTTTCTTCAATTGCGCTACAACCCATATTAAGCATTGGATTTCGCCTCAAACTTCTGTCTTCTGCAGCAAATCTCCAACTGCCCAGCACTTGCAATAGTTGGGAAGCAACCTTTTCAATTTCATCCTCCAATCGCAGCCGCGGTCCTTTTTTCTTCCACCTGAATGTCCACACAGAGCTCTTTTTGGTTATCGGTGTGATGACATTCTCTATACAAGTCCGGCCCATCTCAATCTGCTCAATCTGACATGCAAAGAGAGACTGGGAGATTTATAGATATCATACAGCTCATCATTATATCTAATCTTCCAGGCGCCATAATTAGACATTAGACCTAGAATTTTGCGAAGCACTCGTCTCTTAAACGTGTACAGCATTATAGCAGATCTGGCTGCAAGTGTTCATGTTTCACATCCATATGTCACAAGTGTTCTAAAGATTGTAGTACAGTGTGTTTTTTGTTTTCCTATAGATACTACTTGATTTGAACACTGGATATCAATTATCAAATTGATAAGTAAATAAATTATATGAAAATGATTAAAGATCACGCTATTGATGAATTATTTTACATTGATCAGAGCATAATATATCCAGTGGAAGGTTACAAAAATACAAAAATTGACTTCACTGCACCAGGTTCCAGGTTTGGTATCCAGTGTTCAAATCAAGTAGTATCTATTATATCTATTATATACATACGTAAATAAATTATATGAAAATGATTAAAGATCACGCTATTGATGAATTATTTTACATTGATCAGAGCATAATATATCCAGTGGAAGGTTACAAAAATACAAAAATTGACTTCACTGCACCAGGTTCCAGGTTTGGTATCCAGTGTTCAAATCAAGTAGTATCTATTATATCTATTATATACATACGTAAATAAATTATATGAAAATGATTAAAGATCACGCTATTGATGAATTATTTTACATTGATCAGAGCATAATATATCCAGTGGAAGGTTACAAAAATACAAAAATTGACTTCACTGCACCAGGTTCCAGGTTTGGTATCCAGTGTTCAAATCAAGTAGTATCTATTATATCTATTATATACATACGTAAATAAATTATATGAAAATGATTAAAGATCACGCTATTGATGAATTATTTTACATTGATCAGAGCATAATATATCCAGTGGAAGGTTACAAAAATACAAAAATTGACTTCACTGGACCAGGTTCCAGGTTTGGTATCCAATGGACAAAAAACAAATAAGTTTCTGGTTCGATTCGAGATTCTGGCTATTAGCTCGCCATAATATATGTACAGATACAGACTTATAACATTAATGTTAATGAAATGAGTCTATTAATTTTTTTCTTCAATGCTTGAAACAGTCACTTCATGATAGAATTCCATAATCACATAGAATTATAATGAAAAAAATAATATTTTCGGGGATAGCTTGCCGGTCTTCAAAAAAAAAAATATGGATCATTTATTTTTATTATTTCATTGAATCTTTGATTGATACATTTATTTCTTTTGTGAACATTTTTACTTCTTTTGTCCATGTTAGTTAAGAACATTGAACGTTTTATTTTCAGATGATTTAATTTTTGTTTTAATATTTGCTCCATTATTATTGTTAATTTTATTTTATATTGCTTGTAAGGTGACTAATTATTTTTTGTTTATTTTTATCTGAATCTATATTTTTATCTGTGTCTATATTTTTATGTTTCTATATTTTTATCTTTGTTTGTAATGAATTATTTTTAGTATTATATATGGTTGGATAATTTATATAGCGCCGTTTTCGTGAAAACTCACCTCAAGGGCGCTTTGTAGCTATTAGTTTTTCATGTTAGTAAAAGCTTAAAATTTAGGTTATTGATCTTACATTAAATTAAAAATAAACATAAAAACGATGTATACAATAGTATATTCTATTTAATTGAATCTAATGCCATGAAACGTTGAGAAGTGTCACGGAGCAGTTAATTACAGTGTTATAGTTATTAGTTTTTCATGTTAGTAAAAGCTTAAAATCTAGGTTATTGATCTTACATTAAATTAAAAATAAACACAAAAACGATGTATACAATAGTATATTCTATTTAATTGAATCTAATGCCATGAAACGTTGAGAAGTGTCACGGAGCAGTTAATTACAGTGTTATAGTTATTAGTTTTTCATGTTAGTAAAAGCTTAAAATCTAGGTTATTGATCTTACATTAAATTAAAAATAAACACAAAAACGATGTATACAATAGTATATTCTATTTAATTGAATCTAATGCCATGAAACGTTGAGAAGTGTCACGGAGCAGTTAATTACAGTGTTATAGTTATTAGTTTTTCATGTTAGTAAAAGCTTAAAATCTAGGTTATTGATCTTACATTAAATTAAAAATAAACACAAAAACGATGTATACAATAGTATATTCTATTTAATTGAATCTAATGCCATGAAACGTTGAGAAGTGTCACGGAGCAGTTAATTACAGTGTTATTAAGTTGGATTCATTACATTATATTCAAATTTGGGAGGAGTTATTGTGTAAAATATTAAACAGGTGTGTCTTAAGTTGTTTTTTAAACGTGTTTATATTGTCTATTTGTCTGAGTCGGTATGGAAGTTTATTCCATGAGGATGGACCAGCAACAGCGAACGCACGATCACCAAAGTTTGATTCGTGCACTCGGTTAACTTCGTTTATTTAACCGA
This sequence comes from Molanna angustata, assembly GCA_963576475.1. Taxonomy (NCBI): domain Eukaryota; kingdom Metazoa; phylum Arthropoda; class Insecta; order Trichoptera; family Molannidae; genus Molanna; species Molanna angustata. Next base: position 22,390,314 of record OY754968.1, on the reverse strand, counting down.
TTGCTGAGCTTTGAGCTGAGCGGAGGGATTTAAGTCTGTTGTTTGAGGTGAGCGGAGTGCACATTTCGGATAGGTATTGCGGGGCCAGACCGTATTGTAACAAGTAAATGGCTTATGCCGTATATTGTGTTAATAAATCAATATACAATTTTTCGTTCTATTTAATTTAGTTCGCGAACGCGATTCCTATTTACCGGAATCGCTCAATAATTTATATAGCGCCGTATTGTGAATATCTCACCTCAAGAGCGCTGAAAATTGATAACATTGTATCATTTTAGCTCTGGTAAGATTTGCGAACAAGGTGCGTTTTGAGTTTTTTCCTGAACGAAGATATAGGTCCGAATTATAGATTTGCTCTCCAGCTTGAGACTGGATTTGAGCACACGTTCTCAACCAAAATGGTATTAAAGAAACAAAAGTCACTGAGCTTGATCTCAAGATCGGTCTTGAAATGTATAGAAGAGTTGAAATTGCGTCGAGACAGCTATCCCGCTGTCTTGAGCACGGTCTCAATGAGAGAGAAGGAGACAGCGCTTTACACGAAAAAGAAACGCATGTAGACATGGACGAATTTCACATTAATTACTATTTTGACGTTTACATTGTTAGCGGTACTAAAATGGATCGAGAATCTTATTTAGAACCTTCCGGGAGTTATTTACATACAATCATTCATAAACTAATTGAGTGAATTAAATTTTGTAAAATTTCATAAAATTTCCGGTACATCCAGTAAATATCCATGTTGTATCATATTTTGAAATGGCTGCCTTTCTTGGATCTTTTAACTGTAGGTACACACACTCCCATAATATGCTAAACAACAGATAAACGAAGAAGCATTTTTTTTCCTCTTCTCATAAAATGTTCGACATTTTCACTCATCAGGTATTCAATCAGGTATCATAATATAATGATGCATAAATTTCTCTACACTTAGATAACCAAGACAACGAATTGTCAAAATATCTATAAATAGATATTCCAACTCATTGCTACCAACATAACAACGCTGAAATTATTACCATCCACATTTTTTTCGAGAACGTTTTACCGAATGAGACGGCGTACGTATTTTACTTTTAATACGGATTTTCGAGCAGGATCTCAAGATGGTCTTGAGATCACACATTTGGAGAACGGTCTTGAGAATTATTCTATAATTTGGGCCATATTTTCGGTTTGTCTGAAGGTGTGTGGGAGCTAATTCCATGCATTTGGTACTGCCACAGAAAACGCACGATCGCCGAAACAAGTTGTGTGCACCCTGTTTATTTCAACTAATTTCCCAACCATGAACGAAGCAGCATAACGAATGATGATTGTCTGTCATTTATTGAAAGTGGAATGCACAGTTCGGAGAGGTGAGTAGGAGCCATACCTCGTACCATAACTAAATACTATAAAGATTACAAGACTAAGATTATATTAAATTCTTTCGGGGACTTTAAGCCAATTTAGATTGCGAAAATGGTGAGATATGTGAGAAAATTTGGAGGCTCCAGTGATGAGCCTGGCTGCAGCATTGAAAACTGATTGAATTTTATTCATTTCTCTCTTTGGAAAATTCGCATATATACAGTTACAGTACCTAGTCCAAACGGGAGACAAAAAAGGCGTTTACCAAAGATTTCATGGCTTCAATTGGGAAACTCCTTCGGATTGACTTGAAACGTCTTAGTTGAAAGAAAGCATACCTACTTTATGTTTTTTGGTTGTTCTATATTTCTTGGTATTACCCCTTCCTTCTTCATTATTCGTATCCTCGTTTTGAATCTATAAATATAAGGTCTTCACCATTATTGTTCACCATTCTGATGATGACAGTAGGTATATAGAAACATAATATGTATAGGGGCCTAACGCAACAGAACACTTCACAATTTTTACGACTTTTTATAGGATTTTTATTGGATTTTTATTGGATCAATTAACCGGCAGTTGTTATTTTTTTAAGCTTTTCTCATAAATACCACATGTTTAGAGTCTGCTGCCTATAAAATACAGTAAACGAAAACAAAATGTCTTAATCCATCCTGAAATATTCATGTTTTGCTAGGAAAAACCATAAAAAATATCTTAATAAAATATATAAAGCTACGTACTTACAATCCAAAACATGATATATATTTTATGCTCCTAATCCTACCAACAACTCAATACTGTATTCGCGCAAAAAAAATATATTTAATGATACATTTTAGATTTTGAAAGTTTGATCGTTTAAAGTTGATAACAAGGTATTCATATAGTGGAATAATATTTAGTTGAGCAGTGAAGTTTTCATACGGAGTCGTTGATTAAACTAGACTTAAATTTATCAATTGATATAAATATTAGACTTCAAAATACAACCATTTTAAATTTTACAAGAATAATGAATAAGAATATTGTGAAAACCAAACAGGGGGGTAGTCTGGTCCAACCGGCGAAATCAAAACCCTCGTGAATACCCATAACATGGATATAATTATCATATGGGGTTCTATGACAACGAAAGATATTATAGAACGCCATATAATAATTATATCCTTGATATATCTAACTCTCAGTATTGTTTATTTTATTGTTTTACTCGATTAGATTAATCGATGAACGATATGAATATATCTTACAAAGACAAAAATAAAGAAACTCCACTAACATTAAATACATTATTATTAGTATTTCATTATACAAAGGACAGCACACAGTACATTCATACAATTATTAAAAGTAAATAAGTAAAAATACAAATATAGCATGTACCTCTTATACGTACTATACCTATAATCAAAAGAAGATAATAAAAACGTGTGAAAGAGATATCTAGGAAGAGTGTTAGTGTGTATGTGTTTGTGTGTGTGTGTGTGTGTGTGTGTGTGTGTGTGTGTGTGTGTGTGAGTGGGTGTGCATGTGTGTGTATACATGATAGACGCACATATATTGACAGTTTCATAAGTTGAGAAGAAAAAGAAAATATATTGTTTAAATATATTTTAAAAATAACATTAACATTCAATATATTCTAACATTAAAAACAATTGAAAATTCGGCTCTTTTAGTTTAGGTTTTTCATCATGACGTATGCTGTGGAAACGAGAGCAGACACTGTACGAACCAAGGGGCTCTTAAGGACAATGGAGATGAAGGTCCTAAGGTCAATCACTAGTAAAACTCTCCGAGATCGTGTTCGCAATGTTCAAATAAGGAAAACATGTGGAATAGAGGACATCGTTCGGTGGAGTAGATCCTGAAGAAGGCATTGGAGGGACCACGTAGCCAGGATGGACAGTGATAGACTTGCGTATATAGCGGCGAATGAAATTCTTTCTGGCCGCCGCCTACTTGGAAGACCACACAAGAGATGGAAGGATAGCTGGACTTCGTCATCCCAGGAGGCATAGTTTCTGAAGAACAGACCAACTAGGTCTACTAAATGAAGAAGAAGAAGGCTCTTTTAGTGTAAATGTAATTAAATATTAGGTGTTCTATGTATACTAAGATGACACAAAAATGATATAAAGGAAATATTACACATGCTATGTTAGAAAGAAAATTCATAAATTGTGTTAAGTAATTTATGTTAAAAAATTTGTGTAATATTTTTTTTTTGTTTTATTTCTTATTTAGATATTTCTATTCATTTTTATGAACTTCGCTTTATAAATATTATTTCCTTGTTATTTGTTGTGTATTTTTTACTAAATAATTTTCAAGGCCTGAATTATCTTGACTAGAACTGGAAAATATATAATATGTTTAAACAGGAATATTATAAGTGACCCGTCTCAGAACAGGTTTTCCTAGTGAGACGGGGAACGAAAAATGTATTTTAATTCATGTATTTTTGTATAATAAACGTCGGGTTAAGGCATTGACCTTGAATAGGTACTGCTGTCGGAGTTATCGCATGTAGATAAAAGCATAGAATACAAGAAATTGTGATCGAAAAATTGAAATTCTAGCCCAAAATATGTATCCAACTTTTTCATTTCACTAATTGCATTTTTTTTAATAAATAATTAGGTTTGTTTGTACACATGAACATATTCGTCAATAATAATTATGTATGTATGAACATTTAATGGAGAGTCCTAACGGTAGGATCTCTCGATGAATGGCGCTAGAAAATAGACGTACACGAGAGAAATCGATTATACAAGGAAACGGTAAATAGATGCAAGAAAATAATAGTGCTTTAATCAGATTTCTCTGCATACATACCTAGTGGGGGACATAGAGTGATGCTATGTATAAACACACGAATCTTTTTTTATGAAAAGACATCTGTCGTATATTCCGTTCAAAAAAATAAATCTTATTTATGGCATATTTCTATTTGATAATAATAATACATGTCTCGTTTAAAAATAGAAAAACAGGCGGTGATCTTTAATAGAAGTGACAATAATATTTTAATAAACACAAAACAGCACAGTCATAATTTGATCTGAGCAGCCAGATGTGGATCAAAGATTGAAAGAAACTTGCTCCAAGAATATGAGTGAAGTTTCCGACACATTCCTTTGTTTTCGAAGCTAGACTGTGTAACAGAAATCAATTTCAAAAGATACGCAACTAGGTGAAGTTTGGCAGGTCTTTTGAAGAAAACATAAATGACATGAACATGTTTAATATATTAAAATGAATAATAAAGATAGTTAGATATTATATAACACGGTACAATGCATCGTTGACTTATGTCAACACGGGTGCCATTACTGGCAAGGAAGATTAATAGGATTTTTGTCCTATATTATGTAAAAGAATGTAGCCATCATATGCCACATACCTTAATAATAAAACAATGTAATTAAAAATAATATTGAATGATTCATTAGAATATTTTAAAATATCAGAAGACCATGACTACTTGGATGTCCAAAACCGGAGATCTTGAGGCAAGACTTCGTTCGGAGGACGCGGAGGACAAAAGGACACGGAGGAGTACGAGAGCCAATTCCAAGTAAATGAGACAAAGGCTAGAGCGAAGAAGAAGAAGAATAACATAATTTAATTTTACCTAGAAAAAACAAAACAAATATCATCATATGAGTATTTTCTTTATATCCATGTATTTTAAGCACTCCAATTTACAGATATCGATGACTAAAATCATTTTAGTTTTAACTGGTAATTTGAAATATTCTTTTGTCTTGAAAACATCGAAAAATTTTGTTAGAATAACATGCAGATGTATTTGATTTCTGAAACTGGTAAATATTACCTAAATAATTCAGCTTTCCAGATAAATGGCCATTTCTCAAATCACAAAGTAAATAATATGTTGTATTTTCACCCAGACGACAAAAAGTTTATCCGATCGCTAGAGGAACTCTATCGATGCGTCCTAAAAACTAAAAAATAAATATACGTATATAACTTAACCAGTATTAGCCTTTTTACCGTTGAGTATATTGATTAAATTATGTGAAACATAGGAACTCAGAGCTGAGCATCCTCAGAAAATCGTGATTTTTTCAAATTTCGTATCTATTTATGCCCGACTAGGTTACATATTATCTTTTCCAATGATTGCAAAGTAGAATTTATGATAATTCACATTTTTACGAAAAACGAATGATAACATTTTAGCATTATAATCAAAAATAGAAACGACTAGTTAATCCTGTGATGCTACAGTTGAAATTGATTTGTAACTAAGGTAAGTATAATTTTAAGTCAAAAACAAATACAGCAAATATAAGTAACGTTCGAACTCATTTTAAAACAAGTGAAGCAAATCACCGATGTGATAAACACAAACAGTGAAAATAAAAATTAAATATTATGTCCTTTACAGTATACTAAATGGAAACATAGAATGCCATGAAATTCTTACCAATATCAAATTTAATACATCTACTCGCCGGACAAGACATACGTCACTTTTCTTCTCCAATATCTGTAAAACAAATGCTTCCAAAAACGCTCCGATTAACAGAATGATAAACTTATTTAACTCTTATGAAAAAAATGCCGACTTAGACATATTTTTTGACTCACATATAACATTCAAAAACAAACTTATATCTAACATCGTGACATTGTAACAATTAGGTACTGATTAATTTTATTTTTCCCAACCACTCTCAGCAATATAATATTTTCTTTTTCATCTCAACTCATGAATCTGTCAATATATGTTCGTCTACACACACATGCACACCCTCTCTCACACACACACACATACACACCCACACACACACACTCTTTCTAGATATCTCTTCCACACACACATGTATTACTCTTACCACACTAATTCACATTTTTTTGTTGTATTATTTTGATATTAGGTATAGTACGTAAGAGGTACATGTTATTTTTGTATTTTTATTTATTTACTTTTAATAATTGTATGCATGTACTGTGTGCTGTCCTTGGTAAAATAAAATAAATAAAAATAAATAAATATGTACATTTTATATTTATTTCCATTATTATTGTAAGGACAGGGCCACAGTACATGAGTACAAAATAATGATATAAAAACGATTTAGATTACAGAAATGACATACATCTCTGACGTATTCGTATTGATAAAATATATTGGTTTTTATATTCGTAAGATTTTTTTATATTATATAATATAATAAATATTATGTTTACGAGACATCTCTAAAGACACATAATACATAACGTTACACACGCGTAAGAATTTTTTACGCAATAGCACCTACTGGGAATTAATTAATTCAATTATATAAAATTATGTCATAAAATTAAATTAAATATTTTCCACCTGAGATATTTTGACGTCATTATCATGAAGGAAGAAAACAAAAGCCGTAGTAGGTACAAGGAACAAGTTGAATTAGAAGCTCAAGGGAATATATACTATAATAATATTATTATTAATATTTCGCAACATTATACGTTCAAGTTGCGACTCAATAGCCGAAATTGTAATATTATATTAATTTTCAATACAACACGAGTTTCCAAAATTTTTTTAAGAGTGTAAAAGTAATTTCTAAAATGATTTTTCAATAACGTTTTTTCATTTCTTATAAGCACAGTTTATAAATAAAATGATGTAGTAAAAATACATACGACGAAGAAGAGAAGAACGAAATTGAGAAAAGAATTCATCCACGTAGTGTCATAAATTTTTTTTTAATATAGGGATTTAGAGAAGTGTCTTTAGGTCTCAGTAATTGATAGTGTTTGATATATTTGTGATTAAGTGTCCAGTCTCCAGATGTCCTCGGTGCTCAAAGTAAGAGCACTTTTACTTAAGGACTGAAAACAGAAAACATCTTTACCATTAAACGACGTAATAAAAAAAATATAATTTATACTATTATAATTAATGTTTTCAGTCCAGAGAAACAAGAATTGCGGGAGAAATATTTATTTTAATAAATTCTCCTTTACTATGAAACGAAATTAAGATGCCCGCACAGAAGCTAAACGGCTAACAAATTTATTTTTTTCATTCTTAAATAAAACATAAAATAATATGGCTTTGTTACGATCTTTTTTAAGCATAGCTTCATCCGAAAAAAATGATTTAATGCATTGGCTTTGATTATGATTTCTGTAGATATAAGGGAAGTTTGCAGTCTGTTTACTAGGAGGTTTCGTCATTTGAAGGGTTAAAGAAAAATATATATTCCGCATAAAACATTTCTCTTAAACACAATATATGCAAGTGAAGCGAAAGCTCAGCGTTATGCTAAAAGGAGAAACACGTTGAATGTAGTGTCTTGGCAAAACAGATGGGACCAATAACGCCAGTACAAAATATAAATGAGGCCAAGTATCTACCACAGAAGAACGAACAAAACAAATTGAGACAACGTAATCTATTGTCGGTGAATTGACATTCAAACCACATTTTATGCAATAACCCAAGCCATACCAAGTTTATATTTGAATAAGAATATAATCCTGGGAAAAAAACATAGCCGCATTTGACAATTTACAAATAAAACTAGTTGCATGTAACACATGAGATCTATCTGTTGATGGCGATGTTTTTTTTTATAAATAATAATAATAATTTTAGATTATTTTTATAGCGCCGTTTTTGTGATAACCTCACCCCAAGGGCGCTTTGAATATAACTATTACAGGTTTTTGTAAGACTCGCGGAAGAAGTGAGTTTTTAGGTGTTTCCTGAATAGTGCTAAGTTGTCGATTTGCCTCAGTTCAGGTGGTAGTTTATTCCACGAGGCTGGTCCAGCCACAGCAAAAGCACGATCACCGAAGGATGAAGTGTTGACTCTATTTATTTCAGTCAACTTGCCAATCACGGATGTGGTGGCTGACCGAAGTGTTTATTGTCGCTCGTTTACGGTGAGAGGGATGCAGAAGTCTGAAAGATACGTGGGAGCCATGCCATGGATCGCTTTGAAAGTCAACAAACATAATTTGTACTTGATTCTCTCTGGCACTTTTAGCCAGTGAAGATTTCGTAGATGGTGGGATATGTGTGAGAATTTCGCGGCTCCGGTGATTAGCCTAGCAGCAGCGTTGAAGACGGATTGAAGTTTGTTTAGCTCCAGCTTTGGAAGGTTTGCGTAGATACCATTGCAGTAGTCCAGGCGGGAAATAACGAATGCGTTTACTAGAGATTTCGTTGCTTCCGTAGGTATATTTCGTCTGATAGATTTTATTCGTCGTAAGTGGTAGAAAGCAGAGGATGCTGTGCTGTTTATCTGTTTTTTGAGACTAAACTGGAGTCAATATGTACTCCCAGAAGTTTAACGGCGGACTTAGGAATAATGTCGGTGTCTGCAACAGAGACAGAGGTGTTGTCTATGTAATGCTGCCGGCGGTGTGTGGCCGTCCAGAGAAATTCGGTCTTAGTTGGATTTAGTTTTAGTTTATTTGAAGACATCCACCGCTCTATCTCTTCGATGCACAGACAAATTTTGTCTTTTAGACGGCATGACTCACTCGGAGTTGAATAAAAGAACAGCTGCCAGTCATCGGCGTAGCAGTGTGCAAGTAGATTATGCGATTTAACTATGTTAAAAATGTCCTTTGTGTAAAGTGTGAACAGTAACGGGCCAAGCACAGAACCCTGGGGAACTCCTGTCGTCACTTTTTTAGGGAAAGACTGTTCTTTATTTATTATTATGGTTTGAGAACGGTTTTGTAAATAAGATTGCAGCCACGAGTGGGCTGTTCCGTGAATGCCATAGGATATGTTCAGTCTGTTTAAGAGAAATTGATGGTCGACTGTGTCAAAAGCCGCGCTCATATCCAGAAATGAAAGAAGAACTAGTTTGCCTGTTTCTGTTGCAAGGATTATATCTGAAAGTAATCGAAGGAGACCCGTTTCTGTGGAGTGATACTTTCTGTATGCTGATTGGTGGGTAGCGAACATGTTTTGTGATTCAATGAAATAGTTAATACGTGGAGCGACGATTTTCTCTAGTAGTTTCGACAAGAAAGATAGGTTAGATACTGGTCTGTAGTTGTTCAAATCACAAGGGTCCAGAGATGGCTTTTTCAGTATGGGAGTGACTAAGGCCTTCTTGAAGAGGTTTGGTACTACGCCTGAATTTAAGGAGATGTTAAACATCATGGAGATAAAAGGAGACAGTTCGTGAGAGCACTTTTTGAGGAGCCATGTCGGAATGGGGTCGAGAGAGCAGTTTTTGGCTATTGAGTTTTTGATTAGCTTTTGAATTTCATCTATATTAGTCTCATTGAAAATGTTGATTTGTGCTTTCGTGTTTTGTTCGTAATATGGTGCATCAGGAGAGGTTGTGTTTTTGAGGATATTTTTATTTTGTTGTTGAAAAAATCCGAGACGTCGTTGGGGACCAGGTCTGTGGTAGGCGGTTGTATTGACTGTCCTAGGACAGAATTGAGAGATCTCCACATGCGTTGGGGGTCGCCTCGTTCTGAGTCGATTTTTTCCGTCCAGTACGCGTTTTTTTTCCTATTTATTATGTCTCTGTAGTTTTTCCTGTCTGTCCATTCATGTCTGTGAACTGTTTGTTTTTTAAAGGCTCTTTCCCGTTTCCTCATGAATATTTTTGCCTGTCGACACTCTTCGTCGAACCACTTGTCAGACATTCGTATTTGTCGCCTTGTCGTTTGCTCAGGAGCGTGTTTATTTAAAAGTATAGTCAGTGTATTGTCATAGCAAGCAGTCATTTCGTCAATTGTGAGCGTTTCAAGTTGGTTTAGGTTACACAGAGGGGATCGTTGAAGTTCGGTTTTGAAGTTTTCTATATTAAAGTTTCTCCATGCTCGGGATTGTACTGTGTGGTATTTCGGTGGAGGTGGAGTGAAGTTAATTGTCGTGTGAATTAATCGGTGGTCTGATAGGCCGATGTCCGTTATTTGTGGGTCTAACTCCCTGTTGTCAGCTCCAGTAATTAGCAGATCGAGTATTCCCCCAGCGTCATGCGTTGGTTGTTGTATGTATTGTGCAAGTCCAAAAGATGTTAAGATGTCATTAAATCTAATTATGATAGGGTTAGTTTGTTGCTCTAGGTGGACGTTAAAATCTCCCGTTATATACACATGTTTTTTACGTTAAATACAGTTTTTCCGAGAAGAAGAGATAGTTCATTAAAAAATAAGTCTGTCACAGGTTTTGATCCAGGTAGGTATATGGTGATGATGATGAAGTAGGAGCTGCCGATAGATATTCGACACCCTAGACACTCGAAGGTCTGGTATTCTCCTATTGCGATTTTGGTGATCCGCAGTCCTTGTTTCCCGATTATCGCGATTCCTCCGTGGTTCGTTTTAAGGGCGTTAGTGGGCTGATCTTGTTTTCGTTTTCTTTCCTCTTCGACGACGATGAGACCCTGGGAGTGAAGCCTTCTCAGTGATACAGTATTAAGGTCGTCATGCCAAGTTTCAGTCGCACACAGAACGTTAAGTTTATTTCTACGAATAACGTCCACGACATCCTCTACTTTATTGTTCAAGGACCGCGCGTTCCAGTGTCCAATAGCTACTTTTCTGGGTATGGGTACTCCATGGCGCTCTGATGTTGGGTGACCAATAAGAGTCTTCTTACATCTTTCTCTGTGTCCGCGGGGTTTAAGTTTATTGTCTATTGGCAACGTAACATTATGTTGTATCTGTCGGGGTGTATAATTTCTATTCGTCCGTGATTGGCAATTTTTACCTCCACGGCATCCTCGGAAACGTTTTTTAATAGTATTTCGTTGTAAGTCTGTATCTCGGGTCTTCTCAATAACATTTGGTTGTAGGGTTTTTTTTGCTTTGGATCTGAGGGTAAGTAGGTAGTCAAGGGTAGGTATACCTAATTTGGGATGTCGATTGCATTTCATAATTCGGCCGTCGGTCAAGCTGCTTCCAACATGTGGTCAACATCTGTGGGCTATTATGCCCAGCTCCAGGGATTGCTCAGCACACGGTTTGTCAACAAAATCGTAATCATAGGTACACACACATATTATCACTTTATATTATGTATAATTGAAGAATACGTACCGACCAAACTATAAACACTTAAAAACAATTTAATAAATATTTTAAAATATTTCGTTTTCTATATAAAACATGTACGTATGTGTGTCGGGATAGGACAGTATGGTGGTCAGTCTTTTTTTCCTACCCAGAATATGAAAACAGCATGATGGTATGTATGATTGTTTGGAGATTAAATATCAAACTATTGATTTCCCGTAGATACTGTATAGTGTACCTTTATTGCTTTACAAATTGTATGAAACAATGTCGCCACAAAATTGGATTTTTATAAAAAAAATTAAAAATTTGATATTTATCTTAATAAAAAATGTTTGGGAAACTCTGGAATTTAAAAAAAATACTTAAAAAAATGACTTTTATGGTTTTTGAGACATATGAAAAAATAAAGTAAACATTTGAAAGTTGATAACCCCTGACTGAAACAATAATTCAAAATACTGATTATAAAAGTTTTGTAGGCCGATTTAATTATCTTTATATTCAGAAAATTTAGGCTGTGTGCATTAAGCGGATCAACAGTTATAAAGGGGTGGGGAGACACACACACATAAACACTAAATGATACAAAAAAAATCTTTTTACGAAAAGTTTTTTATACATAAATATTTTATTTTGTTAATGAACTGTTATGCGTAAACTTCTATTCTCAATAAATGTATTATTATTGATAATAAAAGGCAACATAAAAATGCAGGTACGTATCAATGAAAAATACAGCTAAACTTTCATTATCGTGAAGCTATTGAAAATTCGATACGAATTAAATAATTTTCATCAGCAATATAATTTGATATGCTGCACGAAAAAAATATAAAATTTCTAATCCTTGTTAATGCTTCAATGATTTATTAACATTTTTTTAATGATTTCTGAAACACATAATATGGGCACGATAAATTTCATCACTTATAAATTTGGGAAGTTCATTATGTGCTATTAGTATGTATCGATAGATATTTGGTTTCGTTCTGTGTGAATCGCAAGTCTATCATATTTTCAACCTTCAGATAACTCACACGACAGTAGATTCGTGAAAGAAGGTTAACGAACCGATCGAATCGTGGAGCATTAATTTTATAATAATTAGTAGGCACCAATATACATTGAAAATATGGCCATTTAGAAAAAAAAAACTAAAAAAGATACGTATTAAATTTACTTAATGGCCCAATAGCAATTTTTACTTTGAGTGCTGTTGGCTAATGATTCCGAAATATTTTTATGACAATTTTTTCAATACCTGAAAAAAGACGAAGTTGGAATATTAACAATAATAATAAGATGCACCCCTGGTGACATAATTATGACAAACGACAAGGCGATAGCAGTCGCCGCATATTGGAGTGGCAGGGTTTGTTAAGGTTGGTTAAGTAAGTTATTTGTATAGCGCCGTTTAATGATTCGAGATCATACCAAGGGCGCTGATAGTTTAATGTTGTGTTGCACTCAGAAACAAAGCTGTTTTTAGTCCTTTAGTAATAGTGCTCTTGCTTTGAGCACTGCGGACATCTAGAGGCAGTGAATTCCACTTAATAGGACCACTCACACTAAAGCATCGGTTATAGTAAGCCGCTTTGTTGACTCTGTACAACTCCTTTAAGGAATTGTTACTCTGTGATCCAGACGACCTGAATGTGAGATGCCTCCCAGAGAGATCTCTTCTCTGACTTAGCTGTTATATATATTTTGGTGCCAGGTTGTTCAAAGCATTACATACTGTCAAACAAATTTTGTAATCAATTCGCTCTGGACACTTCAACTAGTGTAATTCGTTTAGTAGTGGAGTTATGTGACATCGTTTTTCTGCATAAGTCTTGCCGCTGTGTTAAATACCATCTGTAGTCTATCGAGCTGATACTTCGGCAATCCAGCATAAATGCCGTTACAGTAATCAAGCCGAGACACGACGAATGAATTTACAAGTGTTTTAGTCTCATTCTTGGGTAAACTTCGACGAATGTTTTTCAGTTGTCTTTTTTTTTTTTTTAACATGTCTACGTAGGGGACGCCAGCTATTAGGATTTGGGTCCATTTTACTCTTCCGCAGAAGAGCACTACGTAGCGTCGGGAGGGGTTTGCAATCTAGAAAAGAGTTTATTAATTCGGATTTTAAAAAGACCCGGGTTGTACGAAGGTGGAAACACAGAATTCGGAAGATCGTTCCACAGTCGGGCTGCTGTGTTAATAAAGGAGTTAGATCGTTCCACAGTCGGGCTGCTGTGTTAATAAAGGAGTTAAGTGTCTAAGTTAAAAAAAACATGAACTGACCGTGACAACTTATTGTCCAAGTGAATACCCAAGAATTTGACACTTGCAGACGGCACGAGTGTTTCTGCGTTGATGTTGATAGGAGTACTCTCAATGAGGTACTGTCGCCTTGGTGAAGCTACCCACATAAACTCTGTGTTAGTTGGGCTCAGTTTAAGCTTGTTGCTAGACATCCACGTGGCGACTTTTTCGATTCACTCAATAGTATCTACTTCCAGACGATTTTTGCATACGGGATTAAAAAATTTGAACAGCAAGCGGTCATCGGCATAAGCAAATGAATTAAATCCTTCGTTTTGAATCAAGTCGTCAAGTCTTTTTATATACGGAATGAATAAAAAGGGTCCGAGAACCGATCCTTGTAGCACTCCAAATTTTACAATTTTACAATTACATGAGAACCTGGAAATCAAGACACCTACAGAGCTTACGACCTGTCATCGGCTGGTTTACGTGATCACTTTATGCGCTTGTGCAACATTCACCATTTCTGTCTTTGTTTAAAAGTTGCATAAGCGCATAAAGTGATCACGTAAACCAGCCGATGACAGGTCGTAAGCCCTGTAGGTGCCTTGATTTGCAGGTTCTCCTATCATAACTACGTCTTCATTGAATTTAAAAAAATATCATTGATTCCTCACAGGGAAAACATTAAATGTTTGTGTATACATACACAACTTTTAAAAATATTTGATTCCGAAATGAATGAATGAATGAATAATATATTTTCAACAGTATAAATATTACAAAGGAACAAAATACAATTTAATTTATACCTAATTACAGTTTTACAATAATTTTTTTTTCACACATTTGGAAATTTTACTGCCTCGCTAGACATAGTCTGTTCTGAGGCAGTACTAGTTTAAAATTGCTATGGCTACTCTGCGATCATATGATTTGTTTTCTTTTTTTTCTTCACATATTCCATTCACTTAGAACATCGAACAACCAGGATGATAAACTCTAAAACCTCTATCTCAAAAAGAGTACCGAGGCAGATCCTTCTCTTCCAATCTGCTTCAGCCAACGAGTAACGAGGTCTTTGAAATTTTTCCCATCATGCGATATGTTTTGTTCAATATCTATCATTATTTTATTATAGAGTCTTGGTGCCAAAAAACTATATTGACGCTGCGCATGTGTCGTTCTTGGTTGTGGCGGTCTTAGCTGATGTCTGTTTCTAGTGCCATGTATCAATATACAGTCCGGTTGGAACTCAGCAGTTTTTTTATGCAAATGAGACAGTATCAGTCTCATATAGAGCTGTCTAACATCCAAAAATCCACTGTCTATATATATATATTTGTTCTGTGGGGTATCTTTTAGGTCTTCTGTGCATTACCTTTATTATTGATTTTTGTGTTCTTTCAATCGGAGCAAGTAGCGTTTTTGCCATCCCTCCCCAGCCTATTATTCCATACTCGAGACTACTTTGTACTATTGCATAGTAAATAATTTCAAGAGTTTTAATATCAAAAATGTCTCGAAATATTTCGAACATATACCTATATCATTTTTCTGCATTTCTTGGTGAGATTTTCTTTGTGTACCTGCCATCGCAAATGTCTGTCTATATATATCCCCAGGTATTTATACTCAGATACTCTCTCCAGTGGAATGCACGAGCAGATTTGTTCAGGTGCTGCACATTCATGTATCGTAAGACTATAGTCTTGTTGTGGCTGCTGTCTGGTGTCAATACTAAATGTAGTGTATTTTAATTTGTAATGTTCAAGGTAAGTAAGTTAAGGTCCATCCACTTTTTAACTTCACTAAGTTCATTTCTGACCAGTTCAAATGTCGAGTTCCACGAATCACTACTGTAGACAAGCACTGTATCATCTGCAAAGGTGATTATCCTACCAGCCTTTATTAGCTTTGACAGTTCGTTGATGTAAATCAAGAACAAAGTTGGCCCCAACACACTTCCTTGTGGCACCCCGAACTTTATTTCTTTAGTTCCACTCACCCACTCTCCGAAATGGTTGTCATATTTTTTAATTTCATTTAAGAACACAACAAATAGCAAAACAACAAATAAGTAAGCCAAAATTGTGTGATAAGTATTACTAGTAAAATATAATTTGATGAAGACAGTTCTTAATTTATGTTTCCTCCATGCGTGCGCCAAATAATCTACCAACAAATTAAAACAATACTATCAAAAAATAAAAAAAAAAAACAGAAATGAAAAACATTACTAAATAAAATGCGAAGAGAGTTTAGTCTGTGGCGGCATCAATTAAGCCTGTCGTTATACTGAAACTAATAATTAAAACTTTAGTTAAGATCAGCAATGTAGGATCTCAGAGAGAGAAAATGATTGAAAATTAAGCAACTTCAAAATATAAGTTTACACGGTATAACTACAATGAAATGTTGAGCGCTAATCTGACCTTTTATACCCTCAGGGAGGTTGATAAATGAGTACGTGCCGGGTCAATGTCCATGGTGGTTTTCGAACGTTCTTCCCTAGAAAAGTACCTCTTGAAATTGAATTGTTGTCAATATTCCGGTAGGTTACTGACCTCTTCATAGTGCAAATTGCACGACAACAATATGTATTTGCGACGGATGTACCGATTCGCTGCATAAGGCTAACCACTTAATAAACCGGCACTTATCGGCTAACTTCGTATCAATTTTCGATATTATTTGTTTCAACGAAATAAGAAAATATTGTCATCATTTAAATTTTTATTACAACAGTATTTCTTATACAATACAATCCGATAAAAAAACTAAAATAGATAAATTAATCGTTCAGGAAATTAATTATTTCTATTTTAGGATTACGATACCGAGTTCCTTGTGTAAAATATAACAAACCATCGCATCGCATGATGCTACATCGGCTTTTATGGTAATTAATCCTGTGTACCTTCGCGTTAGCAGTAAAATCTCCCACCCTAGTAGGGAGGGAGAATGAAAGGGGGGAGGGGTACATAATGTCATAGATAAATGAGCCCTCCTAAACAACCAACCGGTCTCCAGAGGATTCACGATAAGAAAATGTGGCCGGCATACTAGGTTACCTTCTCTCATTTAAAATGGAAAATTTTAAGTAGCATAACACATATTGTTATTCTTCTTCTTCTTCTTCCTTGCCTCTTCCCAGTTCATCTGGGGTCGGCCCTTCTGGTACGTAATCGCCAGACCTTTCGATCTTGTGTCATCTCTCTGGTTAGCTGCTCCTTCCTCAGCTCCCTTTCAATATTTGTCCACCAGGTGGCCTGTGGACGACCTCTAGTTCAGGACTGCTGTGTGTGTATGTCCAGTGCGAGTTTGACCACGTGATCATCACTTCGTCTGCTTACGTGTCCGTACCATCGGAGTCTTGTTTCTTTTAATTTCTCCGGAATAGGCGCGACCCCAAAACTTCCTCGGACGTATTCGTTTCTAATTCTATCCTCCCTTGTAACACCTGCGGACCACCTGAGCATTTTCATTTCTGCTGTGTGCATTTTTTGCTCGTGCTTTTTCTTCATGGTCCAGCATTCTGATCCGTATAGCATAGCCGGGCGGACAGCTGTCTTATATACTTTGCCCTTAGTTTTTATTTTTTCATAACACATATTGTTATTACGGTAAAAAAATCTTTTAGGAAAAAAATCCAGGTTACAAACCTAATATTGGTTTGCACTCTGCAAAAATTAATGTGGAATAAAATGTACGATTCAAGCATATCAAAGGGAGCCAACCTCAAGGGGAATCGAACCCGGGGCATTTCGTTCAGTAATCAGATTATATCTAACCAACTGAGCAATGAAAGCCGACAACAATGAAATTGTTGTACCAACTCTGACGTATGCTAATAACAAATGCGGCCTTTCTCTTGAAATTTAAATCCATAAATCAATTTTGAATTTTCGCTTATAACCTACCTTCATAGTAGAGAATAAGGCGATATATAGGTATGTTCAAATTATAATGATATATATGAAATTGGATTGGGGATCTAGTTTAGACGGTAAAGCCGCTCGACGTGGAAAAAGTCATTTGAAAGCAGAATAAATGCCATAGTAGATGATTAAGATGAGTATGTAACAGAACGACGTACGATAGAATAAAAATTGTACATAAGGAGAGAATGTAAGAGATAAAAAAGGGTATTATAAGCAAAATGAAAGAGAATTTCGAGAGATGATAATATGGGCATATTTAAAAAATAAACGAATATTTACAATAATACACAATGGTGCAAGAGATAAGGTGAATAGCAGGGTTCGCTTAGAAAGGGATGACCCACCCGAATGATTTTGTGAAGGAAATGAAAGCTTGAACAATCGGCGAGCATGTATGAGACGATGCACGGATGCAAAGGAAGTCATGAATGTTTGCATTGATAGAAGTATTTGGCGATCAGTTCTCTTTGCATACCCCGTTAAGAACATGGCTTGATAGTGTGAACGTATATAGAAATATATTACAGCTACTTTAACGACTGATTTGTATTTACATGGTTATGAAAACAAAGACTCGAAAAATGAGATACGAATTTGCTAAGGTAGTCCTAGCATGGTTAAATCATTCAAGATTGTGTACGTACCGACGTTAGCTAGGTCACGTATATTGAAGGTAAAAATGTTCTAGAGTTAATACTGAGGTAATACAAGTAATTTCAATAGCCGATAATATATTATCATTGAACAAAACATTTGTAAGGAGTAGTCTGCTAGTTGGTATACTGCTCTGTAGTACACGGTAGGTAACTAAATTATGACCCAGGAAAGGTTGCAAGATCCGGAGAAGATTTATTGGAATTCTAGTTAACCGCGAGTATCAGAACTAGTTGAGCCGAACAACGACAAATTGAATCATGATCAAATCGATAGAGCTACGACAGACCAATCGCACATGATAATTCAAATGGCTCCAATTATCATAAATAACTGGAGAATCTCAGACTTAAAACTGATGCATCTCAGACTTAAAACTGATGCATGTAGAATAGTAAACCGAAATTTCTATGCTTCTCAATCACGAACGTATATGTGATAGGTTGTTACATTCATCATCATCATGATCATAAATAGGTTTGATAACAAATACGACAATCTGAATATTTTTATGCAGTTAATATAACAGTAGGTACAGTGGTTGTGAAGCGGAAGTGTAAAGACGCATCGCCATGGCAAAGGGAGCACTGGGAAAGCTCAGAAGAGTATGGAAGGACAGAACCATCACGAAAAACACGAAGGCTAGACTCATCAGGGCTTTGATATTCTCGATGTTCCTGTATGGTGTGGAAACATGGACACTTAGGGAGTCAGAGCGAAAGAGGATCGATGTTTTCGAAATGTGGTGCTGGAGGCGTATGTTGCGCATCCCATGGACAGCCAGAAGAACGAATGTGTCAATTCTAGACGAGCTGATGATCGAGGATCGTCTATCGACGATATGTTACAGACGTATCCTTTAATTCTTTAGACACATTGCCAGAAGGGAACCAGACTGAATCTTGTTGGGATGAGCAGCGTGGAAGGACGGAGATCTCGTGGTCGCTCACCGACCAGATGGAGCGATTTGGTTAAGTCCACAATGGGGTCTTCGGTGACTAGTGCGTTCAGCGCAAAACAGATTGGCATGGAGGCGGGCTATACGTGTGGCGACGGACTACAGCCGCTATCCTCAGTCATGAGGAAAAGGACGAATATATATATATATATAACAGTACAGTAGTTGTCAGAAGTATCGAAATAAAACCTATCAAATGTGTGAATATACCTAAACAATAGTTTTGACTGTCGCCTTCGAGGATGATGGTTCCATTGATCGAAAGCGCTTTAATCTAATAAATATAATTTTAAATCTAATATTTTTTCTATAATAATTTTAATATTTTTTTTACAAATTTTGATGTCTCAATGTAGACGAATCAAGAATATTACCTGCAGGGCTTACAAAAAAAAAACAATGTTGGAGTATCTGTAATATGATATAATAAAATATTCGCAGGATTCAAGAATTTTAAGTTTTTTCGTTAACACTGTCTGCAAGTACCTACCTACATACATAATTTCTTAAATATGTAAATTCAATTTGTAAATATTAAATAAAGTTTGATTGACATAGTTTGACACAAACGATTATGAATTTAAAAGGCCTTTCACTGGACACATACGGCATCCTTAGAGGAAAAAATCAAGCTCCAGCCATTTGGCTGTAGATACCGGCTGTATCCGGCGAAAACCCCATACTAAATATGTGATATAATATTTTTTTCTATATTCGGCTTAAAGCCTTTTACATGTATAAAAATATAGTGCTTACATAGCATGGTTAAAATATACACTCAACCTATAAAACAAAAAGTTTGAGAGAAACCAATGAAAATTAGAACATTTGAGAGAAGTCTTATTATAAAATGTCAAAAAATTAGATAGAAACATATATTAAAAATTAATTTCAGATAAAAAGAAAAACAATTGGTAACAAAATATGTCGAAACAATTTGGCTTCATAGAAAGAGAAATGTGAACACCTGATTATGCAATAATGTAAGTTTATAAACGGTACGGGATTTTGCAATAATAAAAGGAGTGTATCATACAAGGATAATTAAATGACTGTAGAATTTTTGGCAACTAATTATTTTTGCCTAATTTAAATAGGAAAATGTCGTCTTGGTTTGTATGAAAATATTTATAAAATCGATCTTCAATCGACGTTATAATTAAAATAAATCAAATTATTAATTTCGAACAAAATTATAAACGAACCCATTAACAAGAAGAAGAAATTTAAAAGTAAAAACTTTTGGCCGTCTCAAAAATCAACATCGGAATAACTTCTAATAAAAAGTAATTAATGTTTGAAAATGATGATCGAGTATCCGGTCTCTGTTATTGGGTATCAGTGCCCGTTTGGAAATAACGGAAATTAAATTTTCTCCCTAATTAATAACGTTCTGAGTTCGCAAAACGTTTATAAATAAACCAAGACATTTTGTATATAATTAAATATTAACCTACAAACATAAACAGTTACTTATTAACTATGTTTTAGGGGTTACAATACTATGTAGATTGAAGATTATTAGACAGAACTTATGCTCAACACTAGGAGCGGACGTGGATGTAGATGCTTCTTTCACCGCCAGCTTATGTTGTTCTGCTTAAGTAAACGTAGACTGATAATAACAGCCCTTTGAAGTAACCTAGAACTCTGAAATAAATCATGAAAAACTTTGAAACACTAAACTCTCACAGATAGGTACTGCACTTATAAGTGCCAAAGAGCGTGAAATACAAAAAAAACCGTTTATCTGAAAGAACAACTGCATGAGTAACAAAATATTATTTCTCAAAATAAGTAAAAACAATTATTTAACTTTTTTCCACTTGATAAATTAGTTTGACCACTGACGCGTTTCGCTCAAAGAGCATCTACAGAATGGTACTTATGTATCAGTGGACCTTTTATTTATAAATACAAATTCATTGCTAACAAACCTTTGTACATGAAAATATGAGTAAAATTGTGAATAAAAATAAAAACATTATGACATAACCAAGTAAAAAGAAACAGAGTATAAAATAATAAATTATTAGAGAGAACCATAACTGCTTAAAAATTATATAAACTATAGGAATATATGGAAATATGATAAAAATTGTGGTTACAAATACAAGAACAATATGACATAAACAAGTAAAAACAGTATACAATAATAAATTATTAGAGAACGAAATTATTAGAGAAAGAGATTATTATTGTATACTGTTTTTACTTGTTTATGTCATATTGTTCTTGTATTTGACAACATGGTTCCCTATTAATAAAGGGGTGAACCAAGGCTGCGTATTATCCCCATGGCTGTTCAATCTGTATATTGATCACTGCGTTAGGACATTGAAGAATGAAAATAAAGGTCTGAAACTAAGTACTGTAAACGTACGTGATTTGATGTATGCAGATGACGAAGTGGTGATTGCTGAATGTGCGGATGAGCTACAGTATTTAGTGAATAAAGTGTATGAAGGATGCCTGCAAAATGGACTGAGAATGAATTTTAGTAAATCTAAGATATTGGTATTTGAAAAGACTTAAAGTATAACTGCTTGTATGATAAAAGTAGAGAACGAATGGCTAGAACAAGTTGAGGAATATTTATATTTGGGGAGTATGAATGTTTGAACGGAATGGAAGACCCGATAAAGATATTGAAAGAAGAGTTATGGCAGGGAATAGAATAAACGGAGCACTTAGACCAGTAATGGCCGATCCAAGCATCTCAATAAAGGAAGCCAAAATTGCAGTACACAATGCAATTGTGGTGCCTACTTTGACGTATGCTAGTGAAACATGGACCTGGAAAAGAACACATGAAAGTAGAATAAATGCTGTAGAAATGAGATCACTAAGAAGAGTATGTAATAGAACGATATATGATAGAATAAAAAATGAGGACATAAGGAGAGAATGCAAGTTAAAGAAGGATATTATATGTAAAATGAAAGTGAATACTTTAAGGTGGTTTGGACATATAGAAAGAATGAACGATGAACGACTGACCAAAAAAATATACATGGGTGCAAGAGATGGAGTGAATAGCAGAGGTCGCCCCAGAAAGGGATTCCATGACCATGTGAATGATATTTTGAAAGAAGGAAACATAAAAAGTTTGAACAATCGACGAGCATGTATGAGACGATGCATGGATGTAAAGGAAGCCAGAAATGTGTGCAAAAATAGAGAAGTATGGCGCTCGATTCTCTCTGCTTACCCCGTAAGGGACATGGCGTGATGGTATGTATGTATGTATGTATATTTTGTTATAATGGAATTCCATCACGAACTCTCAGTCAACAAACTGGAATTAACTGCATGAGTTTTTCTTGTCAATTAGAAATATTGGCCATTGGTAAAATACTCGTATAAGGAAATGTAAAATACTGTCAATAAGTCATACATTATGATTATGATCAAGGTATGTAAATCTTAAAAAAGTTCGGCGTACACTCAAAATAAATATACACATAAGTGCACCATATTTTCATTTGTAAGATCTATAAATATATTTTGTGGACGCAAGGTTCAGAATACTACCAAATAAAGCAACAACACTAATCCAAAAAAGTTACAATAAAGTAAATATGCAGGTAGCAATTTCTTGATGCAACGTCCGTCTGGAATACCACTGATGGAAAGGTAGTTGGCCATACGCATCCCAGAAGTGAACCGATGAGAACAGATGCAAGAAGAAGAAGAAATTCTTAATCAAGATAAAATCAATGTCAAAGCATAGAGTAAACAATAATTTGAAAATAATAATAATAATAGATTTTATACGGTTATCATGACGGTGGTGACTCGAGCCTCAACGAGAGGAAATTCTTGTGGACAGCCGAGCAGATATAAGTTATAATGAATATGATAAATAATTAATGTTTTCACCTGAGGAACCCCCGCTCGCCCCACGCTAACCCATATAGCGCCCAATTTCGAACATTCATGACTATATGAATATTGCACTCCTCATTGTAAAGTCCTACATAGACAACGGAACAGTAGACTGCGCTGTGCTGACTTAAAATTAATAGCAATTTATATAATACATGGCTAAGAACAACTTCTAGACAAAGCGTTACATTTTTATCAGTCTTAAACAATCGTTGTTTACAACATTTATTTATTTTTATTTATTTGTTTAAGATATTTTATTCCAATACACATAAAAATATAATTTACAGGTATAGTAATGTTAACAATAGTTTTTTTTTTGCAATGCCTCATCAAGAAGATTGCAATCTTGTGCTTGATGAGGGAATCACTTACACTGACAAATAAAATTGTCAAATATAAAGCAATTAAATCAAAGTCATACATAAACAAATAATCAAACAAACATTAAAAAAATGAAAAAAAAGGAATACAGACAATTGAAACATATCCAACACATATTCTAATAAAAAAATCGTAACAACCAATTAAGAATGTTAGATACAATTAATGTTTTAACAGCATTACTATTATTTTGTAACATTACTTTGCAAGAATAATTAACTTTCTTATAGTAATTTCGAAATGGACGAATTACAAAAAAAGTGACATAATTTTTAACCGAATATTTTTATTATTGCATATGCGCAAACATTGGATTTTTTTCCCTGTCGGGAGTCAAAGATATTTTTAAACAGATTTTTAATTATCTCAATAAGAGACGAAGTTGGAATATTTATTGTAGGAGAACCGGGAAATCAAGGCACCTACAGGGCTTACGACCTGTCATCGGCTGGTTTACGTGATCACTTTATGCGCTTGCGCAACGTTCACCAATTATGCCTTTTCAATGAGATCCCTATCAATTCAATTTTGAAAGTTCTATATATTGTAATACTGAAATTCTTTTCGCTTGAAATAATTGTAGCTTTCATTATTTACAAAAAACCAATTCTCTCAATAGATGGCGTTCCAACAAAATAAATAAAAATAATAAGATTGTTGTTCATAATTTCACCCATAGATGGCTGTAGTAAAAATTCCTTATTTTCAAGCGAAAAGAATTTCAGTATTACAATATATAGAACTTTCAAAATTGAATTGATAGGGATCTCATTGAAAAGGCATAACTGGTGAACGTTGCGCAAGCGCATAAAGTGATCACGTAAACCAGCCGATGACAGGTCGTAAGCCCTGTAGGTGCCTTGATTTCCCGGTTCTCCTACAATAAATATTCCAACTTCGTCTCTATTGAGATAATTAAAAATCTGTTAAAAAATAATTTTTAACATTTTTGTAGCTTAAAAAACTTAATTTGTGTTAATAAAAATTGTAATTTACGTTGTATAAACTAAAGGTGAAAATACAAATGTTTGTAGGTATTGTATAAAAATTACAATCAAAGCCTATATTCATAACTTATTCGGTTTATTTTTCAACTTTTTCTGTTTCAGTTTAAATATTTTTCTACTTTAATGTGTACATGAGGTAGGTAACAAACACTATGTAAACGTTGTACATGAGGTAGGTAACAAACACTATGTAAACGTTGTACATGAGGTAGGTAACAAACACTATGAAAACGTTGTACATGAGGTAGGTAACAAACACTATGTAAACGTTGTACATGAGGTAGGTAACAAACACTATGTAAACGTTGTACATGAGGTAGGTAACAAACACTATGTAAACGTTGTACATGAGGTAGGTAACAAACACTATGTAAACGTTGTTGGCATTTTTTTTGTAAATTGTTTATTATAATATCGTATACTATAGCTGTATGCTTACTTTAATAAACTCGTATTAAATAAAATAAGTTCTTTTCTGTTTCTTTCATTTGTATTGAGCAATTTAATTAAAAATAACATGCTAATTGAGCGATGAATTTGAAAATTCAATGAAAGCAATCCCTAAGTTTATTACCATTTCCTTAAGGAATTTTGTTTTACTTTCAGTATTTACGGAATCGCCCGTCAAAAGAAAGTTATGACTTTGTTTTGTATCAGGAAAATTTAAAGAAAAGAATGATTATGATGAAATAAAAGTTTTAAGTGTATCAATTTTTTTTTTTCATTTAATATTAATTTTTCATTATAGAATACAAAAGTACATTTGACAATTAAAAACAAACATAATTCAAAAGAATCAATGGTTACATCACCTTAGTAAAGCCACATCATCTTTAAACTGATTTGAAATTTCATGTGTATGTTACACGAGGTGAAAGAGCGGTTAGTTCACTTAACGAACGAAGTAGTGGATCACGTTTACCCCTTTCCCTGCGTAATAGTTTAGATTACTCGCGGTTTCTGGCCTATGAAATATTTCCACTGTCGTTCATTCATTTGAATTGGATTTCGTTATTTTAAGATAGTCGAGCAGAAAAGTTTTTTATACAAATTAACAATCAAATTGGCGAATAAATTAAATACACAACAATTTTTTTTAACATATAGAAGTTAGTTTTGGTAAATAAGAATGATATAATAAATATGATATGTAATTTTTTAGGAAAAAAACTGGTTCAAAAACACGAAAACACTTTATAACTAACTGAGAATTAAGTTAATTTAGAATTACTTCACACACTATTTTTTTAGACTTTCTATTATTTTCGAGACGTTCAATTAAAACTATGTAGTTGCATGTAGCACATGAGATCCAACTGTCGATAGCGATAGTATGTATAGTTGAAGAATAAGTACCAAACTATAAACCCATAAATCCAAATTATTTAATATTTTAAGATATTTTGTTTTCTATACAACACATGTAGGTATGTATGTCAAGATAATATAGTATGGAGGTTAGTCCTTTTTTTCCTACCCAGAATATGATAACAGCATGATGGTATGTATATATGTTTGGAGATTAAGTATCAAACTATTAAGTCTTCTTAGATATTGTGTATATGCGACTGCCATACAAATTGTATGAAGCGATGTCGTCACAAAATTTAATTTTAATAAAAATTGTTAAAAAAAATAGAGATGTACCTACCTACTACAAAAATGCTTATATTTTATATAGAAAATTAAATAATCTAGTCGGGGTGTCTCGACTTTTTTCGATATTTTTAAAATTCTTAGAAATATAGGCAGTTAAACACATAAATTTATCATGAAAAAATATTTTTCTTAATAAAAAATGATTGAGAAATTCTGGAACTTTTTTGCAATAAACAATTTGAGATTTTGTATTTGTCTATATTCATACCATTTTTCAGCATTCTAGCTTTTATAGTTTTTTGAAATTTTGGGCTCTGTAAATTGAGCGGATCAAAAGTTATAAGGACACACATACACACATACACACACACGAACGCACGCACGCAATCATGCACGCACGCACGCACGAACGCACGCACGCACGCACGCACGCACGCACGCACGCACGCACGCACGCACGCACGCACGCACGCACGCACGCACGCACGCACGCACGCACGCACGCACGCACGCACGCACGCACGCACGCACGCACGCACGCACGCACGCACGCACACACACAGACACACAAAATATTCTACTCCGAATTCTGAGTAAATCCGTATATAGAACATATTTGCTGCGAAGCCTCTAAGTTGGTGTTTTTTTACTTCAAAGTTGGAAAAGCCTTAAAAAATGTAGACCGTGCATACAAATCTCGCGTATCCTGGCTTGAAAACTTGTCGATATGTAAGGAGAACAAAGTTCTCCTGAGCAAATCGACAGGTGGATAAAGTGATAATAATTTGATGGATTTAAAAATATTAACGTAATATTTTTCTATTCAAGAGACCTTACTTTTTTAAATAAACATTTACAAACGATTAACACAACAACGAAATGAGATTATTTTTGTTAGGAGGAAAAAATTGAGTGTTTCTCATTTATAATCTTTAGAATAGAGAAGAACAAAAACTCCTTTAAATAAAGCGGAACTGTTACGTCATGTTGTTTCTCTCAAAGAAAAGTATTTAATGAACCAATTATTTTCATTGTATTTTGTAAAATGCATTGTTTTTTAATGTTAATTATATCTATATTATAAATATGAATGTTTGTATGTATGTATATATGTATGTGTGCTATGCGCTCCTAAACCGTTCATCTGATTGCAATGAAACTTTGGTGAATTGTCGAGCGTATGCCCGGGATGGTTTCTGGATTAAAACATTATTTTTCTTCTTCTTCATCAACTATTAGGTCATTTTAGAAGGTCCAATTTTCCTTCCATCTCTTCGCAGGTTTCTGGATTTAAACTATTTTCTTATGAAAGTGGAGTATCCTTGGAAAAGAAGGTCCAACTGTTCTTTCGTCTCTTCACAGGTCTTCCAGGACAGATTTTGGATTTAAACTTTTTCTTAACCTACTGAAGGGACGGGAGGTACTAAAGGGCCTGAAGGGACGGTAGGTATTGAAGTTCCTGAAAGGATGGAAGGTACTTAAGGGCCTGATGGGACGGGAGGTACTGAAGGGCCTGAAGGGAATGGAGGTACTGAGGGCTTGAAGGGACGGGTGGTACTGAAAGGTCTGAAGGGACAGGAGGTACTGAAGGGCTTGAAGGGACGGGTGGTTATGAAGGGACTGAAGCGACGGGTGGTAATGAAGGACTTTTTTAATTATACAGGCAATACGAAGTTTGCCGGGGGTTCACTAGTACAAAATAACTTAATGAAACTTCATTTAGCGATTTGGAAGTCATTTCAGCAATTAAGAAGCTGAAACCAACCAAAATTGTTATCAACAACCTTCAATGGTTATCTATTAATAAATTATATTTCTGTAAACATGTTTTGATATTAATCACAAAACACAATTCAGTACTTGCGCTGTAAACTCTGTGTTATTATTCCTCCGCCAAATAACTATTGAATTCCAAAGGGAGACAAGGAATAGTTATTATTTTAGTTACCTGAAATGGGGAAACGTAAATCACCATACAACGTTGAAATGCTTTCATTTGATACAGTCTAGATCGGGTAGGTACCTACTTATTATACGTGTAAAGAAAATACCTAATAAGTACTTTCTTAAAAAGGATTTATTGTAGGTGTTCTAAATTCGAACACCTATGAAAACATGTGAAATGAATTTTGATAAAAATATTGTATTTTAATTTGACAATTGAATAAGAAACTTTAAATGTCGTTTCCTGTAAATAATTATAAATAATTAAATATTCAGTGCAACAACAAAGAGTTTCATTTGTCAAACAAGGTAAAAATAATACGAAGTACTCTTATAAAACGACATTTTGTAGTTGAAAATGGAGAAATTATGTTTCGAATTTACCCTATTACCGGGTGATGAAAGTAATGAAAAATCAAATATTTTTTCAATTACTTCAATAACAACAACTGAAAATAAAGTGTATTCAATACCAGAAAAGCTACAATCAGTTAATCATCATAAAGAAATAACCAAAACATCTACATATAATAAAATAAAAAATAGTTTAAAAAAAAGATACCAAGTTAGACGAGTTTGGATTAAAATGACAGAAAAACTAAAAAATACATACATAGATGAGGATGATAACTTACAATTTCAAGATCAATATCTAGAAGAAATGAATCAAGAACAACATGTTACTGCATCTAAAAAAGGTACAGATACCAGTACATTAGAAATACTAATAGAGAAATTAGTAGAGAATACAAAACAAAATAAAGAACAAGATTCAAAATAAATATCAGAAAAATTCATGATTGAAAAGTTTACAACAAAAAATTCAAATGCAATACAATGGATAGATTTATTTGAAAAAGAATGTATTCGCTTAAAAATAACAAGAGATGAAAATAAAATAGAAATTTTAAGATTATTTATGGACAAAGCATGTATAGAATGGTACAGCTCAATGATTATGAAACTAACAATGAACTCAGAATGGTCAACTTGGAAAAATAAATTCTGTGAATCGTTTGCAAACAAGGGATGGAACCTAGTCACTTATGCAATGTTATTTAAATACAAAGATGGTTTATTATTGGATTATGCCATAAGGAAAGAAAAACTTTTATTAGATATGAGAAGATCAATTGACACAGGTACTTTAGTAGATCTTATTGCAGCTGGATTACCAGAATTTGTACTTAATAAAATTGATAGAGAAAAATTAAAAGATACAGTGGATTTGTTTAATGAAGTTAGCAAGTATGAACACATGGTAAATAAAAAAAAAAGTCTGTATAATAAAACAAATGACAATAAAAAATTTAATATTGAAAATGAAGGACGTAACCCATGTAAAATTTGTGAAAAATTAAATAAAGGTACTCGTTATCATCTGGAAACTACATGCTGGTTTAAAAATAAAGATGATAAGGTAAAGAAAAATTTAATTAAACATGTAAACAATTTAGGGATAGAAGCCGAATTAAATGAAGCTGATCAAAAAAACGAATAGTAACACCATTAATAAAAGTCAAATTACGATTAAATGATGAATTAGAAATATATGGAATTTACGATTCAGGTTCAAATGTTTCTTTGATAAATTCAAAATTATTGAAATTAAAAGGAAAAAGAAACAGTTTGAATAAAGCTGAATTAATAACGATTAATGGTGTTAAAAAAACAAGTGGTTTGACAACTTTAAAAATAAAAATATTTAAATTAGAAAAAAATGTAGATGTATATATTATTGATGAAGAAAACTTCAGATATGAATTTTTGATAGGATTAGATTTGATAAAAGAGTTCAAACTAATCCAAAATGAAGATTTAAAAATAACTCAGAAAGAGAGTCTAAATAATAAAAACATAGTAGAAGAAATTTCTGCTGAAAATATAAATATAGTAGAAGAAATTTCTGCTGAAAATAAAGACAACGTAGAAGAAACTTCTACTTGTATCCAAAAAAAAATAAAAAATAATGAATTAAAAAGTATAGAAAATAACATAAACTATACCAAAAAATACAAAATAAATAATAATGAGAATGTAAAAAAGGAAGATATTGAAATAAAAATAAACCATTTAAATCAATATCAAAAATCTGAAATAAAAAGATTGATTTGCAAACATATATCAGTTTTTGCCAAAACTAAATACGATGTTGGCACCGTTGATGGATATGAAGCGAGGATAGACTTAACAGAAGACAAATATTGTAGTAAGAGACCTTACAGATGCACTGTAGAAAATAAAAAAGAGATAGAAGAACAAATATCAAAATTACTAGATAGAAAGCTGATAGAAGAATCCTACAGCCCATTTGCTGCACCTGTAACTTTGGCATTTAAAAAAGAGGAAAATAAAAAATCCAGACTGTGTATAGACTTCAGAGACTTAAATAAAATAGTAATGCCTCAAGCTCAACCATTTCCATTAATTGAAGACCTAATGATAAAAACGAGAAATTGTAATTACTTTTCAACATTGGATATAAACTCTGCATTTTGGTCAATTCCTCTTCGAATCGAAGATAGGAAAAAAACAGGATTCGTAACACAAGAAGGACATTTCCAATGGACCTGTCTACCTTTTGGATTAAAGACATCTCCGGCAATTTTTCAGAGGATATTAAGTAATATATTGAGGAAACATAAACTTAATGATTTTACCGTTAATTATATAGATGACATTTTGATATTTTCTAAAACTTTTTCCGAACATTTAAACCATTTAACACAGTTATTGAAAGCTATAGAAACAGAAGGTTTCAAGTTAAAATTTACAAAATGCACATTTGCATCAGATCTAGTAAAATATCTTGGTCATATTATACAAAATAATTCTATTAGACCAGTTAAAGATAATTTAATTTCAATAAAAAATTTTCCAATTCCAAAAACTCAAAAAAATGTCAGACAATTTCTAGGGAAAATCAATTTTTACCATGAATATATACAAAAGAGTGCAATAATACTAGATCCATTGCATAATTTACTCAGGAAAAATCAAAAGTTCGTTTGGTCTGATAAATGCCAAAAAGCATTTGAAATGATGAAAAAACTACTATGTTCCCAACCAGTTCTGGAAATTTTCGATCAAGATTTACCAATCAATATTTATACAGACGCTTCTTTAGAAGGTGTTGGAGCTATTTTAAAACAGACACAGCCTGATGGAAAAGAAAAACCAGTGGCTTATTTTTCAAAAAAATTGAATGAGGCACAAAAGAAAAAAAAAGCAATATACTTAGAATGTTTGGCAATCAGAGAGGCAGTGAGATACTGGCAATATTGGTTGATAGGTAAATCGTTTACAGTTTATTCAGATCACAAGCCACTAGAAAACATGAATCTGAAATCTAGAACCGATGAAGAACTGGGTGATTTAGCATATTATTTATCGCAATATGAATTTAAAATAAAATATGCTCCAGGAAAAAAAAATTTGGAAGCAGACTGTTTAAGCAGAAATCCAGTATTAAATCCGAATGAAAATACAGACGAACAGTTAAAAGTTGTGAACTTGATTAAACTGGAAGATATTATAACAGATCAAAAAAATAATGAAAATATACAAAATAACAAAAGGAAATTAATTGAAAAACACAGTATATTCTTAAAAAAGGTCAGAAAAAAAGAAAAAATTATTTTATCAGAAGAATTTAGCATCAAACTGTTAAAAAACATACATGAAAACCTGTGCCATATTGGAATTAGTCAAATGCAAAAGATGATTAGTCCACTCTGTAGCCAAAAATTTGACTACAAATATAAAAAAAATTAGTAGAAGCTGTGAAATTTGTATTAAAAATAAAACAAGAGGACACAACAAATTTGGCTTGATGTCTCATCTAGGCCCAGCCACAAAGCCTTTCGAAATAATCTCTATAGATACAATTGGAGGTTTCGGAGGATCTCGATCGTCAAAAAAATATCTACATCTATTAGTAGATCACTTTTCAAGATATGCATTCACTCTAACATCAAAAACTCAGAGTGCAAATGATTTTATAAAACTAGTCATGAATGTATCAGAAACGGAGGACATTGGCATGCTTCTCACTGACCAGTACTCGGGAATCAATTCAAAAGAATTCAAGAAATTCTTAAATGACAGGAAAATACCAATGGTTTTTACAGCAGTAAATGCACCATTCTCAAATGGACTAAACGAGAGGCTGAATCAAACATTGGTGAACAAAATCAGATGCAAATCAAATGAAAAAGGAAAAAAGAGAGCTTGGACAACAGTAGCTCAAGAATGTGTAAATAAATATAATGAAACTAATCACTCAGTCACGGGATTTTCACCAACTTATCTTTTGTATGGTACAGATGTTACAATTTTACCGAATGAATTAAAACAACTAAAATCAAATAGTGACTGGATCATAGATAGAAAAACAGCACTTGAAAATACAATAAGATCACATAACTACAACAAAACATTATACGACAAAAATCGCATACAATATGAATTTAAGGTTGGAGACATGGTATATGTGGAAAATGGTAATAAACTAAACAGGAAGAAATTAGATGAACTGAAAATTGGACCATATAAGATTGTTAAAAAAATTTCAAACTCAATATATAAAATAGAAACAGGTCACAAAAAAACGGAATCCAATCTATTTCACATTACAAAACTTATTCCAGTTCCTACATTAGATGAAGAAGAAATATTAGAAACCGAGGAAGACGAATGAATTCAGTGAAAATTTTGTTTCAAATTTTCTTTTCCAGGGGGGGAGATGTAAAGAAAATACCTAATAAGTACTTTCTTAAAAAGGATTTATTGTAGGTGTTCTAAATTCGAACACCTATGAAAACATGTGAAATGAATTTTGATAAAAATATTGTATTTTAATTTGACAATTGAATAAGAAACTTTAAATGTCGTTTCCTGTAAATAATTATAAATAATTAAATATTCAGTGCAACAACAAAGAGTTTCATTTGTCAAACAAGGTAAAAATAATACGAAGTACTCTTATATACGTATACAGCTATTATTTCTAAATTACCTATATTATTGTTTGATAAGTAAATTATAATACAAGGTGTCTCAAAAAGTATATAATTGAATTCAGAGCGTTATGAGGAGATGTTAGACGACTTCTTGGTGCCTGAACTGCAAAAATTTCCTGGCTATAACCAAAGAACACGGTTCCAGCAGGACGGAGCAACGTCACACACGTTCAATACATCTCTAATAATAATATTTATTTATTTTCCATAACAAAATACATACAGGAACTAAGGTTTCTTGAACATGCAATTTATGATTTACTATGTATAAAATAAAATAAAAATAATATAAAATAAAATAGTTGTTGGGAAGTACCATGTTTTTTAGTTCCTCCAATAAATCTTTGTCTATCTAACTAGGAGTAATTCCTGTTTTAAGACAGACAATTTTACCACAATTTTAATAACAAGTCCACTTCTAGCAACATAATTGAAATATTGAAATTAAAAAAAAAAAAGAATTATACTAATAGTAAGTAATGAAAAAATATCCCAATTTGAAAGCAATCAATAAACAAACAAATAAGTTAACACTTCATAGCAATGAAAGAAATTAATAAAGCAACCAATAACAAATCATAAATCATGCCACGAGTTCGTGAAATTTTCCCAGGTAAATTGATCTCCAGGAAAGGTTGCATAAATTGGTCTCCACGCAGTCCTGATTTAATCCCTATGGACTTTTTCCTATGGGGTTATCTTAAATCTAAAGTTTACGCCAAGAAACCGACTTCCCTGGCGCATTTGAAAGAAAATATCCGTCACAAAATGGTAGCCATTACTGTGTCCACCTGCCGAGCCATCGTAAGTAATTTTACTGTCCGATTAAATGAGGGCTACGAACGCGAGGGTCTACATTTGGACGATTTTATTTTTAAGAAATAAATTTCCAAATTGTGTTCATTTATAATTAATAAACATTTTTTCGATACACGTCTTACTTTTGTTTTAATCGATCCACTAAAAATAATCTTTCTTTTGAGACACCTTGTACAAGCTTTACGCTTTCATTATATCTGTTAAAACAGTAATATATTTACCAGTTACAAGTCATGCTACAAAATTTTGGAATTCCATCATATTAGAGATCTTAATCTCAAATGTAAATTTGTGCGTAGCTTTAGATCGTCTCAAAAGATATAACTTATTTATTTGTTTATATATGCCAACAGCAAATCGAAAGTCTTTGAAATTGGGTGGTAGGAACATAAAAAAACACCTATATACAAATTAATTAAAATTCAAATCTCTATCTATGTCATCTTAACTTCTTAAAAAATGGACACCAATTGTAAAAGAACCGCCCTCTTTAAAGCTCTACTAACCAATAATATTTCACATTGGATTTTTTCTATGACGGGAGTCAAGTGTCTTGACTTCCAGGTCCTCCTATAATATACAAATTTCTTTCTTAATTTTTTCAAGAAATTTATCATGAACTTCCACTTTGTGAACAAAACAAAATAAAACTTATTAAAAAACATAATTATGACGATACCTACTGAACTACTGAAGATAAAATTACGAAAAATGGATTAATAGAAGGTTTTAAAATAATGGTGGAAATAGCAAAAATATTTTATCAAAATTATAATTACAAGTTTAGATAATAACATTATGTTGATTACACAAAATTACGACAAGAACACCGATCCGGTGTAAAGTTCCCATCATTGTGACAAATTTATACACAAAATAGGAAAAAACAGGAAAGTTTTATATCATCCTCAAGTTGCAAAAATTATCTTTGAAAATATGAAGGAACTATTATCATTTTATAATACATCGCTTTTCGCCGTTTAAAGCGTGATTAAGAACTTCTACTATCCTCTCCCTTTCGGGTATCCTGCAAAATATCATCCGCTTATCCCCTGAGAGCCTTCATCGAGATTACTAGATACGGATAATGTCCCTTTCATGAAAATAGGTAAGTCTGCTACAATATGCTGCATACCTTGTGTCTTTTTATATTTACATTGTACATAGTACCTACGACAAAGTAGGTACCTAAATGAGAAATATAATTTACTCGCTTGAAAAAACTATATTATAAGTAGGAATATATACTAGATTACTCTTTATTGAAATGCAAAAGTGGAGATGGGCAGAACACATATCAAGAATGAATGATTATAAATGAACGTCAATACTGCTGACGGCGAACGACATCATCCCCGTTGTGAATAGGGGCTGGCAAAGAAAAAAGGTCTATAGCAATGGAGAGATGGCCGAAGAAGAAGAAACATAAAAAAAACGGTTTTAGCACTAAAAATTACCTATTGAATATTGAATCAATTGCGGGAACTGAAATATAGATAGGAATTTAGGATTGGATTATTTTGCTCGTTTTCGCAACTCCGATTCCCCTGAGACAAGAAGAAGATTATCCATAGAAGATTATTACAACAACATAAATTTAATCCAGATTATTACCAGAGCTTTCGGCAAGTATTGTTAAATGTTTTAAATACTTCCTCTCGAGTAATTTATGAAGCGTGGATAAAATTTTTGAGTAAGCACTCTTTTTTTCCAATTGAATATAATTATTAATCAAGATGGGACGCATTTAAGAAATAAAAGAGATTATTATACAAAGGAAAAAAATTAAGTAAGTAGGTATACAAGCATTTGTATAAAAACGAAAAAAACTGATAAATATAATAACATGCAAAATTGAAATATTCAATCAATAATATTTACACTTTTGACTACAAACATGGAACTAATTATGTAACAGGATTATAAAATGACGAGTTAATTTTGGTACGTGCTCTGAAGATCGAAAAGAAGTTGTGATTAGGTACCTATACAATTTAAAATAATGTGTATAACTTAATTTGTGTGTCATATTTTTCATTTAATTGCAAATGAACACATCAAAAAAATCTAGAATAATAACAGGTAGGTTCATATTTAGTAAATATTAATTTATACTACTATAATTTTATTTTTTTCAAGTTGTTTATCAAAGGATTATTATCATGATATTAAATAGGTATACAAAAATCTTGATGTGAATTGTGCAGAAAAACTCTATACCTTCATAATAATGTAATTACCACTTTGTCGAGCCAATGTATTCAGAGTAAAAAAATCACAATGAATATAGTTGATAATATAATGAATACCTAGTTTTAATCCACGTTATGTATGCACTCTAGAAATATCGCCTCCGAAGGATTATGGTGCTATTATCTGAAACTCATAACGTAAATAATAACTTTGTTTGATTTATTAAATGTTTATAATATCTCATAAAAATTAGATAATAATAATACAAAACAATGTACATAAAGACATAGTAGGCATGTCTTAAGGTAGGCGCGCATGGAAGCTAATTTCATCGGCCGATTAATTATCGGTGAGCTACAACATACGAATTACATGTAAGAGCGCGCATGAAAGCTAACAGAATCGGCCGATTTTAAAATCTGTGACAAGACACAAAAAAAGATCGGCCGATTTTTTGTAACCAATACTGTTGTATGAGAGGGCGCGCATGGCCCATGCTCACCGATAATTTAATCGTTCGAGCGCAGTAGATCGAGAAGTACGTTGTCAGTGCTGCCAAACAAAATGTCAGAATACATGGATGAAATAAATATTGATTCCGAACAATTAATTATATATGTTGAAGCATGTCCTTCATTGTATGATAAAAAATTAAGCGAAATATTAATAAATGGTTGGAAACAGCTAAATCATAACAAAAGAACTGAATTGGGTAAGTTATTACTTAATTGATTAATAGTTACATAGGTAATTTAATAAATATTCCACTTAATGAATAAAAAAATCCATAATTTCTAATCATATGTAGGTAAGTATATTAAAACTTATGAATATACATAATGTATTTTAAATATATGAATGTTGACCGCCGTGTTATTTCCAATCGTACGATTCTATAAGCTTCCATGCGCGTTAGAACCGATCGGCCGATTATTATCGGCCGATAAATTAATCGGCCGATAATAATCGGCCGATAAATTTTAGCTTCCATGCGCGCCTTACCTTAGAGAAACTAGAAATAATAGTATGTACATTTCATTTCAACACATAAATGAAAGCTTTGAATGTGTTTGATATATATAATAATACGTATAATATGACGTTTATTGTATGTAAATAATCATTTAAAGTGTATGTAAACATGTACGTTATGGGGGCATCCATGTGTATGTTTTGATCATTACACTATTTCATAAGCACATCATGTCAAAATGTTCAGGAAAAATCAAAAATATGATTCCGATGTGACGAGCACTCGTGCACCGTGGCTAGTGATGAACAGTTGTTACAGGAGTGGTCTTGGTCTTGCATACTCAGTCGAGTCTTGGTCTTGCATACTTTGTCGAGTCATGGTCTTGCAAGTCTTACTTTTCCAAAAGTAAAACTATTTACTAGTTGCATGTAACACATGAGATCCAACTGTCGATAGCGATAGTATGTATAGTTGAAGAATAAGTACCAAACTATAAACCAGTAAATCCAAATTATTGACTATTTTAAGATATCTTTTTTATATACAGCACATGTAGGTAGGTATGTATGTCAAGATAGGATAGTATAGAGGTCAGTCCTTTTTTCCTACACAGAATATGAAAACAGCATGGTGGTATGGAGATTAATTATCAAAATATTAAGTCTTCTTAGATATTGCGTATAGGCGACTGCCATACAAATTGTATGAAGCGATGTCGTCACTAATTTCAATTTTTATAAAAATTGTGAAAAAAATTGAGATGTACTATTACAATGTTAATATTTTTAATGGAAAATTAAATTAACTAAATTTTTAACTTTGTTTACACCACGTGAGAATTGAATTAGCGACCGGTTTCGGAACTAACCGTTCCCTCCTCAGGCAGAATTTCAACTAAACGCAGAATGTGACTCTGTGCTTAAAAGAAAACTATGTATTTGGATATTGGAGGGAGGTCATTAGGGGCGGGTCTTGTGTAGAATGGCTTTGATTGGTACGATTGATGGAAAGGGGAAACATGTTTAAAAGCGGGCTGTAAGTTAAATTTACTTGATTATTTATTATATTTCTGTTTGAATTAATTGCTTTTTACTCTCCACACTATGGAATAGGGGAGAGTCATGATTTCGCAAAATTTAAGCGTATTTTTTTTACATCAATTTCTCAATGGGTATCATGTAGAGAATGCACACTATGAGTTTCATCGTGATGTGTTTGTGTGTATGGCGTATACGCCGTACGCCGTAGCATTTATCTTTTTTGTGTCCTCTCTACAGCCCAAACTATAAGTCTGATCGACTTCATATTAACATCATATGTGTAAAGTGCAAAGACCTAGAGCTGATTAGTTTTCCATAGACAACTTTTGATTTCTTCTCTATGAATTCATCATTTACGTTGTTTTTTTTTTGTGTCCTCTCTGCAGCCCAAACTATAAGTCCGATTGACTTCATATTGATATCACATGTGTTAAGTCCATAAACTTAGAGCTGATTAGTTTTCCATAGACAACGGTTCATTTTTTCCCAATGTTTCTTTATGATTTCATCTATTAAAACTGAAAAAATGCTCTTACGACCTGGAAATTAGAGATATTTTAATTTGGTTTCAACTATTTATACAACACCAAGAATCTTCATAAAATTGTATTCAAAGTTGGTCAATGTTAAAAGAAAAATATTCAACGGTTTCAAAAATTATATTTTATTTAATGGATATTTGTATGAAACTTATATGTAACAAGAGAATTTATTTATATTCGGCAATGTTCAGTTCATTGATTTCATATTGATATAAGAATATTAATAGCTTGAACTTAGAACTGATTAGCTTTTCATAGATATCATAAAATTTCTTCATATGATATCACGTGTCAACATTGTCAAAATGCTCTAACGCTCTTTGAAACAAAATTTATCTGCTTTTTACTCTCCACACTATGGAATAGGGGAGAGTCATGATTTCGCAAAATTTAAGCGTATTTTTTTTACATCAATTTCTCAATGGGTATCATGTAGAGAATGCACACTATGAGTTTCGTCGTGATGTGTTTGTGTGTATGGCGTATACGCTGTACGCCGTACGCCGTACGCCGTACGCCGTACGCCGTACGCCGTAGCATTTATCTTTTTTGTGTCCTCTCTACAGCCCAAACTATAAGTCTGATCGACTTCATATTAACATCATATGTGTAAAGTGCAAAGACCTAGAGCTGATTAGTTTTCCATAGACAACTTTTGATTTCTTCTCTATGAATTCATCATTTACGTTGTTTTTTTTTTGTGTCCTCTCTGCAGCCCAAACTATAAGTCCGATTGACTTCATATTGATATCACATGTGTTAAGTCCATAAACTTAGAGCTGATTAGTTTTCCATAGACAACGGTTCATTTTTTCCCAATGTTTCTTTATGATTTCATCTATTAAAACTGAAAAAATGCTCTCACGACCTGGAAATTAGAGATATTTTAATTTGGTTTCAACTATTTATACAACACCAAGAATCTTCATAAAATTGTATTCAAAGTTGGTCAATGTTAAAAGAAAAATATTCAACGGTTTCAAAAATTATATTTTATTTAATGGATATTTGTATGAAACTTATATGTAACAAGAGAATTTTTTTATATTTGGCAATGATCAGTTCATTGATTTCATATTGATAGAAGAATATTAATAGCTTGAACTTAGAACTGATTAGCTTTTCATAGATATCATATAATTTCTTCATATGATATCACGTGTAAACATTGTCAAAATGCTCTAACGCTCTTTGAAACAAAATTTATCTGCTTTTTTTAAAATATTTCATACAACATAAGCAGTCTTCACTATACTGCATTAATAGTTTGTCTATCTTAACATAAAAATATACTATCGGAAGAAAATTTATATTCCTGGTAGTAACATTTAGTATGAATAAAAATGTAATTAGATAAATTTCTATGTATGGAAACGTTTAGTAATTTGATTTCATGTTATAATGTAAAGAGCTTGAACATAGAACTGATTAGCTTTCCATAAATAACAAAAAAAATCTTCATATGATATCACCTGTCAAAATTTGGAAAATGCTCTCGCGTTCTTTAGAACAAAATTTATCTGCTTTTTTTAAAATATTTCATACAACATAAGCATTCTTCACTATACTGCATTAATAGTTTGTTTATCTTAACATAAAAATATACTATCGGAAGAAAATTTATATTCCTGATAGTAACATTTAGTATGAATAATAATGTAATTAGATAAATTTCTATGTATGGAAAAGTTCAGTAATTTGATTTCATGTTATAATGTAAAGAGCTTGAACATAGAACTGATTAGCTTTCCATAAATAACAAAAAAAATCTTCATATAATATCACGTGTCAAAATTTTGAAAATGCTCTCGCGTTCTTTAAAACAAAATTTATCTGCTTTTTTTAAAATATTTCATACAACATAAGCATTCTTCACTATACTGCATTAATATTTTGTTTATCTTAACATAAAAATATACTATCGGAAGAAAATTTATATTCCTGGTAGTAACATTTAGTATGAATAAAAATGTAATTAGATAAATTTCTTTGTATGGAAAAGTTCAGTAATTTGATTTCATGTTATAATGTAAAGAGCTTGAACATAGAACTGATTAGCTTTCCATAAATAACAAAAAAAATCTTCATATGATATCACCTGTCAATATTTGGAAAATGCTCTCGCGTTCTTTAGAACAAAATTTATCTGCTTTTTTTTAAATATTTCATACAACATAAGCATTCTACACCATACTGCATTAAAAGTTTGTCTATCTTATCATAAAAATATACTATCGGAAGAAAATTTATATTCCTGATAGTAACATTTAGTATGAATAATAATGTAATTAGATAAATTTCTATATATGGAAAAGTTCAGTAATTTGATTTCATGTTATAATGTAAAGAGCTTGAACATAGAACTGATTAGTTTTCCATAAATAACAAAAAAAATCTTCATATAATATCACGTGTCAAAATTTTGAAAATTATCTCGCGTTCTTTAAAACAAAATTTATCTGCTTTTTTTAAAATATTTCATACAACATAAGCATTCTTCACTATACTGCATTAATATTTTGTTTATCTTAACATAAAAATATACTATCGGAAGAAAATTTATATTCCTGGTAGTAACATTTAGTATGAATAAAAATGTAATTAGATAAATTTCTATGTATGGAAAAGTTCAGTAATTTGATTTCATGTTATAATGTAAAGAGCTTGAACATAGAACTGATTAGCTTTCCATAAATAACAAAAAAAATCTTCATATAATATCACGTGTCAAAATTTTGAAAATGCTCTCGCGTTCTTTAAAACAAAATTTATCTGCTTTTTTTAAAATATTTCATACAACATAAGCATTCTTCACTATACTGCATTAATATTTTGTTTATCTTAACATAAAAATATACTATCGGAAGAAAATTTATATTCCTGGTAGTAACATTTAGTATGAATAAAAATGTAATTAGATAAATTTCTATGTATGGAAAAGTTCAGTAATTTGATTTCATGTTATAATGTTAAGAGCTTGAACATAGAACTGATTAGCTTTCCATAAATAACAAAAAAATTCTTCATATGATATCACCTGTCAAAATTTGGAAAATGCTTTCGCGTCCTTTAAAACAAAATTTATCTGCTTTTATTAAAATATTTCATACAACATAAGCATTCTACACCATACTGCAATAATAGTTTGTCTATCTTAACATAAAAATATACTGTCGATAGAAATTTATTTTCCTGGT
The DNA here is from genome assembly GCA_963576475.1 of Molanna angustata. Taxonomy (NCBI): domain Eukaryota; kingdom Metazoa; phylum Arthropoda; class Insecta; order Trichoptera; family Molannidae; genus Molanna; species Molanna angustata. Next base: position 22,348,501 of record OY754968.1, on the reverse strand, counting down.
AGTAAAATTTAGTATGAATAAAAATGTATATAATAAGATAAATTTCTTATGTATGGAAAAGTTCAGTAATTTGATTTCATGTTATAATGTAAAGAGCTTGAACATCGAACTGATTAGCTTTTCATAAATAACAAAAATTTCTTCATATGATATTACGTGTCAAAATTGTCAAAATGCTCTAACGTCCTTTAAAACAAAATTTATCTGCTTTTATTAAAATATTTCATACAACATTAGAATTCTTCACCATACTGCATTAATAGTTTGTCTATCTTAACATGAAAATATACTATCGTTAGAAAATTTATATTCTTGGTAGTAAAATTTAGAATGAATAAAATATTTCATTGTCAATATTTGTGGTGTGGAGAGTTTAGTGTTGGCCACAACCCACTCGTTTTAAAATATTTCATACAACATAAGCAGTCTTCACTATACTGCATTAATAGTTTGTTTATCTTAACATAAAAATATACTATCGGAAGAAAATTTATATTCCTGATAGTAACGTTTAGTATGAATAAAAATGTAATTAGATAAATTTCTATGTATGGAAAAGTTCAGTAATTTGATTTCATGTTATAATGTAAAAAGCTTGAACATAGAACTGATTAGCTTTCCATAAACAACAAAAAAAATCGTCCAAAGGTTATCACCTGTCAAAATTTGGAAAATGCTCTCGCGTTCTTTAGAACAAAATTTATCTGCTTTTTTTAAAATATTTCATACAACATAAGCATTCTTCACTATACTGCATTAATAGTTTGTTTATCTTAACATAAAAATATACTATCGGAAGAAAATTTATATTCCTGATAGTAACATTTAGTATGAATAAAAATGTAATTAGATAAATTTCTATGTATGGAAACGTTCAGTAATTTGATTTCATGTTATAATGTAAAGAGCTTGAACATAGAACTGATTAGCTTTCCATAAATAACAAAAAAATCTTCATATGATATCACGTGTCAAAATTTTGAAAATGCTCTCGCGTTCTTTAAATCAAAATTTATCTGCTTTTTTAAAAATATTTCATACAACATAAGCATTCTTCACTATACTGCATTAATAGTTTGTCTATCTTAACATAAAAATATACTATCGGAAGAAAATTTATATTCCTGATAGTAACATTTAGTATGAATAAAAATGTAATTAGATAAATTTCTATGTATGGAAACGTTCAGTAATTTGATTTCATGTTATAATGTAAAGAGCTTGAACATAGAACTGATTAGCTTTCCATAAATAACAAAAAAATCTTCATATGATATCACGTGTCAAAATTTTGAAAATGCTCTCGCGTTCTTTAAATCAAAATTTATCTGCTTTTTTAAAATATTTCATACAACATAAGCATTCTTCACTATACTGCATTAATAGTTTGTTTATCTTAACATAAAAATATACTATCGGAAGAAAATTTATATTCCTGATAGTAACATTTAGTATCACGTGTCAAAATTTTGAAAATGCTCTCGCGTTCTTTAAAACAAAATTTATCTGCTTTTTTTAAAATATTTCATACAACATAAGAATTCTTCACTATACTGCATTAATAGTTTGTTTATCTTAACATAAAAATATATTATCGGAAGAAAATTTATATTCCTGATAGTAACATTTAGTATGAATAAAAATGTAATTAGATAAATTTCTATGTATGGAAATGTTCAGTAATTTGATTTCATGTTATAATGTAAAGAGCTTGAACATAGAACTGATTAGCTTTCCATAAATAACAAAAAAAATCTTCATATGATATCACCTATCAAAATTTGGAAAATGCTCTCGCGTTCTTTAGAACAAAATTTATCTGCTTTTTTTAAAATATTTCATACAACATAAGCATTCTTCACTATACTGCATTAATAGTTTGTTTATCTTAACATAAAAATATACTATCGGAAGAAAATTTATATTCCTGATAGTAACATTTAGTATGAATAAAAATGTAATTAGATAAATTTCTATGTATGGAAAAGTTCAGTAATTTGATTTCATGTTTTAATGTAAAGAGCTTGAACATAGAACTGATTAGCTTTCCATAAATAACAAAAAAATTCTTCATATGATATCACCTGTCAAAATTTGGAAATTGCTCTCGCGTTCTTTAGAACAAATTTTATCTGCTTTTTTTAAAATATTTCATACAACATAAGCATTCTTCCCTATACTGCATTAATAGTTTGTCTATCTTAACATAAAAATATACTATCGGAAGAAAATTTATATTCCTGATAGTAACATTTAGTATGAATAAAAATGTAATTAGATAAATTTCTATGTATGGAAAAGTTCAGTAATTTGATTTCATGTTATAATGTAAAGAGCTTGAACATAGAACTGATTAGCTTTCCATAAATAACAAAAAAAATCTTCATATGATATCACCTGTCAAAATTTGGAAATTGCTCTCGCGTTCTTTAGAACAAATTTTATCTGCTTTTTTTAAAATATTTCATACAACATAAGCATTCTTCCCTATACTGCATTAATAGTTTGTCTATCTTAACATAAAAATATACTATCGGAAGAAAATTTATATTCCTGATAGTAACATTTAGTATGAATAAAAATGTAATTAGATAAATTTCTATGTATGGAAACGTTCAGTAATTTGATTTCATGTTATAATGTAAAGAGCTTGAACATAGAACTGATTAGCTTTCCATAAATAACTAAAAATTCTTCATATAATATCACGTGTCAAAATTTTGAAAATGCTCTCGCGTTCTTTAAAACAAAATTTATCTGCTTTTTTTAAAATATTTCATACAACATAAGCATTCTTCACTATACTGCATTAATAGTTTGTTTATCTTAACATAAAAATATACTATCGGAAGAAAATTTATATTCCTGATAGTAACATTTAGTATGAATAAAAATGTAATTAGATAAATTTCTATGTATGGAAACGTTCAGTAATTTGATTTCATGTTATAATGTAAAGAGCTTGAACATAGAACTGATTAGCTTTCCATAAATAACAAAAAAATCTTCATATGATATCACCTGTCAAAATTTGGAAAATGCTCTCGCGTTCTTTAGAACAAAATTTATCTGCTTTTTTTAAATATTTCATACAACATAAGCATTCTTCCCTATACTGCATTAATAGTTTGTCTATCTTAACATAAAAATATACTATCGGAAGAAAATTTACATTCCTGGTAGTAACATTTAGTATGAATAAAAATGTAATTAGATAAATTTCTATGTATGGAAAAGTTCAGTAATTTGATTTCATGTTATAATGTTAAGAGCTTGAACATAGAACTGATTAGCTTTCCATAAATAACAAAAAAATTCTTCATATGATATCACCTGTCAAAATTTGGAAAATACTCTTGCGTTCTTTAAAACATAATTTATCTGCTTTTTTAAAAATATTTCATACAACATAAGCATTCTTCACTATACTGCATTAATAGTTTGTCTATCTTAACATAAAAATATACTATCGGAAGAAAATTTATATTCCTGATAGTAACATTTAGTATGAATAAAAATGTAATTAGATAAATTTCTATGTATGGAAACGTTCAGTAATTTGATTTCATGTTATAATGTTAAGAGCTTGAACAAAGAACTGATTAGCTTTCCATAAATAACAAAAAAATTCTTCATATGATATCACCTGTCAAAATTTGGAAAATACTCTTGCGTTCTTTAAAACATAATTTATCTGCTTTTTTAAAAATATTTCATACAACATAAGCATTCTTCACTATACTGCATTAATAGTTTGTCTATCTTAACATAAAAATATACTATCGGAAGAAAATTTATATTCCTGATAGTAACATTTAGTATGAATAAAAATGTAATTAGATAAATTTCTATGTATGGAAACGTTCAGTAATTTGATTTCATGTTATAATGTAAAGAGCTTGAACATAGAACTGATTAGCTTTCCATAAATAACTAAAAATTCTTCATATAATATCACGTGTCAAAATTTTGAAAATGCTCTCGCGTTCTTTAAAACAAAATTTATCTGCTTTTTTAAAAATATTTCATACAACATAAGCATTCTTCACTATACTGCATTAATAGTTTGTCTATCTTAACATAAAAATATACTATCGGAAGAAAATTTATATTCCTGATAGTAACATTTAGTATGAATAAAAATGTAATTAGATAAATTTCTATGTATGGAAACGTTCAGTAATATGATTTCATGTTATAATGTAAAGAGCTTGAACATAGAACTGATTAGCTTTCCATAAATAACTAAAAATTCTTCATATAATATCACGTGTCAAAATTTGGAAAATGCTCTCGCGTTCTTTAAATCAAAATTAATCTGCTTTTTTTAAAATATTTCATACAACATAAGCATTCTTCACTATACTGCATTAATAGTTTGTTTATCTTAACATAAAAATATACTATCGGAAGAAAATTTACATTCTTGGTAGTAACATTTAGTATGAATAAAAATGTAATTAGATAAATTTCTATGTATGGAAAAGTTCAGTAATTTGATTTCATGTTTTAATGTAAAGAGCTTGAACATAGAACTGATTAGCTTTCCATAAATAACAAAAAAATTCTTCATATGATATCACCTGTCAAAATTTGGAAATTGCTCTCGCGTTCTTTAGAACAAATTTTATCTGCTTTTTTTAAAATATTTCATACAACATAAGCATTCTTCCCTATACTGCATTAATAGTTTGTCTATCTTAACATAAAAATATACTATCGGAAGAAAATTTATATTCCTGATAGTAACATTTAGTATGAATAAAAATGTAATTAGATAAATTTCTATGTATGGAAAAGTTCAGTAATTTGATTTCATGTTATAATGTAAAGAGCTTGAACATAGAACTGATTAGCTTTCCATAAATAACAAAAAAAATCTTCATATGATATCACCTGTCAAAATTTGGAAATTGCTCTCGCGTTCTTTAGAACAAATTTTATCTGCTTTTTTTAAAATATTTCATACAACATAAGCATTCTTCCCTATACTGCATTAATAGTTTGTCTATCTTAACATAAAAATATACTATCGGAAGAAAATTTATATTCCTGATAGTAACATTTAGTATGAATAAAAATGTAATTAGATAAATTTCTATGTATGGAAACGTTCAGTAATTTGATTTCATGTTATAATGTAAAGAGCTTGAACATAGAACTGATTAGCTTTCCATAAATAACTAAAAATTCTTCATATAATATCACGTGTCAAAATTTTGAAAATGCTCTCGCGTTCTTTAAAACAAAATTTATCTGCTTTTTTTAAAATATTTCATACAACATAAGCATTCTTCACTATACTGCATTAATAGTTTGTTTATCTTAACATAAAAATATACTATCGGAAGAAAATTTATATTCCTGATAGTAACATTTAGTATGAATAAAAATGTAATTAGATAAATGTCTATGTATGGAAACGTTCAGTAATTTGATTTCATGTTATAATGTAAAGAGCTTGAACATAGAACTGATTAGCTTTCCATAAATAACAAAAAAATCTTCATATGATATCACCTGTCAAAATTTGGAAAATGCTCTCGCGTTCTTTAGAACAAAATTTATCTGCTTTTTTTAAATATTTCATACAACATAAGCATTCTTCCCTATACTGCATTAATAGTTTGTCTATCTTAACATAAAAATATACTATCGGAAGAAAATTTATATTCCTGATAGTAACATTTAGTATGAATAAAAATGTAATTAGATAAATTTCTATGTATGGAAACGTTCAGTAATTTGATTTCATGTTATAATGTAAAGAGCTTGAACATAGAACTGATTAGCTTTCCATAAATAACAAAAAAATCTTCATATGATATCACGTGTCAAAATTTTGAAAATGCTCTCGCGTTCTTTAAATCAAAATTTATCTGCTTTTTTAAAAATATTTCATACAACATAAGCATTCTTCACTATACTGCATTAATAGTTTGTCTATCTTAACATAAAAATATACTATCGGAAGAAAATTTATATTCCTGATAGTAACATTTAGTATGAATAAAAATGTAATTAGATAAATTTCTATGTATGGAAACGTTCAGTAATTTGATTTCATGTTATAATGTAAAGAGCTTGAACATAGAACTGATTAGCTTTCCATAAATAACAAAAAAATCTTCATATGATATCACGTGTCAAAATTTTGAAAATGCTCTCGCGTTCTTTAAATCAAAATTTATCTGCTTTTTTTAAAATATTTCATACAACATAAGCATTCTTCACTATACTGCATTAATAGTTTGTCTATCTTAACATAAAAATATACTATCGGAAGAAAATTTACATTCCTGGTAGTAACATTTAGTATGAATAAAAATGTAATTAGATAAATTTCTATGTATGGAAAAGTTCAGTAATTTGATTTCATGTTATAATGTTAAGAGCTTGAACATAGAACTGATTAGCTTTCCATAAATAACAAAAAAATTCTTCATATGATATCACCTGTCAAAATTTGGAAAATACTCTTGCGTTCTTTAAAACATAATTTATCTGCTTTTTTAAAAATATTTCATACAACATAAGCATTCTTCACTATACTGCATTAATAGTTTGTCTATCTTAACATAAAAATATACTATCGGAAGAAAATTTATATTCCTGATAGTAACATTTAGTATGAATAAAAATGTAATTAGATAAATTTCTATGTATGGAAACGTTCAGTAATTTGATTTCATGTTATAATGTAAAGAGCTTGAACATAGAACTGATTAGCTTTCCATAAATAACAAAAAAATCTTCATATGATATCACGTGTCAAAATTTTGAAAATGCTCTCGCGTTCTTTAAATCAAAATTTATCTGCTTTTTTTAAAATATTTCATACAACATAAGCATTCTTCACTATACTGCATTAATAGTTTGTCTATCTTAACATAAAAATATACTATCGGAAGAAAATTTACATTCCTGGTAGTAACATTTAGTATGAATAAAAATGTAATTAGATAAATTTCTATGTATGGAAAAGTTCAGTAATTTGATTTCATGTTATAATGTTAAGAGCTTGAACATAGAACTGATTAGCTTTCCATAAATAACAAAAAAATTCTTCATATGATATCACCTGTCAAAATTTGGAAAATACTCTTGCGTTCTTTAAAACATAATTTATCTGCTTTTTTAAAAATATTTCATACAACATAAGCATTCTTCACTATACTGCATTAATAGTTTGTCTATCTTAACATAAAAATATACTATCGGAAGAAAATTTATATTCCTGATAGTAACATTTAGTATGAATAAAAATGTAATTAGATAAATTTCTATGTATGGAAAAGTTCAGTAATTTGATTTCATGTTATAATGTAAAGAGCTTGAACATAGAACTGATTAGCTTTCCATAAATAACAAAAAAAATCTTCATATGATATCACCTGTCAAAATTTGGAAATTGCTCTCGCGTTCTTTAGAACAAATTTTATCTGCTTTTTTTAAAATATTTCATACAACATAAGCATTCTTCCCTATACTGCATTAATAGTTTGTCTATCTTAACATAAAAATATACTATCGGAAGAAAATTTATATTCCTGATAGTAACATTTAGTATGAATAAAAATGTAATTAGATAAATTTCTATGTATGGAAACGTTCAGTAATTTGATTTCATGTTATAATGTAAAGAGCTTGAACATAGAACTGATTAGCTTTCCATAAATAACTAAAAATTCTTCATATAATATCACGTGTCAAAATTTTGAAAATGCTCTCGCGTTCTTTAAAACAAAATTTATCTGCTTTTTTTAAAATATTTCATACAACATAAGCATTCTTCACTATACTGCATTAATAGTTTGTTTATCTTAACATAAAAATATACTATCGGAAGAAAATTTATATTCCTGATAGTAACATTTAGTATGAATAAAAATGTAATTAGATAAATTTCTATGTATGGAAACGTTCAGTAATTTGATTTCATGTTATAATGTAAAGAGCTTGAACATAGAACTGATTAGCTTTCCATAAATAACAAAAAAATCTTCATATGATATCACCTGTCAAAATTTGGAAAATGCTCTCGCGTTCTTTAGAACAAAATTTATCTGCTTTTTTTAAATATTTCATACAACATAAGCATTCTTCCCTATACTGCATTAATAGTTTGTCTATCTTAACATAAAAATATACTATCGGAAGAAAATTTACATTCCTGGTAGTAACATTTAGTATGAATAAAAATGTAATTAGATAAATTTCTATGTATGGAAAAGTTCAGTAATTTGATTTCATGTTATAATGTTAAGAGCTTGAACATAGAACTGATTAGCTTTCCATAAATAACAAAAAAATTCTTCATATGATATCACCTGTCAAAATTTGGAAAATACTCTTGCGTTCTTTAAAACATAATTTATCTGCTTTTTTAAAAATATTTCATACAACATAAGCATTCTTCACTATACTGCATTAATAGTTTGTCTATCTTAACATAAAAATATACTATCGGAAGAAAATTTATATTCCTGATAGTAACATTTAGTATGAATAAAAATGTAATTAGATAAATTTCTATGTATGGAAACGTTCAGTAATTTGATTTCATGTTATAATGTAAAGAGCTTGAACATAGAACTGATTAGCTTTCCATAAATAACTAAAAATTCTTCATATAATATCACGTGTCAAAATTTTGAAAATGCTCTCGCGTTCTTTAAAACAAAATTTATCTGCTTTTTTAAAAATATTTCATACAACATAAGCATTCTTCACTATACTGCATTAATAGTTTGTCTATCTTAACATAAAAATATACTATCGGAAGAAAATTTATATTCCTGATAGTAACATTTAGTATGAATAAAAATGTAATTAGATAAATTTCTATGTATGGAAACGTTCAGTAATATGATTTCATGTTATAATGTAAAGAGCTTGAACATAGAACTGATTAGCTTTCCATAAATAACTAAAAATTCTTCATATAATATCACGTGTCAAAATTTTGAAAATGCTCTCGCGTTCTTTAAATCAAAATTAATCTGCTTTTTTTAAAATATTTCATACAACATAAGCATTCTTCACTATACTGCATTAATAGTTTGTTTATCTTAACATAAAAATATACTATCGGAAGAAAATTTACATTCTTGGTAGTAACATTTAGTATGAATAAAAATGTAATTAGATAAATTTCTATGTATGGAAAAGTTCAGTAATTTGATTTCATGTTTTAATGTAAAGAGCTTGAACATAGAACTGATTAGCTTTCCATAAATAACAAAAAAATTCTTCATATGATATCACCTGTCAAAATTTGGAAATTGCTCTCGCGTTCTTTAGAACAAATTTTATCTGCTTTTTTTAAAATATTTCATACAACATAAGCATTCTTCCCTATACTGCATTAATAGTTTGTCTATCTTAACATAAAAATATACTATCGGAAGAAAATTTATATTCCTGATAGTAACATTTAGTATGAATAAAAATGTAATTAGATAAATTTCTATGTATGGAAAAGTTCAGTAATTTGATTTCATGTTATAATGTAAAGAGCTTGAACATAGAACTGATTAGCTTTCCATAAATAACAAAAAAAATCTTCATATGATATCACCTGTCAAAATTTGGAAATTGCTCTCGCGTTCTTTAGAACAAATTTTATCTGCTTTTTTTAAAATATTTCATACAACATAAGCATTCTTCCCTATACTGCATTAATAGTTTGTCTATCTTAACATAAAAATATACTATCGGAAGAAAATTTATATTCCTGATAGTAACATTTAGTATGAATAAAAATGTAATTAGATAAATTTCTATGTATGGAAACGTTCAGTAATTTGATTTCATGTTATAATGTAAAGAGCTTGAACATAGAACTGATTAGCTTTCCATAAATAACTAAAAATTCTTCATATAATATCACGTGTCAAAATTTTGAAAATGCTCTCGCGTTCTTTAAAACAAAATTTATCTGCTTTTTTTAAAATATTTCATACAACATAAGCATTCTTCACTATACTGCATTAATAGTTTGTTTATCTTAACATAAAAATATACTATCGGAAGAAAATTTATATTCCTGATAGTAACATTTAGTATGAATAAAAATGTAATTAGATAAATTTCTATGTATGGAAACGTTCAGTAATTTGATTTCATGTTATAATGTAAAGAGCTTGAACATAGAACTGATTAGCTTTCCATAAATAACAAAAAAATCTTCATATGATATCACGTGTCAAAATTTTGAAAATGCTCTCGCGTTCTTTAAATCAAAATTTATCTGCTTTTTTAAAAATATTTCATACAACATAAGCATTCTTCACTATACTGCATTAATAGTTTGTCTATCTTAACATAAAAATATACTATCGGAAGAAAATTTATATTCCTGATAGTAACATTTAGTATGAATAAAAATGTAATTAGATAAATTTCTATGTATGGAAACGTTCAGTAATTTGATTTCATGTTATAATGTAAAGAGCTTGAACATAGAACTGATTAGCTTTCCATAAATAACAAAAAAATCTTCATATGATATCACGTGTCAAAATTTTGAAAATGCTCTCGCGTTCTTTAAATCAAAATTTATCTGCTTTTTTTAAAATATTTCATACAACATAAGCATTCTTCACTATACTGCATTAATAGTTTGTCTATCTTAACATAAAAATATACTATCGGAAGAAAATTTACATTCCTGGTAGTAACATTTAGTATGAATAAAAATGTAATTAGATAAATTTCTATGTATGGAAAAGTTCAGTAATTTGATTTCATGTTATAATGTTAAGAGCTTGAACATAGAACTGATTAGCTTTCCATAAATAACAAAAAAATTCTTCATATGATATCACCTGTCAAAATTTGGAAAATACTCTTGCGTTCTTTAAAACATAATTTATCTGCTTTTTTAAAAATATTTCATACAACATAAGCATTCTTCACTATACTGCATTAATAGTTTGTCTATCTTAACATAAAAATATACTATCGGAAGAAAATTTATATTCCTGATAGTAACATTTAGTATGAATAAAAATGTAATTAGATAAATTTCTATGTATGGAAACGTTCAGTAATTTGATTTCATGTTATAATGTAAAGAGCTTGAACATAGAACTGATTAGCTTTCCATAAATAACTAAAAATTCTTCATATAATATCACGTGTCAAAATTTTGAAAATGCTCTCGCGTTCTTTAAAACAAAATTTATCTGCTTTTTTAAAAATATTTCATACAACATAAGCATTCTTCACTATACTGCATTAATAGTTTGTCTATCTTAACATAAAAATATACTATCGGAAGAAAATTTATATTCCTGATAGTAACATTTAGTATGAATAAAAATGTAATTAGATAAATTTCTATGTATGGAAACGTTCAGTAATATGATTTCATGTTATAATGTAAAGAGCTTGAACATAGAACTGATTAGCTTTCCATAAATAACTAAAAATTCTTCATATAATATCACGTGTCAAAATTTTGAAAATGCTCTCGCGTTCTTTAAATCAAAATTAATCTGCTTTTTTTAAAATATTTCATACAACATAAGCATTCTTCACTATACTGCATTAATAGTTTGTTTATCTTAACATAAAAATATACTATCGGAAGAAAATTTACATTCTTGGTAGTAACATTTAGTATGAATAAAAATGTAATTAGATAAATTTCTATGTATGGAAAAGTTCAGTAATTTGATTTCATGTTTTAATGTAAAGAGCTTGAACATAGAACTGATTAGCTTTCCATAAATAACAAAAAAATTCTTCATATGATATCACCTGTCAAAATTTGGAAAATACTCTTGCGTTCTTTAAAACAAAATTTATGTGCTTTTTTAAAAATATTTCATACAACATAAGCATTCTACACTATACTGCATTAATAGTTTGTCTATCTTAACATAAAAATATACTATCGGAAGAAAATTTATATTCCTGATAGTAACATTTAGTATGAATAAAAATGTAATTAGATAAATTTCTATGTATGGAAATGTTCAGATATTTGATTTCATGTTATAATGTAAAGAGCTTGAATATAGAACTGATTAGCTTTCCATAAATAACAAAAAAAATCTTCATATGATATCACCTATCAAAATTTGAAAATGCTCTCGCGTTCTTTAGAACAAAATTTATCTGCTTTTTTTAAAATATTTCATACAACATAAGCATTCTTCACTATACTGCATTAATAGTTTGTTTATCTTAACATAAAAATATACTATAGGAAGAAAATTTATATTCCTGATAGTAACATTTAGTATGAATAAAAATGTAATTAGATAAATTTCTATGTATGGAAAAGTTCAGTAATTTGATTTCATGTTATAATGTAAAGAGCTTGAACATAGAACTGATTAGCTTTCCATAAATAACAAAAAAAATCTTCATATGATATCACCTGTCAAAATTTGGAAAATGCTCTCGCGTTCTTTAGAACAAAATTTATCTGCTTTTTTTAAAATATTTCATACAACATAAGCATTCTTCCCTATACTGCATTAATAGTTTGTCTATCTTAACATAAAAATATACTATCGGAAGAATATTTATATTCCTGATAGTAACATTTAGTATGAATAAAAATGTAATTAGATAAATTTCTATGTATGGAAACGTTCAGTAATTTGATTTCATGTTATAATGTAAAGAGCTTGAACATAGAACTGATTAGCTTTCCATAAATAACAAAAAAAATCTTCATATGATATCACCTGTCAAAATTTGGAAAATGCTCTCGCGTTCTTTAGAACAAAATTTATCTGCTTTTTTTTAAATATTTCATACAACATAAGCATTCTTCCCTATACTGCATTAATAGTTTGTCTATCTTAACATAAAAATATACTATCGGAAGAAAATTTATATTCCTGATAGTAACATTTAGTATGAATAAAAATGTAATTAGATAAATTTCTATGTATGGAAACGTTCAGTAATTTGATTTCATGTTATAATGTAAAGAGCTTGAACATAGAACTGATTAGCTTTCCATAAATAACAAAAAAATCTTCATATGATATCACGTGTCAAAATTTTGAAAATGCTCTCGCGTTCTTTAAATCAAAATTTATCTGCTTTTTTAAAAATATTTCATACAACATAAGCATTCTTCACTATACTGCATTAATAGTTTGTCTATCTTAACATAAAAATATACTATCGGAAGAAAATTTATATTCCTGATAGTAACATTTAGTATGAATAAAAATGTAATTAGATAAATTTCTATGTATGGAAACGTTCAGTAATTTGATTTCATGTTATAATGTAAAGAGCTTGAACATAGAACTGATTAGCTTTCCATAAATAACAAAAAAATCTTCATATGATATCACCTGTCAAAATTTGGAAAATGCTCTCGCGTTCTTAAGAACAAAATTTATCTGCTTTTTTTTAAATATTTCATTCAACATAAGCATTCTTCCCTATACTGCATTAATAGTTTGTCTATCTTAACATAAAAATATACTATCGGAAGAAAATTTATATTCCTGATAGTAACATTTAATATGAATAAAAATGTAATTAGATAAATTTCTATGTATGGAAACGTTCAGTAATTTGATTTCATGTTATAAAGAGTTTGAACATAGAACTGATTAGCTTTCCATAAATAACAAAAAAATCTTCATATGATATCACGTGTCAAAATTTTGAAAATGCTCTCGCGTTCTTTAAATCAAAATTTATCTGCTTTTTTTAAAATATTTCATACAACATAAGCATTCTTCCCTATACTGCATTAATAGTTTGTCTATCTTAACATAAAAATATACTATCGGAAGAAAATTTATATTCCTGATAGTAACATTTAGTATGAATAAAAATGTAATTAGATAAATTTCTATGTATGGAAACGTTCAGTAATTTGATTTCATGTTATAATGTAAAGAGCTTGAACATAGAACTGATTAGCTTTCCATAAATAACTAAAAATTCTTCATATAATATCACGTGTCAAAATTTTGAAAATGCTCTCGCGTTCTTTAAAACAAAATTTATCTGCTTTTTTTAAAATATTTCATACAACATAAGCATTCTACCCTATACTGCATTAATAGTTTGTCTATCTTAACATAAAAATATACTATCGGAAGAAAATTTATATTCCTGATAGTAACATTTAGTATGAATAAAAATGTAATTAGATAAATTTCTATGTATGGAAACGTTCAGTAATTTGATTTCATGTTATAAAGAGTTTGAACATAGAACTGATTAGCTTTCCATAAATAACAAAAAAATCTTCATATGATATCACGTGTCAAAATTTTGAAAATGCTCTCGCGTTCTTTAAATCAAAATTTATCTGCTTTTTTTAAAATATTTCATACAACATAAGCATTCTTCACTATACTGCATTAATAGTTTGTCTATCTTAACATAAAAATATACTATCGGAAGAAAATTTATATTCCTGATAGTAACATTTAGTATGAATAAAAATGTAATTAGATAAATTTCTATGTATGGAAATGTTCAGTTATTTGATTTCATGTTATAATGTAAAGAGCTTGAATATAGAACTGATTAGCTTTCCATAAATAACAAAAAAAATCTTCATATGATATCACCTATCAAAATTTGGAAAATGCTCTCGCGTTCTTTAGAACAAAATTTATCTGCTTTTTTTAAAATATTTCATACAACATAAGCATTCTTCACTATACTGCATTAATAGTTTGTTTATCTTAACATAAAAATATACTATCGGAAGAAAATTTATATTCCTGATAGTAACATTTAGTATGAATAAAAATGTAATTAGATAAATTTCTATGTATGGAAACGTTCAGTAATTTGATTTCATGTTATAATGTAAAGAGCTTGAACATAGAACTGATTAGCTTTCCATAAATAACAAAAAAATCTTCATATGATATCACGTGTCAAAATTTTGAAAATGCTCTCGCGTTCTTTAAATCAAAATTTATCTGCTTTTTTAAAAATATTTCATACAACATAAGCATTCTTCACTATACTGCATTAATAGTTTGTCTATCTTAACATAAAAATATACTATCGGAAGAAAATTTATATTCCTGATAGTAACATTTAGTATGAATAAAAATGTAATTAGATAAATTTCTATGTATGGAAACGTTCAGTAATTTGATTTCATGTTATAATGTAAAGAGCTTGAACATAGAACTGATTAGCTTTCCATAAATAACAAAAAAATCTTCATATGATATCACG
Organism: Molanna angustata; assembly: GCA_963576475.1. NCBI lineage: Eukaryota > Metazoa > Arthropoda > Insecta > Trichoptera > Molannidae > Molanna > Molanna angustata. The sequence continues at coordinate 22,333,309 of OY754968.1, read as the reverse complement.
TGTCAAAATTTTGAAAATGCTCTCGCGTTCTTTAAATCAAAATTTATCTGCTTTTTTAAAATATTTCATACAACATAAGCATTCTTCACTATACTGCATTAATAGTTTGTTTATCTTAACATAAAAATATACTATCGGAAGAAAATTTATATTCCTGATAGTAACATTTAGTATCACGTGTCAAAATTTTGAAAATGCTCTCGCGTTCTTTAAAACAAAATTTATCTGCTTTTTTTAAAATATTTCATACAACATAAGAATTCTTCACTATACTGCATTAATAGTTTGTTTATCTTAACATAAAAATATACTATCGGAAGAAAATTTATATTCCTGATAGTAACATTTAGTATGAATAAAAATGTAATTAGATAAATTTCTATGTATGGAAATGTTCAGTAATTTGATTTCATGTTATAATGTAAAGAGCTTGAACATAGAACTGATTAGCTTTCCATAAATAACAAAAAAAATCTTCATATGATATCACCTATCAAAATTTGGAAAATGCTCTCGCGTTCTTTAGAACAAAATTTATCTGCTTTTTTTAAAATATTTCATACAACATAAGCATTCTTCACTATACTGCATTAATAGTTTGTTTATCTTAACATAAAAATATACTATCGGAAGAAAATTTATATTCCTGATAGTAACATTTAGTATGAATAAAAATGTAATTAGATAAATTTCTATGTATGGAAACGTTCAGTAATTTGATTTCATGTTATAATGTAAAGAGCTTGAACATAGAACTGATTAGCTTTCCATAAATAACAAAAAAAATCTTCATATGATATCACCTGTCAAAATTTGGAAAATGCTCTCGAGTTCTTTAGAACAAAATTTATCTGCTTTTTTTAAAATATTTCATACAACATAAGCATTCTTCCCTATACTGCATTAATAGTTTGTCTATCTTAACATAAAAATATACTAACGGAAGAAAATTTATATTCCTGATAGTAACATTTAGTATGAATAAAAATGTAATTAGATAAATTTCTATGTATGGAAACGTTCAGTAATTTGATTTCATGTTATAATGTAAAGAGCTTGAACATAGAACTGATTAGCTTTCCATAAATAACAAAAAAAATCTTCATATGATATCACCTGTCAAAATTTGGAAAATGCTCTCGCGTTCTTTAGAACAAAATTTATCTGCTTTTTTTAAAATATTTCATACAACATAAGCATTCTTCCCTATACTGCATTAATAGTTTGTCTATCTTAACATAAAAATATACTATCGGAAGAAAATTTATATTCCTGATAGTAACATTTAGTATGAATAAAAATGTAATTAGATAAATTTCTATGTATGGAAACGTTCAGTAATTTGATTTCATGTTATAATGTAAAGAGCTTGAACATAGAACTGATTAGCTTTCCATAAATAACAAAAAAATCTTCATATGATATCACGTGTCAAAATTTTGAAAATGCTCTCGCGTTCTTTAAATCAAAATTTATCTGCTTTTTTAAAAATATTTCATACAACATAAGCATTCTTCACTATACTGCATTAATAGTTTGTCTATCTTAACATAAAAATATACTATCGGAAGAAAATTTATATTCCTGATAGTAACATTTAGTATGAATAAAAATGTAATTAGATAAATTTCTATGTATGGAAACGTTCAGTAATTTGATTTCATGTTATAATGTAAAGAGCTTGAACATAGAACTGATTAGCTTTCCATAAATAACAAAAAAATCTTCATATGATATCACGTGTCAAAATTTTGAAAATGCTCTCGCGTTTTTTAAATCAAAATTTATCTGCTTTTTTTAAAATATTTCATACAACATAAGCATTCTTCACTATACTGCATTAATAGTTTGTTTATCTTAACATAAAAATATACTATCGGAAGAAAATTTATATTCCTGGTAGTAACATTTAGTATGAATAAAAATGTAATTAGATAAATTTCTATGTATGGAAACGTTCAGTAATTTGATTTCATGTTATAATGTAAAGAGCTTGAACATAGAACTGATTAGCTTTCCATAAATAACTAAAAATTCTTCATATAATATCACGTGTCAAAATTTTGAAAATGCTCTCGCGTTCTTTAAATCAAAATTTATCTGCTTTTTTTAAAATATTTCATACAACATAAGCATTCTTCACTATACTGCATTAATAGTTTGTTTATCTTAACATAAAAATATACTATCGGAAGAAAATTTACATTCCTGGTAGTAACATTTAGTATGAATAAAAATGTAATTAGATAAATTTCTATGTATGGAAAAGTTCAGTAATTTGATTTCATGTTATAATGTAAAGAGCTTGAACATAGAACTGATTAGCTTTCCATAAATAACTAAAAATTCTTCATATAATATCACGTGTCAAAATTTTGAAAATGCTCTCGCGTTCTTTAAATCAAAATTTATCTGCTTTTTTTAAAATATTTCATACAACATAAGCATTCTTCACTATACTGCATTAATAGTTTGTTTATCTTAACATAAAAATATACTATCGGAAGAAAATTTACATTCCTGGTAGTAACATTTAGTATGAATAAAAATGTAATTAGATAAATTTCTATGTATGGAAAAGTTCAGTAATTTGATTTCATGTTATAATGTAAAGAGCTTGAACATAGAACTTATTAGCTTTCCATAAATAACAAAAAAATTCTTCATATGATATCACCTGTCAAAATTTGGAAAATACTCTTGCGTTCTTTAAAACAAAATTTATGTGCTTTTTTAAAAATATTTCATACAACATAAGCATTCTTCACTATACTGCATTAATAGTTTGTCTATCTTAACATAAAAATATACTATCGGAAGAAAATTTATATTCCTGATAGTAACATTTAGTATGAATAAAAATGTAATTAGATAAATTTCTATGTATGGAAACGTTCAGTAATTTGATTTCATGTTATAATGTAAAGAGCTTGAACATAGAACTGATTAGCTTTTCATAAATAACAAAAAAATCTTCATATGATATCACGTGTCAAAATTTTGAAAATGCTCTCGCGTTCTTTAAATCAAAATTTATCTGCTTTTTTTAAAATATTTCATACAACATAAGCATTCTTCCCTATACTGCATTAATAGTTTGTCTATCTTAACATGAAAATATACTATCGTTAGAAAAATTATATTCCTGGTAGTAAAATTTAGAATGAATAAAATATTTCATTGTCAATATTTGTGGTGTGGAGAGTTTAGTGTTGGCCACAACCCATTTGTTTTATTTCAAGTGACTCTAAATTATCTAAGCGTAAACCTACTTTATCAATTTGTAAAATTTTTGTACTTGATTGAATATTAAATTGGTGGTCATTTAGTATTAAATGTTCCGCGATATATATCGGAAAAACGGGCCGTAAAGTCGAGACAAGAATAAAAGAGCATATCAGATGTTTAAAAAATGATAACTTCTCGGAATTCGCGGAACATTCTTTTTTTTTACCCTCAGATTCATGCATCACTCTTGCAAGTCTGCTATTAGTTTGGTATTGCTCTCCTGGTCTTGGTCTTGCAGTGGCACATGACCAAGACTGCAAGGCGTTTGCTCATCGCTAATCGTGGCATCGCTTTAGAGCTAACTCAAATGTGTTTTAATTATATGAAATTGTGAAGACGACGGAGTGGACTTAACACAGCATGACATGCTTTAAAGCAAGTCAATGCTAGACGACAATCCGTAGGTAGAATCTGCGTCATAACTGAGTTTAAAACTTTTTTTTTTTACGAAATATTTTGAAAGGGACAATGAAAAAAAAACTGGTTACAAATTCGCGGGTTATCTAAATGCCGAAAAATATATTCAGTTAGATACAGTTTTGGATGGCTGCCAAATCTAGCAGATCGGTATTGTTTGAATTTAGATTTACGACTTTCAAGATGTGACTATTGTGTCTGGTATAAGAAAGATACCTACCTGTGGAATCTTGTGTCACCCACTCTAAAAATGTCTCTCTCACACACATGACACGCGTTATGATGCGTAAATCACACACCAAACTTATTTGACACGTAAATGTTGACATATAAATTGGATATGTCAAATAAATTCAATAAAAACCGAAGAAGAGGTGAAAATAAAATAGGTGCAAGATAAAATATAATATATCAAATCTTAGTAGGAATCGGTGTGAAAATCGGACAAGATGGCCGCATAAATACGACACTTGGAATCCGTTTAAATATGAAAAACACCCAGACCGATTGATATGATGTTTTATTAGAATAAAATAATCAGGTTGAATCATCATCACCAATGGCGCTACAGCCCATCATTCCGCCATTCCACCCGGTTCATCACCCGCACCTTTCACACTGATTGCTTTCAAATCCTCTTCTACACGCTTTTTCTTTGAGGTCTTTCCACGTTTCGCCTCCCATCTTTGAGACTTGGTTCTCCTCCATGCATGTAATCAGGTTGAATGACACGTGAAAATTATGATAAACGTGTAGTTATTATATGATATAACGTGGTTTTAAGACAACTATGACATTTTTTTCAAAAAAAAATATATATATTGCAGCAAGCACTCTTAAATGGAGAATTGATATGATACGTTGTTTATGTATTTATATTTATTTAATTACTTATATATTCATTTATTTATAGTAAATACACAAACATTTGTACATATTTAGGTTGAGTAAGTAACGCCCTACTAGGCTGAACCTGTTACTTTTACACAATAGGTTATATGTTACATTCAAGTAGTTTTTAAAAAAGATGACAAAAGATTATGGAGTAAAGTTAGATTAAATATAACAAATGAAATGAAAGAAATTAAGAAAAGGAAATAAAAGTTCATAAGTCAGATGTTAAGGATACGTGTAACTAATGTATTACATGGTTTATTTCTCTGTGAGTGTCTCGTAAATAAACAAAATAACAAATAAACAACAAAAAAGTAAATAATTTCAAAACCAATAAAAGCGATCGCTCTATTAAGAGGGAAAAAAATCATAAAAAAATTAATTAACATTTCAACGGTTAAAAATAAATTAATGTCACTTTGAAAAACAGCATACAAAAAGCTTTATTACAAATACCATTTGAACAAGAAATCTAAAATAAAACCATTTGGTTGTTCATAACAACACCTCAATGATTCATTAAAAATAATACTCTCGATGAATACAAATATACCTACATTATAAATAAGAAAAGTAAATGCATGTCACTTTGATTAAAAGACAATGAAATGTATTTAAAATTTTATTGCGGCAAATTCTGTCCATTAAATTTAATTAAATCTGTGGTCAAATAAAAGTCAATATTGGCAAATATCCAATAACGTTTAGTCATAATATTGTTATACTAGATTAAACAAAAAAAAACTTATTTTTAAATACACATAAAAACGAATCACTGAAGACCAAGAGGATGACGTGTTAATAATCTGTATAAGTATCTACACAGTTTACAAAAAATAAATAAGAAAAACATAATAGCACTAGTGAGCAATTGATGGAAATTACTTATTGACAAATGATCTGAATCTTCTTACAATGGAAACAATAAATAGATGATAATCCATTCGTTTTCGTTTGTCATTCGATCTTTCTTCAAGCTTAAGCATAAATAATTCACCCATCATACCTATCATAAAATAGTAAAATTAAAAATAACATTAATAAAACAAATACAAATAATAAAATACATAAAACAGTATAATTAATGGTAAAATGAAAACTTTTGTTAAATATAATATCTCAACGGACTATTGAGATCTTGGTATTCAATCATCATTGTGTTTCGCCAAGAATTGCCAGTCGGCAAACTAAATCAATCAAGATCTTTTATGTTTGTAATGAAAACATTTTATTCAATCCTAAATTGATACCAAAACAAATTTTCACGTTAATTTTGCACCAAAAGTACGTAGGTTTTATAAGCTAAAATCTTCAATCTTACAAATTGTATTACAGAGAATAAATACCTCGTAGACGGCATACCAATGTCAAAGAAATTTTGTAGGTATTATGGTTGGCTCTCGTTGCGCTACTGACTGAGGTTGAGAGAAACGGGGCCAAAGATGACAATATTTTTTGAAAATGTATGATTAATAGATTCCTCCGCTAACAGTAGCCATTATACACTGTGTAAATTTCAACACAGACCGCGTTCGATCCATCATATTCGTTAGTTCTTCAAATTGAAGGATGACATTAATGTCACAGAAACCATTTTATCCCCAAGTCTGACTAAACGAAAATGTACCATCGGCAAAATAATAATTATACGTAGGTACTGGTAGCTATTTTCGAAATTTAATATAAATATCTCAAATAGTTATTTGCGGTTTTGCCGTTGGCTGAAATTTTGCACAACGTAAAATAGATATTTATAAAATTAAGTAATGATATGGAGTTCTATCAAAAATTATTGATCGACAAACTAAACTATGTAAAATATGTAAATACATAATTATTTTAAAATAAATATTATGATATTTTTTTTTAATTCAACTGAATTCACAAAAAAAGGAACAATGAATCCGCAAAATTAAATATGTTGTGATGTTTCTACACATTATGGTTGTTGGTTCTATAAAATAAATAAAAACCATTTCGGTAAATTACATCAACCATTATCAGCAATGGCGCTATAGCCCGGTGCGAGCCTTGGCCTCCTCAAGAAACTGCCTCCATCCCGCCCTGTCGATAGCAAGCCTCCTCCAACTTGTCTGTCCGATCGCTCTTATATCGCCCTCGATGTCGTCTAGCCATCTCATCCCGGCTATCCTCTACAAACGAGTCCAAGCCAACGTAGACGTTGTATTTTGATGTATAGGACAACTTTTGGTTCGCCATACATTATTTCTAGATCGTGGTTAAACCGGATCCTCCAAGATCCTCCTTCACAGGTAGGGCCAAATATTTTGCGAAGTTAAATCAATCTCTTCTTCTTCTTCAGCCTATTTCCGTCCACTCCTGAATGAAGGCCTCCTCCATTTGACTCCACGTCGTCCTGTCCTGTGCAGTTTGCATCCAGGATGTGCCAGCATATCTTGTTATATCGTACCTCCACCGCAGCTGCGGCCGCCCCACACCTCTCTTTGTCATACGAGGTCTCCAAGTCAGCACTCTCTTTGTCCACTTCTCGTCCGAGCTTCTGGCTACGTGTCCCGCCCATTTCCATTAATATTTCTATTAATCAATACATATTATAAATTATCAGTATTGAGCTGTCATAGAAAGAAACTTACATCGCTTTGTATAATATAATAATAGATTTTATTTTTATATCACTACGTTAATACAAAAGTACAAAAATTGGATTAAAAAGAAATATATTTTTGTAGGATTTCAAAGTCACCAAGCCTCGTAATAAACAAGCTTTGTCACTTTATTAACACTATCTAACAATAAAAGATAATATTAATTTTAATATCTGACGGCTGTCACAATTGACAGTTTAGTTTATAATTAAGGCGCCACAACTTTAATTACATTACACGACATTTACAGTGAAGCAGATTCTCATTAATATTCTTAGTCGGTTTTGTTCGAAACAATATGAATCTCCCTTTCAGATATGGTCTGGAGAACAGGTAGATCTACAACTAAAACACTTTTACTCGTGCACAGTGGATTGTGGCATTTAGGAGTTACGTTACTACGTACAAGTATGTATCTTTAATACACATGCCTAATGTTCATTAACAATAATTGGATTTGCTTTCATAGTTATGGACAATACTTCAAAAACTTTTGAACATATTTATATAGTGGCTATCGTATCATATTCAATATAAATAATTAAGCATAGTACCAATACCGATGATAGAGAATGAACTCACTTAAATATATTTTGAAAAAAAAGATAAAAAATACATGCACATGATATTTTCATTCTATAAAATATAATATTATTTCATTGTAAACGTATTTTTATATTTATACTAGAGCGTTGATATTTGTCAGTATAGGTAATTTATTATTTTAGAAAATAAGACGCTTTAAGAAACGGGGAAAAATATTTCAGTAAAACTCTCTTTGCAATTGACCCTTAATTCAAATACGGCAAGTTGTTTGTGCATATGGTACATTGATTTTGATCATGAAAATAATATTTTTGTAATCCTAAAGTAATTTTGATGATATATTTGAATATATTATTATTATTATTTGAGGGTGTTCTTATGCACTGCGACCTTTAGGATCTTTTGCGCTCCCCCACACTGTAAAATTGAATCACACAGCATGCCAGTAAATAATTTTCTTTCCTTACAAATTTTTGAGTCAAAATATACAAAAATACATCATTGTAAATAACGTAGGTAATGAATATCCCATCATAATACATAGTTGTAATTTAAAAAAATATTCAAATAAGAACTCAATTTGTAGTCTATAAGCTAGTATCCTATTTTTCGTCAACATCAGGGGGGCAAGTCTGGTCCACAAGCGGAATCAAAACCACCCATGTTTACCCATATCATGGATATGATTATGATTATCTTACGGAGCTCTATAAAATCTTAAGATGTTATAGTATTTTATAGAGCTCCGTAAGATAATCATATCCATGATATGGGTAAACATGGGTGGTTTTGATTCCGCCTGCTGACCAGACTTGCCCCTTATAAATCTTCTGACTGGCATCGTTCCCAGTATTTGTCCATTGCTTACCTTAGAACTTGGACATTCTGTGCACAAACTCTATTTTTCATCCCTGCATTTTGACGTTTAAAAGATATATAATGCTGTTCAACGAAATTGAATGTAATTCAGAAATAAAATTATTTGACTAAATAATACTTGATGAATTTTTCAACAAATACATAGTGAATAATCTATTTATAATAGTACCGATATATTCATCCTTAATATATGTTACAAGTATTGTCTACTTACAATTATCAATCAACAAATTTAATATATTTTCTATTTACAATATTCAACATTTTTTCACTATTACAATAGGTACATATAACATATAAAATAATAATTCTAATATCAATACACAGTTTTCTTTTGGCCATTTTTCAAAAAGGATTCAATGCTCGTGCTGAGAAAGAAATAATATGTACGATTCTTGCCTTCGCTTGCGGATCAGGTAGGTGGTATAATAAGAAGATGCGATCTCAAAGAGGTCATTTCTGATATAGGATCTAAAATATTATTTATTTATTTATTATTTATTATTTTCATCAGAGGCTAAATAGCCTTTTACAAGTACATACAAAATAAAATAGTATAAACACGTTTAATACATAGGTACAATAATATTATAAATAAAACAAAAAGAGATGTATAAATGTACGAAATATCTACCAGAACATTTTTTGCATATTATATCTAAACATTTTTTAAAGAAACAAATGTCAAAAACATAAAGAAACAAAAATAGCATATATAAATTATATACCTAGGTATAAAGTAAATTCAAAAGTGTCATTAAAAAAGAATGAAACATAAAAACAGTTGAAAAATAAGCCATGAAACTAAATATAAAAAAGAGATGCCTAAAAATATTTATACATCCATACAATATGCAATACACAAAATATATAGATGCAGAAACAAAATTAAATAAACAATTAAAAAAAAAGAAGATATATAAATAACCAGTAAACAACAAAGTAACGTAAAAATAGATTACAATAGAGATAGAAAAAGAGTACCCATACAAGTTAAAAGAGAGTCCCATACAATATACCATAAATTCAAAATAAAAGAGTAATTGATAAAACAATAATAACATCTTGATACAAAATGAAATAAAATTGACATTTTGTATCAAGAAATATTGATGCAAAAAGTTTCTATATTTTGTCAATGACAAGTAATAAATATCGCCTAGACTAGAGTATGCATTATACATGAAAAGGTTGGTTATATACATACACGTTGAAAACTAACAGTATTTGTATTTACAAAGAATTTTCAACGTTGAAACAAGACCACATTCCTAGTATCCAGTGATAAGGTCGAGCTAAATCATTGTGTTTAGAATGTTCACTTATAAATCTAATACCTCCACTACACTACTCGCGAAGTTCCTCGACGAAGTATTCGGGAAAGTTGACCGAAGTCCGAAGTACGTCGCCACACAACTAGAGTCTACAATCTGAATCTACCCGTTTGCATTCTGTTTCCGGTTGGCTCTCTGATTGGTTGAGATCTCGTAGTATTAAGTCAAATGAGCTGTGAAATTTTATATTAAATGCGAAAAATTAAAAGAATATTATATATTTAATTTATGATAATTTATAATTCAATTTATAAAGCAACTCGCTCACGCGAGTCGCTATTATTATTATACATAAACTTAAACCTAACCTAAGAATGCAGAAAAGAAACTCAGGGGCTAGACGCTACTGCCACACACTCGTTCTACTTCGCGAGGAACTCAGTTGTCCGCCAGCGCTCGCACGCAACGAGTCATGGATAATGTTCAAGTGGCAGCTGCCGTTGCAATGTGCACTCTCGCGTATTATAACTACATTAGTATTTATCACTCGAAGAAAATTAAAAAGAAGATGGTGGATGATTAGTATATATCAAAACTGTATCACTCCATGTACCGAATAGACATACCCGCTCACAAAAATTATTCCACATACCAGTATGCCACACTAATTACAGATACTTTTCACCCATGTTTAGAATTCAGCGAGATTATAATACACATTTCAAACATACAGATATTACCAAAATCAGAAAAAGATGTTCTTAAACTCTAATACACAATCCAACAATCCCCTCCTCATTCGCTAAAGGTCCCTCCTCCTAATAATAAAATTTAAAAAAATAAAATAAAATTACTATATAATCAATAATTTAAATTAAAGAAAGCACTTTTGGCTCAACTTCTATACAATAAATAAAATGCAAAATAAATTAATTATAGCTGTAGCTTTCTGAGAGAAAATAAATAAATAAATTATATATTAGTATATATGATGATGAAGTTAGCCGAGTAGTGTAGAGAGGCACCTCGTGTCGGCACTTCGTGCAACTTCGAGTCCTTTTCACTCGGGCGCAAAAACCGACAACAAACGGAGGTCGCCCGAGGCGAGCCGAGGTTGGACGAAGTAAGGCGAAGTGCCTCTCCACACTATCGTATTCGCCTATCTTCGATCAACTTCGCGAGTAGTGTAGTGGAGGTTTTACTGTTCCGTTGGTGTGTCTTTATTGAAGTAAAAAGCAAGGTTCAAATATAAAGCTAACCTAATGAAGGGGTGTAATATTATTAGTTGTCACGCAACGTTCAGCCATGAGTCAGGAAACTTTCAGCGTTTTTAGAACATCGCCATCCGCTCAGTTTTGAATGCGGCTCCATATACCTCGACTGTTTGAATGAAGACTGTGAATAATGCCCCTAATAAAATATATGAAACGAAATGTCAGAAAATGGATTCCACTGCATTGTGGGGCTTTTATCATTACAAAATAACAATAAATCTACGACCCAGAAAATATTATATTGAAGGAAGTAATATATTTCATAATGATAATTGATTTTTTATGTCTAAAACAAAAACATTTACCAAAATAAAGGTATCTGTTGTTATATTAATGAAATATTGCTTTATAAAAGGATATAAAATTGAAAATTTTATTAGTAATCTCAAAAATTATTCATTGTTCATATTTTGGTAAAAAAAACGAACTGTTGTAAAATATACATTACCATAAATAATTTTCATATCACGTCTTGATATCAAACATATTTTGTAGTAAAAAAGTCATTTATTTGCTTTTGATTTTTCTTTTGTCACAGTACTCTGAAATTTTTTTTTTTTTTATAAAATGAATATGTCCTTGTTAAACAAGTACATATACATCTTCCTACGTTCCCTAAAATAAGCAAATAAATGCTTGTGCTATAGGTGAACGAAATCGGTCGAGGCAGGATTAGAACTCGCGACCACTGGATTACTAGCCCAGCGTGCTAGCCGCTCTGCCACCGACCCATCCAAAATTAATTAAAATTAATTAATTCCATTCAAATTAATTCTTACTAAAAAATAAGCGTTTTTTTAATGATTTTCACATAAATACGACTGACTTATATTATACACTATTGAAAGAGTCAAAAATATTATTTAAACATTATTACTTACATATGATTTAAAATATGTGACATGTCATACAACAGAAATTCAATCTGATTATCAACAAATTTTTGACTAATCCCATGTTATTTAAAATTTCTTGCAACTGTAAAGAAATAAATGAAATTGAAAGGCGTTCAATGGAAAAATGATTTATGTAGTCGAATCGTTTACAAATTGCTTATTATTCATGCTCAAAAGTAGTAATAAAACGATACAGTAGAAGCTTCAACCGAGACTTAGTGCCTTTTCACACGTCCCGGTTGCCTGTTAGCCGGCGCCGGCTAGTCGGTTTCATAGTGAGCTTGCACACGACCCGGCTTGAAACCGACAGTAGCCCCTAGAACGTCGACGTGAGCAGTTGCGTCTCGTGTTCATTAAAAATGGAACGCAAACAAATAATTGCAATGTGAATTTTATATCGCAGATACCGCCGAGAGAAAAGGATGTCAAGAAATTTTTGGGTTCATCCAATTAACATGAAAAGAGAACAGTGTGGGGCATTCTTTTTCTTATTCCCAGTCCTAATAAAAGATGAAGAAAAGTTTCTCTCCAAGCTTTGTAGTATCATTTTTGTCTTTATATATGATATAGGTTTTGTCCCATAAAACCAGCCTAGGTTCAACAAAACCAATTAATAACTCCATATCTATCTCAATTTTTCAAAAATAGGTACCTACTATTGGACAAAGTTGCACTGCAAAACAACGCGCACGTGCTCTCCATGTAGATTCACCTGGGCGACTGACGGCTACACGCCGGTGTGTATGAAAGCTAGTTGCGTGTTCCATACACTACTGTGAGTCTGGCGGCCGGCTATCCGGCAATCCGGTCTGTTAGTGTGTCCGGCGTGTACCCGTCCATCGCCGGCCCGGAAAATTATGCCGGTGTGTGTGAAAGCTACCATGCATGCCCATACACTTCGCTGCCAGTACCCGGCGCTTACCCGGCGTCGGCTACCAGACAACCGAGACGTGTGAAAATGCACTTATTTTTGAATTTCTCAATTTGAACTTTACGGCTAATATGATTGCCGAACAGAACAGTATTTGATTTTGAAGTTTGTATTTTATACAGGCGTCCATTACCGAAATTAGAAAATTAATGCTTAATAGCGACGAAAATACGAAGAGTCGCATTTTATGTCGAATTAACAACTTGATAGTTTTCTGACAATAATCATATTGATCACAAGTTTCTCGCGAGGTTGGCAAAGAGCAGAAGGAGGCGTAGGAAGATCACTGAGAAAGTGACAGATGACATGTGGGTCGTAGATAGAAGCAAATATCCCAATATATAATACAATTGATAAGCTTAGAAAAGGACTATGTCCAGCAGTGGAATGAATATGGCCAGAAGTAAGTATGGCATAGATAACAGAATTCGAATATTTTTAATGAAAGAAATATACCTACATTAATCAAATCAAGGCATTCTGAGGCATACTATTTCTTAATAAATGTAACTCAAATATCAGTAGCAATACTGCATTGTACAGGTGTATAAATACCTATACGAAAATTGTAAATAAAACTGAAGACCTGGACGTTTTTCATCTGTCAAGACCAACATTTAAAAAAAATCCTTATGATAAGGTAGAAGTAGTTTTCTCACATCTTTAAAAACCTCTTTTGTGGCTTCATTTTTGTTCCGTTGATATGTTATTAATTTTTGTTCCTTTTTTATTTTTTTTACTCTTCATGCTCTTACACATATATTCAATATCGTGCACACACCCTTCCCCCCTCCCACACACACACGTATGTACACACTATCCTTCTCCTTATTTCCTCATTACTCCGTTTTTTCCCTTATTACGGTTGCAATAAAATAATATGATAATTTTCATAATATGACACTCTGATGTGAGTCGAGATAGGTATATACTTGTTTTGGACATTTTATCATTTAATATATTACTGTTTTTTTTTTTTTATATTATGTAGTACGTGTATTCACCTTGTTTACAATAAAAGTGAAAGAAGGGCCCACCCTTAGTTAAATATATACGCTACAAAATATAAATACATTACAATATCGAGTTATGTACTAAAATCTTAGCTTTAATGATACAGCAAAAAAGAATAAATAAAAAGTATTGGAATACGACACTGATTAATGAGTTCTTCACTGATTAAAAGATTTTTTTACATTTTGACAGTTTAAATACACAAATGTACCCTGTTCCAAAAACTAATTATATTTTAAGCAGATAGGTACTATAATAACACACATTGACAATGATTGTGAAATTGGATACATGTAGGAAAGTAGGAAGATTGTCGAAACCAGAAATTGCTAATCCATTTCCTTTGACAGCCCCATTATATACAAAATAAAATTAAACTATGATGAAAATTATATTATGGTAATGTGTTAAACGTGCCTTTCAATATAAATCGAAAATTATTTAACATAGTCATACTTCAGAATATCTACGTTCATTACACATCATAATGTCATTTTATTTTGCTTACTGATATCATAAAATACGTTAACTGCTTCCATATACACAAAGAAAATTAACATTGTTCAAATAAAAATAAAACATTTTTTTAAAATGATTTTATTTTCCAAAATTACTATTTTGGAAAATTTGATCCTTATAAATTTAAAAGGTTACAGAGAGAATTTAGATTCAGTAAGAAATAATCAAATTAAGTCTAAAGACAATGTATTGATATAAAATTTACGAAAAATCACACATAAAGCGGGAATCACATTTAATTTTGTTTTCGGTAGTAATTATTGCTGGGTATACAGGGTGAAGAAATAATATGTCATCGTTTAACACTCGGGTTTTATTTCAACTAAATTGTCTGTCAAAACAATATAATTCACATGATAATATTCCATAATAAAATGTAAAACATTGTGTGTACCACCACAGTAATATTTGTTTACGCCATAATAAAGGACACGACGTTATGTTTTGTTCGTAATTTCAAACCACCAGTTCGGAAAAATTTGTTTCTAATTGGATTAAATACGAGTTTTCAACAAATTTAATTAAGGAGAGAGAATGACTCAAATTAAATCCTAACATTGATAAAATAATGACTTAGGTACATAATTATCAAATTACGATAGGTATATATTACAGATATTTTGGATCAATAAAATTCTCTCTTTTTCTCTCGTCCTTAACCTCATGAATTAAGCTGGTTGCGGACCAAAAGCTAAGCTAAGTTAGTTTAGCTTAGCTCACATACCTGAGGTCGTTTTTCATACAAGTGTCTAGTCTGCAATTCGTTTTAGGATGGTGGCTGTGATCGATTGCAAGTATCTAGTTTATGAGCGACCACGGGACCCTCATCCCCCCATAGTGCCCATCCCAACAAACTTTTCGGAGGAGTCTGGTTTTCTCTTGGCATTGTCAAAATAATTGAAGAATACGTCTGTACACGAGTTGGTTAATAAAGTGGATAATTTTTTTAAAATGATAGATACCATAACAATGTTTTCAGTTATTTAGATGGGTGGGTGGTAGGGCTGGTATTGCGCTGGATTGCTTATCCAATGGATGCGAGTTCGATTCTCAACCTGCCTAGACAGATATCATAAAAGCAATAATGTTTAGTTTAGGGAATTCATGAGGATATTATTCTATAGGTACATGACAAGGACAAGGACAAAGTTACAAATTATAAGGACATATTCATTCTTTAAAAAATTATTCATTGTGATCAATTTACAAGAGCAACAAATGATCAACATACCGATGCAAAGATAATATACAATCTGATAAAAATCGGTTTGATAATTTGCATATCATAATAACATATATTTGATACACTGTGACGAAATTGCCTTTTCTCGTACTTATACATATCTTGATATATTTGCATCGTTGTCGTTTACAAATCACTTAGATAAAGTTGTTTGGGTCCTAAACGATGGTAAAGGAATTGACACATTATGTTCCAAGGTCTATTTTTAATAAACGAAAAGAAAAAAAATGAAAAATATTCTTTATTAAAAAAAAATAGTTAAAATTCAATGACAACGAAAAAAATTGGAAACAGTATTCATTTATACAGGTAAATATCTATCTGTTCTATGATTTTTTACATATCTTTATGTAACGAAACAGGCGAAACGATTGTCTTAAAATATGGCAGAATTATTTATCTCGGTTTATACCTTTATAATTGAGGAGTTTTGCAATATAAACACTGTCTCAAATGTTCATAACTTGTTCCTTTAACTCACAAAATTACTACGTAAAAATGGCCTGTTTTAAGTTTTATTCGGTGTTTTCATAATAAAAACGTCAACACAGTGATTTAGCTTATGTACCTAACTGAATAATATTTTAAGTCGTCTATAAAAAAATATATAGCAGCAAAAATGTTAAACGATTTACTCGAAAGCGTAAGCAACTCATATTTGCGAAAGAAGTTAGACATCATAATATTACGTCCGATATTCTACTTGGTCTAGTGGCTTACGTCACAGAGAGTAACCGACATGATGAGTATAAACACATACGTATTAGTACAGAGGTTAACAACATTATTAGACTCACTAAAAAAATAGTAGGTAGAAATAAAAATCTTGAAAAAAACACGTGTGATGCACAGAACAAAAAAATCTTTTAATGCTTGGTTGTTAGTTGCGCAAACCATACCCTTCTCCGCCGAAATGATAAAGATAATTTGTCGATATCTGTACAAATTTTTAAGAAACATATTCGTGGAAGTACCAAATGCAATAAAGTGTTGTTTTTTCTTGAGTGGTTAATGAAAACTTATTCATATCACAACTGAAATTTCTTAACTATGTTATTTTTGACTTTATATGACATTGATTTTGTGAAAAAAATCTTAGAAAATTTCGTTTTGAACATGTAAAATAGAACAATCGTGACATTACAAAAAACACAAAATCATTACCTATTGAAAATTAACATCCAAACAAAATTATCTTTGATTTATCTTTTTCGTAAAAATCACGCTAAGAATGTCTAATTGTTTCCAAATGCCATATGAAAGTCAAAAATAATATGAAATCAGGAAAAATCAGTGCTAATAGTAATAAATATACTGACAAATGTACTACTGCATCTGTCACTCTCACAAATACACGTGTTTCTCAAATATATTCGTACAGGTATCGGCAAAAAATATATTGATGATTTGAACGGGCGGTTGTTTCGCAACTACCGACCAAGCAAACGACCCAAATTGGTGTTCTGCGCGGCTCAGGTGGTTTTTCAAGACGTTTGAGGATAGCACTACCTACTAATTTTTCGGTGAATCCAACAATATGACAAGCCTCTGTACGTATTACATACATACCTATATGTAGGTACGTACTGGTACACCACAACATTCTTCGTAATCCTACAAGATGAGTTCATCACTTCTAACAGTCAAAATGATATTATTATTATTCAAAGGAAGTGAGTTTTTAAAAATTTCTAAATAAATTCTTGGTTAGGTGCCACATTTAAAATAAACACAAGTGGCTGTATTGTGTATTAATCAACTTAGGTGTGAATGTTTTTTGAAAGGTTGCAATAATAATAATATTAGGAAGATTTATGTTACCGCGATTTTGAGATAACTACCATACTGACAGCGAAGTAAACTATCAAATTGTTGAGATTTTATTTATTTAATTGGTTTATTTGGGACAATAACAGCATAATCAACTAATATGAACATAAAACAATGAGTAATAAATCAAGGCCAAAAAAACTGTCCACAAAGTACGTATTTACAGTTGATTCTGAAAAAGGATTAATATTATCTATTAAAAACTAAAAAAAATATACTTACGAGTTAAAAAAAATATATGACAATAGCAACAAGGATAATGACGGAGATGGGGGAGGAACTGTAGGAATAAAAATAGAAAAGTAGAGGAATGTGAGAGGTAGAGCAACTGATATCCGTCCGCGCTCGAACCTAACCCTCTCCCGGAATTGATTATAAGAAAGGAAAAATATGTCTATATCACTAAAATTTACATTATAATACTGTCGACAAATTCAAGGGATAGTTGAAAACTTCCGATAGTTCGTTCTACAAAGTGGAACGTGAAACAATTCGGGCCGTCTGGTAGTTCTTCCAGAAACTCTGAGTGGTATAAAGCTTATTAGTTCAGAAGAGTCCAAAAAAATGTTTATTACCTTATATAAGAAGGATTAATCGGCCATAATTCGTCGATTAACTAGTGTGTCAAATTTATGAAATTGAACTGATTCGGAATATAAAGGAAAATATGTGCGTAAACAAAAGTTGATATGTTTCAAATATTTCTTTTGTACTTTTTCAATTCTATTTATATGTGAAAAATATGATACCTACATGTTAGTAAATCTTACTACTTCTATTTTGCTACTGTGTATTGATTCTTCTTTTTCTGTGTCACAAACCTAGGATAGGATTGCACCAGGCACTCCATCTCTTCACATATCTCTGTTGTCCGCCAGGCTCTTCATATCTTGGTAGCTACTACAGCGCACATCGCTGATCATCACCAGACCTTAAAAACACGACAGCTGATTTTTGCCAAGATAGGATGCGCTGTCAAAGTTGACATTAAACGCTAACATTTTCAACACAAATAATAATAAGTAGTATTAAAATATTAGGTATCATACAATTACGTAAAAAGTTATGTTGAAAATATAATTTATTTGAAAAATATGATCAAATGGGAATACATAATAAACTTATTCCTAACCTCAAATGGCAAAGATGTTGATAAAATTTTTCCTGTAATCAATTTTCATTCAATATATATAGCAACTTGCTCACACGAGTCGCTATTATCATTAAAGACCAACTAAACCTAACAAAAAAATTAATCGCGTGAGCGAGTTGGTTTATAACATATGAATTTATGAATGGAAATTGGTTGCAGGAAAAATTTTACCAACACCTTTGCTATTTGAGGTTAGGAATAAGTTTATTATGTTTTCGCATTTGTCAAGCCATTTGATCACATTTTCTAAATAAATTATATATGTCAAAATATTTTTTACCTAGTTGTATGATTTTTAACCCTATTTATTATTTTTTTAACACTATTTGTTAATGTAAATGTTTTATTGCGTAAATGTATTTTTTCAGTCACAAAGACTTTGAACTGTTAGTTCCGAGTTTCAATGCAAATTTTTATCCTTTGTACACTACAGATTCCACAGCAAAAGTATTTTATCAGAAAAGTTTTTAAAAACTAATTATTGTGAATGTATGTAAGGTATTGTAAATTAATTGTTAAATTAGGTACATACATTGATAAACGTTTTTTCTTCAGAATAAAACAATCCTACAGAGCCTTTTTAAGAAATAAATTCTAATTCATTTACAGCTAAAGTAACAATGAAATCACAAAATAAATGCTGCATTAATTTCATTAAATTCAATGGCCAATCCTCTATCGTATCCACGTGGAAGTCGTTCTGGGTTTTCATAGTTTGTAACAAAATTAATGCGCTACGAATTTCCATAGCAAATTATCGTTCGTTTTGAATAATTTAGACAGTAAAACCAAAATATACTAACATATTTAAAAAAATTACGTATGGTATGGGTGATATTTGAAGACATAAAACAAAATGTATATTATTTCAATCTTACTTAAGAAGCCAAGTTCAGGCTTTGAACGTAGTTTAGGTACCTACAGTATTGGGATACCAACGAAAAAAGGAAAGCATTATCACGGTAAATTGGTTAGTCGTAATTAGATTCTAACCCATAAGCAAACCTTTACATTTTTAAGTGAATCGGTAGTGGCTAGTTTAACTCTTGATCTCTCTCTCTCCCTCTCCTTAAAAACTATCCTTGATTAAAAATTAACCAAGAAACCCCGGTCATGAGATATGAAAGAAGCCAGATTCCAGGAATCCGTGTACAATCAATAAAAAATAATGTTGGAGAATACTGTTGCAGGTACTTCTTGTACTTGTTTCACTCATTCCTGTGTTTATTTCAAACTTTTAATTTCGCGTACCACACACGAAATTATAAATCAATAGCGTACCACTGAACTGTAATAGTTAAAACCTTCAAAATGGTAAAGTTATAAATACTGCAACAACTGTTTATGACAACATTATCATTTATTAATTATAGGAAATCGTGTCAGAGCGCGAAATTGAAAAACGTTTTATCTAATTATTTACTCATTTACTGTGTATGTCCTATGGCCATGGCTGCTTGCGTATCACCTTAATAATTGTCGCGTACCACCAGTGGTACGCATACCATAGTTAGGGAATCACTGCCATATTGTATAAAAGTAACAGCACTAGAACAGGTTTAGCCTAGTGGGACATTACTTACTTAACTTAAATATGTACAGATGTTTGTGTATTAACAATAAATATATAACTAAATATACTGATACTTTCTTACTACCACTCGTTCTGTGTGTAGGGACGAAAAACGGCCCCTTTATAGAGAGAAACCAAAGAACATAACATTATTTGGAACTCATAGACGTTGCAGACATGTCACATAGTGCCAAAATGTGTAACATGTGCAGTGGAACTTATGATTTTATAACACAGGTTTCGTTGGCTCACAGACTTCTTAGCTAAATGATGAATGATTCAGGATTTATTTTTGAAAATTCATCAAATATTTCAAATCTTTTGTTTAAAAAAACCTTTTCTACTAAGAATCGTTATTGCATATAAAAAAAACAATAAAATATATCCGAAGATGTATGGAGTTTATCTGATTTATAATTAATTTTCTTAGGGGATTGGAAAAAACATTTTTCGCTACTGCCACCACCACCCGCTCTGCATATGGGGACTGTAAACGGCCCCTTCACAGAACGCTAAGTGAGCGACAAGAAAAAAATGCATAGCACGAAAAGTAGCTCATGGAGCCCTCTAGATTAGCAATCTCGGCACCATAGTGCAAAAGATCAATCGACGAATGTGAATGGAGGATTCACACTCGTGGACCTCAGATCTTATAAATGAGAAATATCAGGGGTATGACCAAGATCTCTGTAAAAGAAAATAACCCACTGGGAATCTAACAAAAGTAAGGCACCATAACAATGATAAAATTTTTTAAAGGTTTTAAAATTGTTCTTCGAGATCACACAATCCGCGTAACCAATGTGACCTTGAAGAGGCCCACGGACAGCAACGAGGAGCTCCGATCTATAGGAGGACACCATTGGGTAGCAACAATCCCACAGGATATGTTCCGAAGTTTGGTCTGGGCACTGACAGAACTGACATGAGGCAGAGGAGGCAATATTAAATCGGTGAAGATAACTCTTAAAATTTCCGTGTCCTGTGAAAAATTGAGAAGTCCAAAAGTCGGGGACAACCCAAGAAGATTTAAGTCGATTCCTCACGTCAGGAAAAAATAAAAATGATATTCTTCCCACTGAGCAAGCAGTCCAACGGGACTGCCAGATATTCAGCAAATTTTCGAAAACACTTCTTTCAAGAACACTGCGTGACACTCGGCCCTCAGGAGGGAAAAGAAGAACATTTCCAATTACAGAAGAACGGTCCCGCATTAGATTGAAAATAGCACCTCTACGCTGCATTTCCAGATCTAGGGGTGTCATACCCGTCAATATAGGCAATGCTTCGGTAGAACTCGTTCCATATGCTTTGGACAAAGCAATAAGAGCGAATCTTTGACCTGAGAGCAAAATTCTACGTATATGTTGAAGCTCACAAGCGTGAGACCAACAGCCATCCGCATAGCAAGCAATGCCGAGGTAAACTGCCTTATAAAAAAGACAAGAGACTCGGAACTATAAACCCCATTTTGCCTTGGCGATGTGTGAGATTTTTAAAAAAGCAGACTTAAGCTTTGTCGACACACAATCGCGCATGATTTCTAAAACTCGGTCCTGTTTCCAGAACAACTCCTAAGCAAGTGAGTTGATCCCGAAAACTTACATTTGTTCCTAAGAACTTAATAGACGGCTGTCTTTGAAGTAAGCCTTTGAACACCAAGCCATATGTCTTATTAGGAGCAAAATATTTTAAAGACGAATGGTTACGAAGATAGAGTTATTGTTAATAATAATAAACACTTCCTTGCACCCTGCGCAAGTGGCGACTTTATTGCCATATGGCCATTTCTTCCAACTAACCAATAATTCTTGTTACTAAACTATTTTCCAGCCCAGAGAAGCAATATTAGCATGAGAAATTAATTTAAATATTATTCTTTGCTGCTGGTTATTCGAGTATAACCAAATATCAAAACAATTGAAATATGCAGATACAAAAGACCAATATCAAAAGACTGTTGTGTTTGAAACATACAAAATCGGATCATAAATCAATCGAGGACATACCATCACGCCGTATCCCTACTTGGGTTAGGCAGAGAGGACCGAACGCCAGACACCTCTATCTTGACATACATGTTTTGCCTCATTTACATCCATGCATCGCGTCATACATGCTCCCCTATTATTCTTCGTATATTACCATCTTTCAAAATCTCATTTATATGATCATGCCAACTCTTTCTCGGGCGGCCACAACCTCTCATTCCACTCCTTTTCAGCCTTGTATACTTTCTTTGTCAGGCGCTCATCGTTCATTCTCTCCACATGTCAGAACCATCATAGTGTATTTAATTTCTCTTTCAATCTTGCATTCACGTCTGATGTCCACATTCCTTATCTTATCATAGATCGTTCTACCACACATTCGTCTTAGGGACCTCATTTCCACAGCGCTAATTTTACGTTCGATCGAGGACGGGACTAATATAAATACAATGAAAGAAACGATGGCAATATATTTTTCAGATGGGGAATAATGTGAAATGGACGCGCTTGACTTAACTTGAATTGCACATCGTCTCTGTTGAAACCTAAAAAGATTATACTTAGTATCAAATAAGAAGTTATACAAACTTGCAATGAAAAAAATTAAATATGTGAATATATTCATGTAATATAGGTTAAATGATACATTATTTAAAATCATTATTTAAAAAGGCTTGCTTCTAGAAAAAAATAAACGGAAAAATGATTGAAAACTAGCAGACAATATAAACTTATTGACGGTTCATTGAACAATCTCTTGAAATAAAATGAAAAACAAGAAAATCAAATTTGCTTATTAGCTTTAAACACGTTACAAATACAAATTTATGCGTAAATAAGACCCAATATTTATTGTAAGTAATAGCACTTTTATTGATTGTAATCTAACATTTTGGTAGGTATTATGTGCGTAATATATTAGAGTGAATAATGGTTTGTTCTTTTCGAAGACCGCCATATTAATAATGGAAAATATTTATGACAATCCATCAATCTAAACTACATTTATGTGATATATCGTACAGATTTGTCGACCCAGTAAACACTTTCAAGGACCAACTATATGAAAATTAATTGAACCAAATTTATGACCACCTAAACCTTCAAGCCATATAAACGTTTAATAGGTACACGAAGACATGGTCACTTGATGAAACTCAACAAATATAGAATTATTGGGAATCATAATAAAATTATTAACAATCTCTCGTAACAAAGAAATGGAAATGAAATGTACTTATTAAGGTTTCGTAATTAATTATCAAAGCCCAAATAAAATTATATTGTAAGGTTCATAATAAGAAATCTACAGAAATGGAATATTAGTGAAATAAAATAATTGTATTACTTTAATGTTGCAAAACAGGCATAAAAATAAAAAATAAAAAAAATTTTAAAAACGAGAAATTGTTATAAAATACCAAGAAAAGTATAAATATGTAAGGAAGATAAAATAAGAACATCAAAAAATCTGAAAATTAGATAAATTATTTATGTACGAGCATGTACCTGTATACCCGACGCAGTGTCACGCTAAAAACATGTGATAAAAATGTTGATTTTTTTTAGCAAAAAAATGAATATGTCCTTGTTAAACAAGTACATATACATCTTCCTACGTTCCCTAAAATAAGCAAATAAATGCTTGTGTTATAGGTGAACGAAATCGGTCGAGGCAGGATTCAAACTCGCGCCCACTGGATTATTAGCCCAGCGCGCTAACCGCTCTGCCACCGACCCATCTTAATTATTAAATATATTTCAATAATCTTTTTTTTTTAAATAATTTATATTATAAAATTCTGGAAATAATTAATAATGATATACGCATAAAAAAATGCATATTTTGTTAAGTATATAAAATTTAATTTTTCTGACAATTGTCATTTTCGTTAGTAATGACTACTTGAAAATGTTCTTAGCATGAAACCGGTTGTAGGTTGTAGTCTAAATAAACAGTGGAATTAATTTATAAACTTTTTTTATTTTTCATATTTATTAAAAATTTTAAGAAATTTTAATGGAAATCCATCAAGAACTAGCAATCAAAAAATTAAATCTAATTGTTATTTTCATTTTTATGGTTTCGAACAAACCAATGTAGGTACCTACATATTCAAAAAAATTATCGAGTACCAAAACAACAAAATACTGATTTCCTATTGGAAAATTATCTAACTATTAATACACATTCCATATATAAACTATTTCCTATAGTCTAATTCTTCTTCTTTTTCGTTTATGTAGACCTTTGGGTGAGTTTTTATTCAAACTATTTCCTATAGTCTAATTCTTTTTATTCTTATTTTATGTAGACTTTTGGGTCAGTTTCCTATGGTCTTACTCATCTTTGTCTTCTTTTATGTAGATGATTGCATCAGTTTATTTACAAAATATTTTCCACAGTCTAAGTACCTATTCTTCTTCTTCTATTATGTAGACTTTTAGGTCAGTTTTTATACAAAATATTTCCAATAGTCTAATTCTTCTTATTATTTCATGTTGACATTGTATGTGTGTGTGATGGTGTGTATGAAGGTGTATGTACATATGAATGATTTTGACTTGTAAACTGTTATTTGTTTTTATATTACGTTGATGGAATGCATTTTTTGGCTCTAACACTGTAAAGATAATAATTGTATCATTAAACTCTAAATGACCTGTAGCTTCCCAAAGAAAATAAATAAATAACATTTGATTATCGATATGGGTTTGATTAATATCCACATAAACTGTGAAAACAATATTGATATACTTTTGATATATTCAACATTCAGACAAATCAATATCTAAAGGCGAATGTGAACAAAGAACACAATTCTGATCATAAATGTTTTACGCCATGACTCTCACGGGTTAATTAGACAGAACCAAAAGTCACATTTTTCTATCATGAAACACATCCATCGCTTCATCAATATTTATGCATCGCTTAATACATGTTCGTCTATTGTTCAAGTTTCTTAAGCGGCGTATCAATATGCGAACGCGCGCACAGCGGTACAAAGCGAGCGTGCGAGCCGTTGGTCTACGTTTTCTCTTCTGTGCGAACCCAGTAAAGAAGTCAGGGGCGAGCCTAGAACTTTCAGACTACGCAAGCTCTGAAAGAAAATTGGAAAATGTCGAATATTTAAAGTTGATTGGCATAAGTTCTTTGCTTTTTGTTTCGGTAGCCACGAAAAGTATTTATCAATCACATGCAAAATTAAAATTTACATTTCGTGAAAAAGAATTGCATCCACGTTTCAATACCTGGATCTTGTATTATGGTTGTAATAAAACGATCAATAAATTATGAGGTCTAAAATATTTAATAAATTATTTTTGCCTTAAAACGACAGTTTATCTAGCCTGTGATTATATATTTAATATATTTTTAGGCAAGCCATCGTTTTCGGCTTCTATAAGCTATTCCGCTACTGATAAGAAGTTAATATTTTAATTTATTTGGGAAGCTACAGCACATTAATGATACAATATTATTTTTACAATGTTAGAGCCAAAAAAAGCATTCCATCAACATAATATAAAAACAAATAACAGTTTACAAGCCAAAAATAATTCATACACACACATTTATACACACCCTCACTCATACACACCATCACACACACATACATACATACACACATATACAACAACTAGGGAAGGGAAGAGAAATGAGAGAAGAGAGACTAGGGGGACAGGACAGAGGGATATTGGTTGCACATCACTTTCAGAACATCATGTCTAAATTTATAATATTTCGCGTTGAATATGTCTATCTCAGCTTAGAATGTATTGTTATATTTTTAATTATATTCTTAAATTTTTCAAATTGAATTGTAGATATGGTGCCAATTTCCTTAAATGTATTATTGAAAAGCGTGTTTACGTCGTGTGCAACAAGTTATTTCGCGGTCGTCCATTTTGCTCACGAACTGCGCGTACGTCCGTCTTCACAATCTACATATACGACTCACACGGAGCGTTCAGTGTCAAAAAACCGAAAACGCGCGTGAAACGAGACGCTCGACTTGAGCAGACCGGTATCGATATGCGAGCTGAGCCGTTCCCTGCGCTCGCGCTTGCACGTCGATACGCGGGCTTACATTTCCCTCTTTCAGAATGATGCTCATGTGGTCGTGCCATTTTTTTTCTTAGACGACTCCGACTTCTCGTTTCTCTTATGTCAACTTTATATACTTTCTTCCCCCTTCTCGGTCCTTACTTGTTGTATAGTATGAGGCAAGAAGTAATTGGGGCTCTACATTATCCAACTGTCGATTCGTTCATGATAATTCAATTCTCTTAATGAATCGACATTATTAAGCCAAGATGCGTGTACGAAGGAAAATTTTCCAACTGTCGATTTGTTCAGGAGAACTTTGTTCTCTTAACATATCGACAATGTATCAAGCCAGAATACGCGAGAATTGTATGGAGAGGTCTACTTTTTTCACGGCTTTTCCAACTTTGAAGTCAAAAAACACCAACTTAGAGGCTTCGCAGCATATATGTTCCATACACGGATTTACTCAGAATTCGGAGTAGAACATTTCGTGTGTCTGTGTGTGTGTGTGTCTGTGTGTCTGTGTGTGTGTCCGTCCCCCCCTTATAACTTTTGATCCGCTCAATTTACAGAGCCTAAAATTTCAGAATATATAAACAGTTACAGGCCTACAAAACTTTTATACTCGGAATTTTGAATTTTTGTTTCAGTCAGGGGTTATCAACTTTTGAATTTTTATTTTATTTTTCCCTATATCTCAGAAACCATAAAAGCTAGAACGCTGAAAATTGGTATAAACATAGACAAATACAAAATCTCAAATTAGTTTTTTCAAAAAAATTCCAGGGTTTCTCAAACATTTTTTATTAAGAAAAGTATTTTTTTTATGATAAATTTATGAGTTTAACTGCCTATATTTCCATTTATTTTTAAAATATTGAAAAAAGCCGAAACACCCCAACTAGATAATTTAATTTTATCTAAAAAATATTAACATTGTAGCAGTACATCTCAAATTTTTTTTAACAATTTTTATAACTAGTTGCATGTAACACATGAGATCCAACTGTCGATAGCGATAGTATGTATAGTTGAAGAATATGTACCAAACTATAAACCCATAGATACAAATTATTGAATATTTTCAGATATTTTGTTTTCTATACAACATATGTAGGTATGTATGTCAAGATAGGATAGTATGGAGGAAGATCCTTTTTCCTACCCAGAATATGCAAATAGCATGATGGTATGTATGTATGTTTGGAGATGAAGTATCAAACTATTAAGTCTTCTTACATATTGTGTCTAGGCGACTGCCATACAAAATGTATGAAGCGATGTCGTCACTAAATTCAATTTTTAAAAAAATTGTTAAAAAAAAATTGAGATCTTCTACTACAATGTTAATATTTTTTATAGAAAATTCAATTATCTAGTTGGGGTGTTTCGGCTTTTTTCGATAATTGTAAAAGTTTTGGAAATATAGGCAGTTAAACTCATAAATTTATCATAAAAAAAATATTTTTCTTAATAAAAAATGTTTGAGAAACCCTGGAATTTTTTTGAAAAAACTAATTTGAGATTTTGTATTTGTCTATGTTTGTACCAATTTTCAGCGTTCTAGCGTTTATGGTTTCTGAGATATATGGAAAAATAAAATAAAAATTCAAAAGTTGATAACCCCTGACTGAAACAAAAATTCAAAATTCCGAGTATAAAAGTTTTGTAGGCCTGTAACTGTTTATATATTCTGAAATTATAGGCTCTGTAAATTGAGCGGATCAAAAGTTATAAGGGGGGGACGGACACACAGACACACACACACAGACACACGAAATGTTCTACTCCGAATTCTGAGTAAATCCGTGTATGGAACATATATGCTGCGAAGCCTCTAAGTTGGTGTTTTTTGACTTCAAAGTTGGAAAAGCCGTGAAAAAAGTAGACCTCTCCATACAATTCTCGCGTATTCTGGCTTGATACATTGTCGATATGTTAAGAGAACAAAGTTCTCCTGAACAAATCGACAGTTGGAAAATTGAATTTAGTGACGACATCGCTTCATACAATTTGTATGGTAGTCACCTACCTATACACAATATCAAAGAAGACTTAATCCAACTGTCGATTTGTTCAGGAGAACTTTGTTCTCTTAACATATCGACAATGTATCAAGCCAGAATACGCGAGAATTGTATGGAGAGGTCTACTTTTTTCACGGCATTTCCAACTTTGAGGTCAAAAAACACCAACTTAGAGGCTTCGCAGCATATATGTTCCATACACGGATTTACTCAGAATTTGGAGTAGAACATTTCGTGTGTCTGTGTGTGTGTCTGTGTGTCTGTGTGTCTGTGTGTGTGTCCGTCCCCCCCTTATAACTTTTGATCCGCTCAATTTACAGAGCTTAAAATTTCAGAATATATAAACAGTTACAGGCCTACAAAACTTTTATTCTCGGAATTTTGAATTTTTGTTTCAGTCAGGGGTTATCAACTTTTGAATTTTTATTTTATTTTTCCATATACCTCAGAAACCATAAACGCTAGAACGCTGAAAATTGGTACAAACATAGACAAATACAAAATCTCAAATTAGTTTTTTCAAAAAAATTCCAGGGTTTCTCAAACATTTTTTATTAAGAAAAATATTTTTTTTATGATAAATTTATGAGTTTAACTGCCTATATTTCCATAACTTTTACAATTATCGAAAAAAGCCGAAACACCCCAACTAGATAATTTAATTTCCTATAAAAAATATTGACATTGTAGTAGAAGATCTCAATTTTTTTTTAACAATTTTTATAAAAATTGAATTTAGTGACTACATCGCTTCATACATTTTGTATGGCAGTCGCCTATACACAATATGTAAGAAGACTTAATAGTTTGATACTTCATCTCCACACATACATACATACCATCATGCTATTTGCATATTCTGGGTAGGAAAAAGGATCTTCCTCCATACTATCCTATCTTGACATACATACCTACATATGTTGTATAGAAAACAAAATATCTGAAAATATTCAATAATTTGTATCTATGGGTTTATAGTTTGGTACATATTCTTCAACTATACATACTATCGCTATCGACAGTTGGATCTCATGTGTTACATGCAACTAGTAGTTTGATACTTCATCTCTAAACATACAATATACATATACCATCATGCTGTTTTCATATTCCGGGTAGGAAAAAAGACTGACCTCCATACTATCCTATCTTGACTACCTAGGTACATGTGTTGTATAGAAAACTAAATATCATAAAATAATAAATAATTTGTATTTATGGGTTTGGTACTTATTCTTCAACTATACATACTATCGCTGTCGACAGTTGGATCTCATGTGTTACATGCAACTAGTGTATGGTGTAGTGGACTTTTTGCAAGCTAATAACACCAACTAGAGGCCTCGCAGCATATATGTTCCCATACATGGATTTACTCAGAATTCGGAGTAGAACATTTTATGTGAGTTTTGTATGTGTGTGTGTGTGTCTGTCTGTGTGTCCGTCCCCCCCTTATAACTTTTGATCCACTCAATTTACAGAGCCCAAATCTTTAGAATATATAAACAGTTAAACGCCTACAAAACTTTTATACTCAAAGTGTGAATTTTCGTTTCAGTCAGGGGTTATCAACATTTGAAATTTTGGTTTATTTTTCCATATATCTCAGAAACCATAAAAGGTAGAACGCTGAAATTTGCTATAAACATAGACAAATTTTTTTTTAAAATCCAGGGTTTCTCAAACATTTTTTATTAAGAAAAATATTTTTTTTATGATAAATTTATGAGATTAACTTCCTATATTTCCAATTTTTTTAAAAATATCAAAAAACGCCGAAATTTTTCAAATTTTTCAAATCCACATCTCAAATTTTTTTTAAATTTTTTTTTTAAATTGAATTTAGTGACGACATCACTTCATACAATTTGTATGGTAGTCGCCTATACACAATATGTAAGAAGACTTAATAGTTTGATACTTAAATCTCCAAACATACATACATACCATCATACTGTTTTCATATTCTGTGTAGGAAAAACAGACTGACCTCCATACTATCCTATCCTGACAAACATACCTACATGTTTTATATAGAAAATAAAATATCTTCAAATATTTATTTATTTGTTTTGTTTATAGTTTGGTACGTATTCTTTGATTGCGCATACTATCGCCATCGACAGTTGGATCTCATGTGTTACATGCAACTAGTAATATCAATACATTTATATACAATATTTACATATTATTATATATCCACCTCACTAGGCTTTGCCTGTACCGAGGTGGAATATTTCACAATCACATCAATACATTTATATACAATATTTACATATTATTATATATCCACCTCACTAGGCTTTGCCTGTACCGAGGTGGAATATTTCACAATCACATCAATACATTTATATACAATATTTACATATTATTATATATCCACCTCACTAGGCTTTGCCTGTACCGAGGTGGAATATTTCACAATCACATCAATACATTTATATACAATATTTACATATTATTATATATCCACCTCACTAGGCTTTGCCTGTACCGAGGTGGAATATTTCACAATCACATCAATACATTTATATACAATATTTACATATTATTATATATCCACCTCACTAGGCTTTGCCTGTACCGAGGTGGAATATTTCACAATCACATCAATACATTTATATACAATATTTACATATTATTATATATCCACCTCACTAGGCTTTGCCTGTACCGAGGTGGAATATTTCACAATCACATCAATACATTTATATACAATATTTACATATTATTATATATCCACCTCACTAGGCTTTGCCTGTACCGAGGTGGAATATTTCACAATCACATCAATACATTTATATACAATATTTACATATTATTATATATCCACCTCACTAGGCTTTGCCTGTACCGAGGTGGAATATTTCACAATCACATCAATACATTTATATACAATATTTACATATTATTATATATCCACCTCACTAGGCTTTGCCTGTACCGAGGTGGAATATTTCACAATCACATCAATACATTTATATACAATATTTACATATTATTATATATCCACCTCACTAGGCTTTGCCTGTACCGAGGTGGAATATTTCACAATCACATCAATACATTTATATACAATATTTACATATTATTATATATCCACCTCACTAGGCTTTGCCTGTACCGAGGTGGAATATTTCACAATCACATCAATACATTTATATACAATATTTACATATTATTATATATCCACCTCACTAGGCTTTGCCTGTACCGAGGTGGAATATTTCACAATCACATCAATACATTTATATACAATATTTACATATTATTATATATCCACCTCACTAGGCTTTGCCTGTACCGAGGTGGAATATTTCACAATCACATCAATACATTTATATACAATATTTACATATTATTATATATCCACCTCACTAGGCTTTGCCTGTACCGAGGTGGAATATTTCACAATCACATCAATACACCTATATACAATATTTTCATATATGTGATGTGATGCTTATTTTGATGCTTATGAGGTATGTGATGCTGATTTTATTTAGCCTGTTGTATTTTCGATTACTCAGCTCTTACGAGACACTCGAAATCTCATATCAACTGCAAGGATTGCACCACGATTGCGCTATGAACGAGTGAAATATAACCAATACAATTATTTTCAAAATCTTTATAAAACCCACAAACTACAATAAGAGATACGATGTTGTTTCAGCTGCGATTGTCTTCGAACAATGTATTGTTATGATATTTCTGTATTTAAGTTAATTGGCCAAGAAAGAAAATGAGGATTAATGGTTGTAATATTTTTTTAAACAAAACACAAGAGAATCATGACAGTGTGATTAATGGTACATTATTAACTAAAATTTGTGACTTAATGTCAATGCTATATTTGTAACATTCCACATTATCTAAATCATCTATTATTCTTTGTGAGTCCCCTGTCCCGAAACGACACAAAATTGATTATAGAACACGAGCAATTTATATTGTCTTTGTAACATCTACATATGATATTCGTGGATGGAAATGGCCCCTGAACAAACGAGTGGGTTGTGCCTAACACTAAACTATTTTATTTTATTTTGTTAACATATAGTCTTAATAACAAATTCTTCTTCTTTGGCTGGTCCTCTTCCCAGTTCATCTGGGGTCGGCCCTCTTGGTACGCAGTCTCCACGTCTTTCTGTACTGTATCATCTCAGTCTTAATAGCAAATTATTATACATTAATAATATTACACTCCATTAGTGGACCAATTAAGTTTACAGAAATAATCAATTTATAATAACTATGTCTAAAATGGAACTTATGTCTGTCAAAATATTTAAATTCACAAAATGTGAGATCACTAAAAGTTTTGACACATGAAATGTTAGAAACGTAATTAACCAATGTCTATGAAAAAACAAATATAATCAGTTATGCATACAGTATAAATATAAATTACACCTACATCAATATGAGATCAATTGAATTGAAAAGTTCGGGCTGTAAAAAACTGTAAAAAATGTATAATGTATTTTGTATTTTTTTATTTAAAATTTATTTATTGTATTTCGTCCTGGACACTGAGAAGTCGCTTTTAAAACGGTTGTTTAAAATAGGTAATTCACAAATGAAATTTTAATTTAAGACGAATAACAATACTTTTAAAAAAATATATTTATCTTGGTTTTCTATTTCTAGACAATCAATTATATTGTTTTTATTTTTTATTTATTTAATAGTTTGTCAACAGTTACGAACAATTTTAAAAATAAACATTTTACATTAAAATAAAGTCAATTTTATTATAGACGAACATTGTTGAAATAAATTATACACTAGTTAAGATTTTTTAACTAAATTGATTGAAACCATCCCAAAGATTCTATAAATATTTTTTGTAATAGTAAAGTTAATAGTTAACTTTGAAGGGTAAATGAAATGAAAATACTTGACACAATTTTGATTGTTGGGAGAGGAAAACTAAATATCTAATTTACGGCATAAGTCATGGAGAAAATTGATTTTTCCATCACGTGTATCTTGTTTCGCGTCTATCATAACATCATCAGTAGGTACCTAGATTGTATATGTAGGATGTATACAAGTATATAGGATGTATACCAGGAATATGACAATATTTTAAACCAAGTTAGAGTTGTACAAAAATTAATCATAAAGGTTATACTTATGAAAACACGCACTTTCCCCACTACAACACTATTTGACATGTTCAAAGTACCCAAAGTAGATAATATTTATAAAAAAGTGTCTATTTTGCAAATTTTCAAAGATAATGTTATACAAAAAATTGAAAAAAATAAGTCTCTGCGATTCCAAAATGATTTTAAAATACCCAAATGTAATACAGGACAATTACAAAACAACTACATTTATTTGGGAATAAAATTTTTCAATTGCCTCCCAAATGAATTAAAGCAGATAAAAGATTTTTAAAAAATTTAAACATAAATTAAAATTGCACTTAACTTTCTAAAATAGTAGTTTTCGATTTTGTTGTTTTGATTTGTTTCAATTTCCAGTATTTTATTTTTTTTATTTTTGAATATGTGTTTTGATATATTTGAATCGTCTATAATTCTATATTACTCATTTTTCAATTATTTTCATGTTTTTCTTTTTTTGGTTTGAATATGTATTCTGATATGTTTTCTCATTTGAGTATTCTTCTTTTTCATTTATTTTCAACCTTTTTTTGATGTTTATTTGATTTTTTTTTGTTCATGTATGATTTGATTTAATTACTTTTACTTTTATGTTGACTTTGCTTTGTATTGATATTTTTTATTTTTTTATAAGTGCTTCCCTCATCAAGCACAAGATTGTAATCTTTTTGATGAGGTAATGCAGGGAAAAATATGTAAGAATATTATTACTAGTGAATTTATATATTGATTTGTATTATAAAATATATTAAAAATAAAATAAATAAAATAAATAAATATACACCTATCGGAATGAAAATACACACCCATACATTCAAAATGTTGTAGAGAGAATAATAACTCATTGCTTTACCCTGCGCCTGAAGTCCAAATATGAGTAACTTAAAATATTATAGCCCGAAATTTAAAATTATGAAATTCACACTGTCACTTTAATAATTTTAATAATAGTCCAAGAGTCCGTCTACAACCGGATTGGGTAATACGAACCCTGAGTCCTGGAAGCTATGGTAGATAGCAGGTAGCAAAGATAAAATTGCAAAAACACGTCAGTTATAGTATAAAGCGTGAATTTTATTATACTTCTTCTTCTTCTTCTTCTTTTGAATAGACCTTCAGGTCTGTTTTTTAAGAGGCCTGCTCTTCCTGCGAAGTGGACCCCCAGCTATCCCTCCATCTTTTTGGCGGTCTACCGCGAGGGCGGGTTCCGTGAGGCTGATTGTGAAGCACGATATGAGGAAGTCTGGTGCTGTCCATCCTTTGGACATGACCATACCAGTCCCTCCTCCGCTGCCTGCTCCATCTGATGATATCGTCAACCTCACATAGTTCCCTTATTCTGGAGTTCCTCACTCGGTCTCTCAGGGTTTTGCCTGCAATAGCTCTCAATGTCCTCATTTCTGAAGTCCTCAACATTTGTTTGATTCTGACTGTGTCTGCTCGTGCCTCTATACCATATGTCATCACTGGTATACCTATGTACTATTTACTAAATATGTACTATTAAAATTCACTTTTTTCAATAACAGACACTAGCTTGGTGAGAAATCTCTGCTATACATCTTTATTAAAGTTTAATTGAATTATTTTTATTACTTACTTCTTACTTAACGTGTCCGGACATTCATTAGTATTATTATTTATAAATATTTTGTTATTTACTCGTTTTGTAGAAACGCAAATAAATTAATTGTTTCGAATCGAAAACTTTCGTAATCTGATATTAATAAAAAAAATACAACCGTATATATCAATGAAGGTTAATAAAATAAAAATAAAGTATTAACACTTAACTGACACGTTTTCTATTTTCATAGAAATTTTCAACATAAGTACTTTATGAAATAATAGTAAAATAATGAAAACAACTTTAACAACGTTAATTTCTACTTTTACTCTAAGTTGTTTTCGTTTATTTTTATTTCATAAAAATGAACTTCTACAAAGTTTGTCACGAAAAAATTGAAGAATAAGTGCTTTCATTTTCGACCCAGTTAGTCTTCGAGTCGTCAATAAAAATACAATATAAAATGTCAACAAAAAGCTTCGATATTCTCGATAAATGAAACGACATAATATCGAGCTTCTTTTCAAAATTATCAACATAAAATAATATTACAACAGTAAATCTACATTCTTACAGACGAAGAAAACTTAATACAATTGACTTAAAAGAAATCACTAACTTCAATTGTAAATAAACTACCACGTCCTACATGAAAAACCAGAGAAGAAGGATTCCTATGAAACCCTCAAAAAGTTGGAAGGACAGCTGGAAATCCACATCAAAAGAAGTCCAAACACAGCGAGAAGTAATAAAAAAGAACAATCTTAATGTATAAACAAAAATCCAGTAAAATCTGCAAAACGATTCAAAAATAAATAATTGGCATACAACCACTAAACGACAAAATATATTTCGAATGTTTGAAGAACGGGTAACGGTCAGTTTTTTTTAATAGTTAGTATGGAAGATGCCAAACAATTTCGGGAATCTGAATTGGGACAGTCCCTGGCCTATTAAGCGTCCAACAATATTTGTATGTGTATAGACGTAGGTAGGTACCAAAATCTATATATCTAAGTTTTTCACAACTGTCTATTTTGGTTTATATCACAAAAACTGTCTGAATCGAATATATTAACAGACAGTAACACACAAATATATTGTTATTAAAAAAGGGCGATCGCCGCGCCGCGCCGTGGCTTCGTGTTTAGTCGCATTTTATATTAATATTCACATATTTGTTTTAAGATACACATATTTTTATATTTTTATACTACGTTCGTCGATGCACGTTGAATCAGCAGATCTTTATATTGTAAATTAATGAAAAGGTCAAAATAAAATGCAATAAACGCAACACCAAGCTTCAACTGGAAATAATTCACCCATACCGATACTTAACATATCTGGGAAAATATTATACTCTGTGGGGGGTCCTTTAACTACCTCTCAACTCAATCGATTCTTAAAGTTTGATGTTTTGCAATAAATCTTCTTTGATTTTATTATTAATATTCTATTATGCATGAGCGAAATTTTTAGTTACAATGCACAAATGAAGAAAAACTATTTTAGCTTTGATCGAATATCAAGCTAGAAAGTGTCGACATCGAATGTCTACATTAAGAAACATCACTGCTTGCGATCGTGGCTGTCTGCTTGGATTTATTTATATGAACAAAGTAAAATAAATCGATCGAGAAATACGCAAAGACAGAACATTATTCGAGATCCTATTGACTAATCGTAATATCCTAAGTACTCAGAATAACTAAACACAACTGCTCAGAATAACTGAACAGTAGGAAGTCTAAAACATTATCGAAGATTCTTCAGTCATGATGTTCACCTACTTTTACCTACCTAGGATCTCGTCAACCAGCATTGAGATGGATAATATGATATTATAATGGAAGTCTCGTTACATGATCAATATTGTTTTAGTTCTTCCTATTCCATTATCATACAAGCCAATTCTAATTATTATTATATGTTTTGAAACAGTCAACGAGCTAAATCGAATATCGTTATCACAAAAATAGCAACCTTTCTGTTTTACGAACGCTATAGTTTTCGGCAAATATCTTGAGAACCTACGTAATGGAGAGGAGCGGTTGGCACAGAATTACCAAACAAGCAAAAACCCAAATTTGCGCTCTGCGTAGCCCACGTAGCAAATCCTGCGAAAATCCTCTTGTACCAACATGCATACATAAGTACAAGTTGGAATTTTTGATCTCCACATGAACACTCAAATGGAGTCCGAAGTAATCGAACCAAGTGTATGTGAGTTCTAGAGGCGTTTATGAAACAGAATAAAACGTAAAAATCTAATGATAATCCAGAGAAATAATCATTAGCTCGCGTAATTCAATAAAATGAAAAATAAAATAGCAAAACCTTTTGTGCAATAATAATACAATAAGCTAAATGGTAACATTATCCCTTTGGAATTTGCGAATCAAAAAGGGTGCCAGCAGTAAAAAAAAAAAAGAAAAATATATTATTTTTGATTCGAAGTCGCAGTCACCTACCCCACTCCATAGGGAACGTTATAGAACATGTAGTTCTGTTCATCCCCTAAGCGGCTGCTTATCGGACGAAACAAGAAACTACTATCATGCATATTTAATACCACTACAACTATGAGTCCAACCACAAACGTGGAGGACCGTCTATCATGGCGAAGATTTCCCTCCCAACAGTGCCACGGTAACACTTGACTATCACAGGGAGCTTTCGCCATGCCAAATTTTTTCGATTTCCACGCCAGGCGTCCCCTACACCTGTCTCATATGGCGGGCTACCGCCCAGTGGGTCGTGCCCGCCAATCATGCACGGGGGGCTCCCTCAACCCCTCAGTACTCGTGTTGGCGATTTACAGGTACCACACCACGTGAACAGTACTTTCAGTTCTTCGATTTCCATGCACAGTGAATGATGCAGGCTGGATCCTCGCCGAGTGTGACGAGTCACCGTCGAGCGAGGAATAAATGCTTCTGCCCTGCTCTTCCATAGGTAAGAATTGAAGGGGGCACCGACCTTTTGCCCAGAATCCTAGGGTGGGGCTGCGGCTACCCCCAACTTTACTGGCCATAACCTAGCCCCAAATTTTGATTAGGTACTTTTTAATTCTTATAGGTTGTGACATGTGGTCTGTTCTCTCTGTTTTGGGTAGTCCCAAGGCTTTGTCAAAAACCAGCAGCACTCCAGGGATACCTGGTAGTGCGCAGCTGAGCAATAGCCTTTTTGCTGTCCACTGTTGTTCAAAATTGTATATTTTTTGTTTTTATGTGATGTAACAGTAATGGCAACAAATAAACGGTTAACTTATATATTTAACTTATATATTTAAGTTGTGAAATAATGCGTGGTGATACATAAATAGGTACCACGCGGATAACTCAAGGCAGCAGTCGGTCTCCTCACATATGTATTTACATACATTACTACACGTACACATGTAGAGGCGGTGGATTGTTTTATTGGTCTGAACGTAATTTGTTATATCAGTCGGTCACGTGGTCTAGCGGCGCGCGAGACGTCACAGAGAGACGCCGGCATCGCGATGACAGATTTAGAGATTTGAGATTAGAAGAAGACGACGCGACGCTCACAAACAGATCGCATATCTCATTTACGGAGATTGCGACCGTTCGATCGATACCTCGAATCTCCCAATAAATAATTAAAAATGTAATTATATTTAAATTTAGCTTTTCGATCGAAAGTAGATAATGCTAAATAATTATGATAAACACTTCATTGCACGGCAATTTCAACGGAGAAACGGCATTTTCTTCCAACCTACAACTTAAGTTTGTTTCCAGCCCAGTAAACAAGACAAAGATTTGCGTGAAAAATAAATTTAAATAAATTTTTCCTCTGCCGGAGATGGAACCCGGGACGTCGGTGAACTTGTAAAATGGCTTGACACTTATGTCACGGCAATCGAATTACTCGATGAAATTCCATTTCAATTTTTATTAAAATATATTTTTTGTGGTATAATTTTGGTGCGTAGAAAAAACAGATAGGTATATTTGTAAAACTTAAAGGAAAATGTTTTCTGGAATAATTTGTGGCTTAAAAATACAAACAAAGATATCAAAAAAACAATTTTGAGGACACCCACAGAAATTTAGAAATACTCCTGGTTTTATGCAATAAGTATACATTGTTTGAAATTCAAAATTGTTTAATTTTATGTAATTAGTTTACATTGTATGAAATACTAAATTGTTCAATTTTATCAAAATATTAAATAAATCAAGCTGTAAATCCCGATGAAAATGCATCTTAAAATTCTTAAAGTTTCGAAGTAAGTTAAAAATCGATTGCTAAATTCCATTACTGACAGACATGTGTGGGGTATAAAAAGTTACTTTCTTGACACAGAAAAAAACATTCTGCCTTAAGATAGGTATGTCCAGTAGAATGATTTTTTTTATTGAGCAAATAAATATCCAGTAAAAGCGATGCTACTATTTTACATTATTAATTCAAAAAAGCTCGTGCTACAAAAGTTCATACCACTATTTTGTTTATCTATTCCATTTGAGTTAAGTTTTTTCTACCTATATATTCGAAATATTATGGAAATTCACATTGTTGCCAGAGTCAATGTAAGTTATGTTGTGAGATATTGTGAACGTAGGTACATAATAATAAAATGATGGTTGTATTTGCCAGACAAAACTACTCTTGCAAAGTTGAATGGTAGTTCTTGCATTTCTTAAACTTACCTTATAGAAAACTTTGTTAAGTATGAACCCTCTACGGTTCAAACAAAAGAAGGCACAGGTTGGTACAGAATTTGTGTTAATCAAGAAACAGATATTGTACAAGTCGAGTGGTGATTATGATTATCTTCGCTTTTACATGTTCAACAATTAACTAATAAAATTGACAATCAAATTATTTCCTTAAGTCGAATTCTCATAATGTTTTAAATTACCTGTAATGAAATTAAAAAATAAACGATTCCAAAACTCAAAAATAAATTAATTCCACAAGGTGTAGACATCGCAGAAGTTACATGAAAGCAAAATCGCAGTTGTACAGGGACGTTTCTAGAACCTTCGGACTAGGCAAACCTTTAAAAAAATTGGGGAATATCGAAAATTTAATGTCATAGCATCGTTGTTCATTTGAGTGGCCTTGAAAATATTTTAAGATCACATGCCAAAATGTTATGGTTTCAATAAAACAGACAAAAAATATTAGGTCTTGAATTTCTTAACTTCATATTCATAGGCAAGCCAAGATTTTCAAGATTTACTACCGGAGTTGTAATAAGACGTTATATGATAGGGATGAAATGAGATCGTTAAAAAGAATTTGTAATAGGACGTTATATGATGGGTTTAATGAGAACGTTAAGAAGAATTTGTAATAGGAAGTAATATGGTGCGGTTGAAATGAGATCGTTAAGAAGAATTTGTAATAGGACGATATATGATGGGGTTGAAATGAGATCGTTAAGAAGAATTTTGTTAAAGGACGTAACATGATGGGGTACGAAATGCGGACACATGGAAAGAATGTAAGATTATGAAATATATTATTAATAGAATGAAAATGAATACGCTAAGATGGTTTCGCCACATGGGAAGAATGAAAGAAGTACACCTGACGAAGAACATAAATAAAACAGATAGAAATGTAAAAATAGTTCTGGGTCGTCTAATAAAAGGAAGTTACGACCACGTGAACGACATAATGAAAGAAGGAAACGTAAGAAACTAACAATAGACATATGATATATGAATGTTGACGAGGCGATGGATACGGGTCAAGATACTGTCTAGTCCCTAAGAGAAAGGGCGTGATGGTATGTATGTATGCAGTGCATAGGTGAATTAAATTATACAATTAATTTATCTTTTTATAATATATAAAAAATAATATTAACCTACTTAACATTTGTTTTTAAATACATTAAATATTTTATTACACAGTCACAAATGATTTATGTTGATATTCCATTAGCAATAGTATTAAAAGTCTTACATCATATTGACAAAATTTATTGTATTACGAAAAATTATATGACCACCTACCAATATTGATATCCGGGAAATACAAAATTTGAATTAGATTTTCTTTTAAATTATTATCACACTGACAACACGATAGGAATGAAGTTTGGTAACTTATCGTTCATGTTAAAAGTGGAATAAATTTTCGTAATAAATATTGTGTGTTCACAATAAAACAAAAATAATGTTCCTGGTATATTAAAACACAACACTTATGTAGAGGCGGCTCATTTAGGACGTTAATATTAAAAAAATATTGTTTATGAAAAATTTATAATTGATTTCAAAATTATGTAAAAAATGGAACTTCAAAAGTTATTTTTGTGATTTATATAAGTAGCTTGTTGATGGCTCATATGAGATAATATCAAAAGCATCCCCCAGGAAAGTATTAGGAACGACGACGGTTAATTTTTTAGTTGACAGATTCCTGGTTGTCTATAATATCTGAGGAGCTGAGTCACTAAAGACTAGTATGACCTGGGGAAATGTGAAAAAGCTGGCACAAGTCAAATTCAGCAGATAGGTAAGTACATCAGAATATGGTGGGGAAGAATTTTTCATCATTTGAATGAAAAAAATTTTATTTGCAGATTAATGATACTACAATTACCTAGATAGATCCGCGAAAGTTTTTGTTCAAACATAATATAATCTACATAAATAATATATCTGAATTTCATAATGAGATTATTGTTAAGCAAATCACTACAGCATCAAATACAGGTAAATATTACGTTATTTTGTTCAGAGACGTTATCATACTAATATGGATTTGAAATAATGGAAATGGGCGGGACACGTAGCCAGAAGCTCGGACGATAAGTGGAAAAAGAGTGTGCTGACTTAGAGACCTCGTACGATAAAGGAAGGTGTGAGGCGACCGTAGCTGGGGTGGAGGGATTATACACAACGATATGTAAGCGCGTCCTAGATACAAACTGGCCTAGGTGACGTGGAGTCAAATGGACGAGACCTTCTTTCAGGAGTGGACGGAAATAGGCTGAAGAATAGGAAGAAGAAAAATACCAAAGACCTTATATATTATTATAAGGTCTTTGAATAATACCTTCACAAAATTATTGACAACCGTATAGACTCACCTTACTTACTTTCTAAATTAAGCTTTTACATAATGCGTTCTTTATTTGTACTGAAGAAATAATTACAAAACTGAAATGCTCTTTTTTATTGCAGAGACCAATTTCGGCCCAGATTTAAATTACCGTTCTACATATTTACAACATTTCTCTGGAGAGACTACTTCAGGAACGGTATTTTTTCTTTCGTTAAAATTGCGTCATCCGTCGTTGACAACACACGCAAAAAGCATAAAATATAATTAAAATATTGGCGACAGTACAAAAGACCTGGGTACAATGGACATTTTTCTTTTTGTTTGACGGACATTAGAAATATTGTATTTTCGGCAGCAATTGATCTTTTTGACTGAACGATACGTTATTATCACCTGAAACCGTAATCAACATATATATTTCCTATGTCTGATTGAATGTTTGTCCTCGTAACATAGCCAAAATCAACTAAGTAAATATAAACGTATCAGGCGCACATATCGTACCAACCAGTAGCTGAATTGCTTATAGAAGCCAAAAATCTTGGCTTGCCTATGAATATTACGTTAAGAAATACAAGACCTAATATTTTATTGTTTGTTATTGAAACCATACTACAAGATTAGAAAATTGAACCATTTGTAGATACGATGCTTGACAGGGCCACAAATGGAAATATTATATAGGCATGTGATTTTAAAATATTTTCATGGCCACTCAAAGGAATAACGATGCTAAAAAAAACATTCCCAATTTTCTTTCAGGGTTTGCCTAGTCCGAAGGTTCTAGGCACGCCCTTGGTACCAACAGGTAGAATAAAATATAATTACAGGAGGTGTTATTCACGTAATGTTGCTGATAGCGCATAGATCGCAAAATTAAAACATCAGGAGTGCATAAACAAATAAATGTTTGGAATTTAATTTTTTGTACACAATATAAACAAATATATTGCACACTGATGGGCTTATTGCCATTAGGAAATTTCTTCTAACGAACCAGATTACAAAGTATGGCAAAATTGTGTATGTCAACAACATCAAGAAAAGAATGAAAGCAAAAAATCAAAGAAAAGATTTATAACACAAAAATAACAATTAAAAAAATGAAAATACCACGGAAGACTATAGAAAATCAGGGGGGAAAGTCCGGTCAAACGGTGGAATCAAAACACTCATGATAACCTGGGTTATCATGAGTATTTTGATTCCACGGTTTGACCGGACTTGCCCCCCCCCTGATGATGGTCACTGAAAATGTCGTTGCGGCTGCTGTATCCTAGAACGGGGTGACCAAGTGGAGAAGTGAAGTGCTGCAACCGTAAAGTAAGTAAAAAGTACTATGCCTGTCGTTTGTTTGTGAATTGGCAATGTGTATAACACACACGGAAAAGAAATTTACTAATAGTAATTTTCAACACTTTGAAGGCTGTCCTCTTCGAACTCAGGGTTCATGTTATTATCCAATCGTTATTACCAAATATGGTATTTTTCACAGAAAAAAATCAGCCTTTATACAGTGACGTAAGTCTGGCGCTGCAGTCGCTGTCTCTTGGTCTATTCGCATAGTTTTATATTA
Organism: Molanna angustata; assembly: GCA_963576475.1. NCBI lineage: Eukaryota > Metazoa > Arthropoda > Insecta > Trichoptera > Molannidae > Molanna > Molanna angustata. The sequence goes on along the minus strand of OY754968.1, from coordinate 22,289,539 downwards.
CTTGGACAATTTCACCAGAGCTTCCATACTCTGAAGTATCTACCACCTAAGAATTTTCACAATTATCTACCAATTTGGAGTGCATAAAGAAATCATTTTTTAAATTGAAAAGTGCTAGATACGCGGTCTTATAAATACGGTTCAAATACATATGAGTGCAAAGAAAAGGTGGGAAACAACAGAACAACGTACTATATGTGAATAAAGTCCCATCTAAATATAGTATGTATAATTTAAAAGTGCACTTCCTAGTAATGATATTAGGGAACACCAAGCCAAAGTATGCGGGTGACATCACCTATGTATGCACATACCAATTTTATTGCATGAAATACTAATTTGTGTCGGCCAATAAAATAAGTTGACGTTCGACGTTGTGCAGTGTACCGCGTGTCACTTTTTCCATGAACTTTGCAACTATACATTTGAAACAATGCTTTATAAAACAGTTACCCGCATTCTCTTGTTTATCGAGCCTTTCGACTGACACTCAGTCAAATAAACTGAATAATGTTGCCATATCGCCAAATTAAGTTCCTTTAATCTCATAATAAAACAAAATAATAAGAAATTGTAAAAGAGACACACGGAATTTTATATTATATGCGAAGTGACAAAGCTTGTCTAAATTTAAAATCAGTTATTAAGAGGAAGCTTTGGAGTAGCCCCCATACCAGAAAAACTCACAGAGAGCCGACTCAGATGGTATGGCCATGTAATGAGAAAGCAAAATGACCATGTGGTGCAAACTACTCTAGCGCTCCCATAAAACAGGAAAGGAAAAGGACGCCCACTATCCACGTGGTGGGGTAGAGGAAAGTCGCAGTCACCTACCCCACTCCATAGGGAACGTTATAGAACTAAGTAGTTCTGTTCATCCCCGAAGCGGCTGCTCGTCGGACGAAACAAGAAACTACTATCATGCATATTTCATACCACTACCACTATGAGTCCAACCACAATCGTGGAGGCCCGTCAATCATGGCGAGGGTTACCCTCCCAACAGTGCCACGGTACACTAGACTATCACAGGGAGCCTTCGCCACGTGGTGGGGTAGTATGAGAAAGCTCATGTATAAAACCCTAACACCAACACCGACAACACAGGACAGATCATCGTGGCGCCGAAGGATTAGGAGAGCCGACCCTACCTAAAGTAGGACAAAGCTAAGAAAAAGAAGAAGAGAATTAAGTATGCCTTCTTAAATAATTTTAAACAAAACAGACTTATTTTTTAACGATTTGGGTAGATTAATCAGAAATAACTTTTACAAAAATAACAAAAGAAGAAAAAAATACCCAATTGTATGGAATATCCTGTTTTTAACACATAACAACACCAAATGCAATTATACCAACATAAACACGAAGTGCATTTTTAAATAAAACGTACTCACAACATATTATTATTATTAACGTGTAGAAGGCCATATAAAAATAAAATTACTAGTATTATTAATATGTTTTGTGCGTTTTTCTTTTATTCGTATTGTGATTCTCGATACGGAACCGAAGACAATTGAAAAGAGCAACGCTGGCTGAAAATACGAAGAAGAATAAGACTATCCGTTTTTTTTTTAATTTGGCTCGACGCCACTTAGTCAGACCTATTCTTGCGCGAAGTGTTATATGTATGTACCGAGGTACAGAGAACAGCGGCTGCGGCGATGGTCCAGACAATCCGATCTCGGCTAGATTTACTGGAGCAGTGAGAAGTGAGTAGTGAGAACTATCTATTGTGATTCCTCATTCAACTGGTGGCGGCTACAATTGGTATCGACTCCTCTCCACGCCACGCCATGTGGCCGGTTACCCACACATACCACGTGGCACTGACGTGACGTCATTACACATTTTAATCCCAGCCAAGATTTATCTTCACAAATTTTATACAACTTTTAAACTTATTTTTCGGAACCAATAAATCCAAATAATAAAAGGATTTCAAATAATTACTTGATATCTATTTCTCTCAAAAATTTTATTTAATTGAAAAATGTGATCAAATGCGAATTGAATACATAATACTCTTATTCCAAACCTCATATGACAAAGGTGATATATTTTTTCCTGTCAATTTTAACGATGATTGTTTAAGTCTAATTGAAACTTGCCAAAAAAATTAAAAGGAATAGATATTTACGTAGGTATACATCATACTATTATTTTTATGTCGTATTTTATTGCATCCCGTATAATTTTCGGTTAGGTTTAGCAAGTCTTTAATGATAATAGCGACTCGCGTGAGCCAGTCGCTTTATTAATTGAATAGAAATTGGTTGCAGGAAAGATTTTAGCAAACACCTTTGTCATTTGAGGTTAGGAATATGTTTATTTTGTAGGTATTTATGTAGTTGCATGATATTTTCGCGTTTAAAGTCAACTTCAACCTTGGTTAAAATGAGCTGTTGTGTATTCTAAGGTCTACCTGTTCGCCTCGAAATTATCCTGTCCTCTGCCGACGTCTTCCAACTATCCACCTGAAGAAGCTGCCAAGCATCCTTTCTCACTACATCCTCCCATCTTAACCTAGGTCTTCGACTAGTCTCCTTCCACCTTGGTGTTCATTCATTATTCTTTAAGGGACACGTGAATCATGCATACGCTGTACGTGTCCAGCCCATCTCTATAGGAGTGTGTCGAAATGTTTAGGACCAGAATAATATTTAGTAGCTACATGTATTAGTTTTCGTAAACTTCGCGTTTTCTGGTAGTGTATTTATGAGCATGAGCACATATCAAAAGTTACTAACCATGTTTAAACAATGTCGTCATTATAATTTGAACTTAATATGGGATTCGATGCTTCACACTGCAATAATATTGATTGTATTTATTTATGAGACACTCACTGAGATATCGACATTAAAATAAAGATAAGACAAATGAAAATAATAACTAAAAAAGACTTACGGATGATAATTTTGATATTAAAGGAAACAATAGAATCATGGTTAAGACACAAAGACTCAATTAAAAAGAGAAAACAGCTTGTCGCGAAACACAGAAAGATTAGAGACAATGCTCATCTTAAAGCCAATAAAAGAGGTGCCTAATACATCCATCCTCTCCATGCTATGCTATATCGTCGAGTATGAAATCTGCGCATTCTCGATATTGATAGTTTTGGCCAACGTTATTGTAGTAACATAATTATGTAAAAATACATATACTTATAGTTATATTTTTAATATTATCCCATTGTGTGACCCATGAGGGCATTAAAAATGATTTAAATTACATATAGGTAAAAATATCGAAAAAAGGTTTATGGGTTTTATGTCAACACAAAAAAAAAATTCAATATTTGCTGACTATGATAAATATACAATCATTGACTTTTCGTGTTAATAATGTCAAAAACTTGATGATATACTATAATCAGAGGACTCCTTAATTAATTACAAAAACACGCCTATAAAATAATAAAAAAACGAATTATTACAACACTTCTTTACAGAGAATCAAAAGGACAGTATTAATTTGATAAAGTCAAAGGAGCTTCTTCAACGGGAGTTTGCAGAAGTGTTTTTTTTTTTAATTTTTAACTATCACATTCAAGTTTAATTCAGAAAAGTTGGACACGAAAATTGAGTTGAACCACGGTAGATGTCACCATCACCGTGTAAAATACTAAGATCAAAAAATAAAACCTAAAATATTCTAAAAGAGTAGGTACATATATCTACTCCCACGACCTCGTTTTAATCATTGTGTTAGACATAATAAATGTGTAAGGTACTTTGTATTAGAAACCCAAATTAATTTCTTATATATGCGAGCAATAAAACTGGGCGATGAAACTGTTATTTATTTTTGTTTGGCTAAATGTTTAATAAGCGTCATCGAAGTGTATCATTATTTACAATTTACAATAATACATCGTAAATGTAAAATTGAAATTACTTGCAGTCACACAAATACTGACAAAATACAAAATGAAATGTTAGAGTATTATAAAAAAATACAACTAAGTTTAGCTTTTCGAATTGAATAACTTATCAGATATTAAACTTGACAATAAAGAACTTATTTTACATATTTTTTTTAATAACACAGTTCATGTATAGTAAATAAATGATAATAAAATTTAGTTTATAGACGTCACAGGTTTGATTTTCAGAATAGTAATTAATTAAAAAAATATTAATTAAGTAATTCTTGCGTTTCTTCTTTGAATTATATTCTCTAGATAGACATAGAGTAGCTACAAGATGGGTGCAAGGAAGTTTGTATTATAATAAAACCAAAAGAATAGCGATATTTATGAGACACCTCTTGTTCAAACCATTTCAAAAACACATAATATCCCAGTTCGTAACTTCTTAATTCTTTTGTATAAAATTATGTATAACTCTAATGTTTATTTTCTCACGTTTAATTATTTTTTAACTCTCATGTTTCATTTGATAAATTATTGTGTTTAATCTGTGAGTTTACAACTCTAATCTTACTGTGTAATTTCCACCCGCAACAAAATAATTATATTTTATAAACTAGACACTGCACCTTCCGTACACTTCATAATTGTAGTGTAGGTAGGAAACGTTTGCGCAAACTATAATGCGCAGAAATATTAAAGGAATTTTATTAAACAATAATGTCTGCATTTGACAAAAAAAAACCATACCAGTTTGTAACAACGTTATGTTAGCACTTCTGTAGTTGGCACGGACACAAAACGGTCTGGTAATATATACAAAACGATCACAGAACCAGAACGAAGATATTTAGATGTCAAATATACAATAAAAACGAAAGACGTGAAAATATTTCAATGTTCCTTTGTTATATTAGAGAAGAAAAACGAGCTTAGTAATTAATTTAAGCGTGGGTGACGATCACAGCATTTGACATAACGCAGAGTTTATGTCATAGAAAAATCAAACGAAATTATAATTGTATATCTAAATATAACAACTCCGCCGAAGAAGAATGTCATGCTGAAAAAATAGAAAACGAAAAAAATGACCGAACACTTAAAAAGGGAATTTCAAAGTCAGAAATTTAACAGGAACAACAATAACATGAATAAATATTATGAATAAATTAATTTATAATTCAAAACAGCCTGATGGCGTGAGTGTTACTTTTGAAACCGACAGCTTAAGTTACAAAAAGTGAACACAATAAAGTAACTAAAAACGATGAAACAACATATTTACTTCTCCATAAATATTCTTTGCTTCTCCTTAAAAGTGAATTGTGAAATTGTGAACCTTAAAGATCAGAGTCTATAAGTTATATTTACGTCATAATATGAATACTAATAAGGGGTTTAGATCTATGTAGGTATTCATTAGGGTTCGCCAACTTGTGTAAACTAACCACAAGATTTACGGCAAATACCACAATGAAAGAGTAAAATGCAGGTGAAAATTAACGGGATGTTAACAGAGTCCATTTTTATTGTACTCAAGTAGGTACCTACAATTTCTAAATGAATTCCTCAGAATCAAAGAGAAATTTGATTTTTTAGACAGATGAAATCATAGAGTAAATATTAATTAGAAAAAAATACGATAAGAGATTAAATTATTTTTGGGAGCACTTGATATAAACGTTGGCTTGAAATTTAGGCCAGAGTTTAAAATAACTTAGATTTTTTTTTATTTTTCTGATAACTATTATGATTTAGCCTGTTACCCGATTCCGACTTGACGTCGACTTCTGGAACACGAATGTAGGGAGGTCTTTGAAAAATAAAAACCTTTTATTATAATAATAATAATAATAATAAACCGTTTATTTGTTGCCATTATTGTTACATAAAAAACAAAAAAATATATACAATTTTGAACCACAATTGACAACAAAATGGCTATTGCTCAGCTGCGCACTACCAGGTATCCCTGGAGTGCTGCTGGTAATAATTTCCGTTAGGCTTTCAAATTTTTCTATGTAATGGTAATTTGTTTTTTTTTTATTTCAATAAATAAAATATTATAATATTTTTATACATACGAATTAAAATAGATAGTTAGTTATACTCAACCATCATGTTTTATTTTTGTTTACAAATTAAGGTTGGTAATAAGAAACAATAAAACATTTGGAATTGCATTAAAACACGTTTTCAATTATCATTTAAAAAAATAATTACCCACTTGAAACTGATAATGCAAATGAGTTTTATCTAATTATATCTTTGACATTTTGTCCTTGAGACATTTTTATGACTCTAAATACTTCCTCTGTAGTAAAAACAAAAAAAAAAACAAATGTGGGAGGAAAGATTGATGGTATTATAATTTTATGTTTCACAGTGACATAGGAGTATTATTAATTATTAAATAAAGCTATACGATTCCGAACTCAAATATGAATAATTATTGTAAGCATACTCTATTATTTTAGATGCATAATTCATAAATTTATTTGAATACAAATTGATAAAACATACTTGGAAATAATGATAAATGTAAAAAAAATGTGTAACGATGAAATTGGTGCATATTTGGAATTTTAGCATTCTTTTGCTTGAATCAAGTACATAAGTCATCATATTAAAAATAATATTGAAAGAGTGTATATAAAATAAATACCTAGATTATTTCACAGTATATTTATCGAGAAATGGATCCCGACCAATATTTTGTGTTTAATACTTTTACGTAATATTGTGTTATGCTGGTATAATCTTAATGTGTTTTTATATATTTTTTACATATGTGTTTACTTAATAGTTTTGCAATTTTGAATCAGTCATTTAGTTACACACATCCTCCCTCTACACAAGCTTATAAGCTTTAAGAGGGAGGTAATATTGCTAAGGTGTAAACTTTGTATGTTCGTATATTTTGTTATGATTTGAATAAAGAAAATGAATAAATATATTGGGTGTATTGTATTACGTGTAGCAAAGGTTTTTCAGTAGAATTGAACATACATTTAACATACATTAAAGTAGCTTTTCATTAAAATAATAACTAAACAGGCATATTGTTGCGATGGAAAATTCAAATGGACAAAATAATATTTTCAAGTGCTTATGTTAAGCTGCTTTTCACATCTCTGATTGTCTAGAAATTAATTATTTTTTATCCATTGTTTCGGCTGATTATCGTTAGCCATTTTCAGACATATTAAGTGATAGTTATAGAAACACTTATTTAATATGCTTATTGAATAGTCTCGTGTAGTGGGTTTGACGTTGAAGGTTTCAAGTAATCTTTCTAAAATATGTGAAAAAAGATAATGGTTTACACTGTTCTAAATAAAATTATATACAATACTTGAAATATTATTTATGTAAGATTTGTTACTGTATGTTCCCATTAATTTTTATGGAGTTGACTTATTGATATATGTACTATTGTAAATCAAACCAAGGCGCAAATAAATTTAACAAGAATTAAACACCACATTTTCTCATTTAAAAATATTAATATTGGTAGTTTTTTTTAACTTTTTTTAAATAAATAAAAAATTTAAGAGAATCGATACAATAAAAATTAAATTAAAATATATGCACATACATACTATCACGCTATGTCCCTTACGGGGTAGGCAGAGAGAACCAAACTCCACATATTTCTATCTAGATAAACATTCATCGCCCCGTCAACAATCATACATCGTCTTATATATGTTCGTCTGTTGTTCACGCTTCTAACATTTCTTTCTTTCAAAATATCGTTTACACGAACGTGCCATCCCTTCCTTGGGCGGCCCCGACCTCTCTTTCCATTCCTATCCGCAATGTATATTTTCTTTGTCAGGCGTTCCTCAGTCATTCTCCACATGTAGCCAAACCATCTCAATGTGTTCACTTTCATCTTTCTTCATCTCAAATTCTTTCCTTATGACGTAATTTCTCACCTGTCATACATCGTTTTATTAAAGATTATTCTTATAAGAAGAATCTGTTAATTAAAATATAAACGCATAAAATATACAAAACCCGAAATGGCGAAGGTAGACAGAAACCTAAGCCACATTTATGTTGTTTGTTAGACATTCACCGCATAAGTATAATATATATGTAATGCATAATCTTCTGTATTTCTAAGTTATAATATTTCCATACGTAAGAGCACTTAATTCCAGTTCTATCAGTTTAATATTTAATTAATTATTTTTTTTATTTTAATATTGCTTCTCGGGCAACTAACAGGTACTATGTCAAATATTAATTTAACACGCACCCAATAATATGTTGCCACATCCTGGAGACTTACGAAATTGATCGTCTCACAGATCCAGACTGAAAACACAATTAAAAACTGTGTCTCCACCGGGAATCGTACCCGGGACCCTTAGCTCAGCAGACAGATATCTAACCAACTGAGCCACTATATAGCTGTCAATAGTTAATTCTTCATTTTTCGGACGTGGTCGGAAGACAAAATGTATTTTATTTTCTGCAATTATAAATGAAACAAAAAGTTTTATTGGAATTCATTATGATTTAAGAATTATTAATCTCCCGGCTTATTGGAAGCTTTTCAAACGCATACACATTCAATTTCGTAACACACAAATGAATATATTGCGTCAGTTAAGAAAAGGGAAGATTTATTGAGTGGCACAAATATTTAAAACGTCAAGAGATATTATATAATATATAAACAACGAGCGGAAAAATAAGATACCAAGATTTTTTTATATATTTAAACGATAATATGTCTTATTCTGATTCGATTCAGAGTACGAAAACGTCTGAATAAACGGGCGACCGTGGATAAAAGGATTTTATCCGCGCGGTGTGACGTAATGAGTCCCGTATAAATGCAGTCAACTTTTTGAAATTTCTCATGCTTATACTAAAATTCAGATTTGTTTCAGAGTAGGAAAACGTCTAAACCAACGGGCGACCGTGGATAAAAGGATTTTATCCACGCGGTGTGACATAATGAGTCCCGTATAAATGCAGTCAACTTTTTTAAATTTCTCATACTTATACTAAAATTCAGACGGATAAGTTAAGACGAATCAGAATAGGACATAAAAGTCCTATTCTGATTCGTTTCAGAATACGAAAACGGCTAAACCAACGGGAGACCGTGGATAAAACGATTTTATCCGCGCGGTGTGACGTAATGATTCCGTATAAATGCAGTCAACTTTTTGACATTTCTCATGTACTAAAATTTAGACGAATCAGAATAGGACATAATAAGTAACAAAACATACAGTTTCTGGTATAAAAAACATAAATATTCGTAAACACATTGATAGTGATATTCATCCTTTTGGGAATAAAACCGTATTTCTTTCCGATCTGAAATAAGCCGAAGGAGATGGAAAAACACCTGTTTGGTTCTCTTCTACTTTAGATTGGCGTAGGTGAAGGTCTCATCCTCTTCCATGTATCGAGACTTATTTTTCTTTTTAAATGATAAATTATTTCTTTTTTTTTGGAATTATCCAAATATATCATTTAGATAATGTTTTTTTTTTACCAGCATAACTAACCTTGAGTGAATAATTAAGAGTACCTATATTTTTCGGAACTCTTGATACTTTATGAAATCACAGTTGATTTTCTGAAATTTAAATTAAGTACTAAAAATAAAAACCAACTCTACTCTTCTTCATCTTCTTGTGTCACTCCTAACGAAGTTTGGCGACCATCACACCAAACTCATCCCGATCCTGCGCCAACCTAATTAATGACAAATTGACAATTTTAGAGTAGAGAATTGTAAATATTGATGGATTTGCCAGCATTAATACAAACAATTATAGTGCAAAAGTTTTTATATATATAGTTCTGAATTGATTGAGTAATAAACGATTGAAAGTATTCAATCGACTAATGAGTCAATTATATTAAAATTAGATAAAAAATTTACATGTGGATGAACTAAGTGCACTCTCGTTACTAGTATTTTTAATATTTAGTTTATTTTAAATGGTGAATATCAATAAATTATTTGAGTTTATTTCATATAGGTGCATCATCGGTTTATTTTGAAATGAAAGCGATTAATCATGTAAACATATACTCAAATTTAAGGAAAGAAAAATAAAATATGTGGTTATGATTCTGACCAAGGTCGCTGGCATACGATTCAGCTCACTAAATGTACTAAGTCAAATTTTTGTAACATATGTATGTATGTACTGAAATTTTATTTAAATATGAAAATAAATATTTTTACTTAAATCAAATGATTTCAAACAAAAATTTAAGAGACCAATGCACATCAAATACTCATTGAAAGGCGTAATTTGTGCGGAATGTTATGCACAAATTCTCAAATTACGATGGTAGAACCTTTGCCGTTATAATTGACAATAGAAATTTGGTTGCTTATTATTCAAAAATCTTCTACTCCTTAATCTTGAGAACCGTTCATGCCGCTAAATTAGTGGTCTCTTGTGATGTGGATTTCCAACTGTCAGGCCATCGTTTTGGAGATCTTCCTGGTTCGTCCTTCTGGATTCCCCTGAAGAGCGAAATGTCGAAGTCTTCTTGCATTATATTTCCTTCGTTTTGCATTCTATTGACGTGTCTATTCCAGTATCGTCTTCAATGTCTACCCCATCCGACGAAGTCATCATTCAACTTATATCTGTTAAAATTTCATCTCTTAGCATGTTTCCGGTTATGCATATCAGTGTTTTCACTTCTGAAGTACGTACATATTTATTAGAGATTTTGTCCAGGTAGTATCTGTATTAGCAAAAATCCCGTAGATAGCAATTGGTCTAGCACATGTTTAATAGATCGTCACCAATGCCGTCTGCAGTGGCACAGGTCTTAAGACGTTTGGCTTCTGTACCTACTGGTGTCCTGAGTTCGATATCCAGAAGAGGAGAAATTTATTTAAATTCATTTCTCACGCAAATAACGTTGCTTCTGGAAACACTGTTTAGATGGAAGAAATCGTCATTTGGCAATAAACTCGCCACTTGGGCATGGAATTGTTAATTATTATTATTCAATTCATTTGTTTATATATAAAAAAACAATAATTTTAGAATATAAATTAGTCGTATAAATTATATGATCCGATTCCCAGCAGATACTTTTAATGTAATTCTATATTCTGTGGCCAGAAAACATAGGTTAGTCGAGAAACACTACCATTAGGTAATAAACTCAATACTTGCACAAGTGACAAGATGAAACAAATTGTTAATTATGTTATAATATGTAAACGAAGAGTATCTCAACAAAAATATTGGCAAAGCATATCAGAGTTATTTTGATAACGCAACTTAAACACCAGTAACAAAAGAATATATCGCAGATGATCAAAAACAATATTACACCCAGATCACAGGGTCAATAAACACATAATCGATTTTATTGCTATAGAAATATTCTGGGCATGAATATTATTCAAAAATTTCTGTAGTGATAAGACCGAAAACTAAACTTGTCTTTAAATAAATTCAAAAGATCGACCTAAAAGTATTAATGTAATTCTCTTTAAATTTGAAAATATTTGATTTTCATATTTTATTTTTCGTTCCAAAAATACAAGGACATAAAAAGTAATTAAATGTGTAGAGTAAAACTCAAGGATTCCATACATGTTTATGTATAGGATACCAAATGGACAACGTCGACTAAGGAGACCTCAAAAACGATGGCGAGATAGCTGGAGTTCAGCCTGACAACAGACTCCCTGAAACAACAGACTTTAGAGCTTGAAAAGAAGAAGACAATAAATCTTTTTAAACACAAACAAACTTTTCACTTTGCCGTGCTGAAAATAATACAATCGATATTTTACTAGGGTCACAGACGTTCATCAAAGTACACCAGTTTGTTACACAAAATATAATATTTATTTTCCATATAAATACGTTTCATTGCTATATTACGTAGATTGAGTTTCGGTTAACTTCGGAAAAGCAATCGGGCGTCCCTGGAAACGGCAGAATGCCGGCCAATCCTTCCACCACCGGAGCACCAACCAATATGATGGTGTTCCGGACACGGAAAGTAAAGTAAGTAAGTATTGCTATATTTTTCAATACGTGAATATGCCATTGACTATATCGTACAGAAAATAATTTTCTTCTTTCGTGTTCTTCATTCCTGAAGGTCGTTAGAAAACTCCTCTAGACGCTTCTGTAATCTGCTTTTCGTAGGGTCGAAACTACCAAGACGAAAAATTTTCTTTTAATCCGGTCGCAATGAAAATAAAATAACATGCATATAAAAAAAATTATGTTAGACTCAGAAGACGTACAACAAAATTAAGCTGATATTGAAATCAATTAATTATTTTACGTATTAAATTCTGTGGTATCTATGAGGACTATATGTTCTCGTCGCGTCTTAAATCATCGGCGTTGTCGACTAGTAATATTATATTATACCGATATTTGTTTAAATTTCTAGGGACACATGGTTAGATATTATGTTTCTTTTGGCAAACTCTCTCAATAAATTAATAAACATCATGTCAACTAGTGCTAGTTTTTGCTCACCCATAAATCATCGATTAAACATAAACCTACGTCATATTTCTGTCATAACCGTGTTTTGAAATTTTGCGATTTTTCCATGTGGGATTCGCATAATTTTCAACATTTATAATTAGAAAAATATCAGCGTGAAATTAAATAATCTAAGATGATAAAATTTTCCGTTTTAGCGTGATTTTCTTTATTTAAAACCAGCTGAGCAACTGTGAAAATAAATGAAAAATATGCCGGATGTCTTAGTCACGTTTCAAAGCGTGACGATTAGATTTTGAAGAGTTTGTTGCATCGTTAGTAAAATTTGTTTAAGTGTTACGCATAAAGTTTCTTAGAAAATTGACAAAAAAAGCAAAATAAATTTTAGCTGATTCCTGAAATGTAACAATCTCACCATAAGTGCTGAAACTTATTTATTAATAACGTAAAAATGGTGTATTCAAGATTCCGGCTCTAAATGCAATGGTAAATAATAAAAAAAGAGTATATACGAGACCAAATAATGTTGACGGTTGTTTAAAACAAAATATAATATGCCTTAAATAAACCAGCAATAGCAATTGCTTGCAGATAAAATGGATTAATTTCAACGGAGAATATGAAAAGATTGTGCCAATTGTCGAAAAAAATCGATTGGACAGAAGTAAAGTTCGTATTGTTATTTATTTTTGTCGTTCTCCTGATGATGATTTCAACAAAAATACCATGTAGTTGTGGGGTCTGTTTTCATTATTATGTTTTTCCACTTTGCTATTTCCACTTGCACTCTATTGCAGACGTCGTTTTCGGCAACATTACACACGTGATATCTTTTATTGTATCTTTCAATCTGGTTTTTGGTATATCTCCTGTATAAAGATGCTCAGACCAATGGCAATGTTTCCCAATGCATTTCAGAGGTTTGCAATTTATACGTGCAAACAATCTAAGCCTACATTCATAAAGTATATCGGTGATGTGGTGTACCTACTATGAAATAATCACAAATATATTTCACATGGGACTGATATGAAATTTATCAATAAAATGTTTATTTTATTATTTATTTTATTTATTTATTTATTTATTTCGGAAAACAAACAAGACACAATGTAAAAAGAATATACAATAGTTATAAAAAATATGGATAATACATTGCATCTCAATTAAATGTTTTCACATAGAGTAGGTAATGTATATTTAATCATATTTTTACAGAAAAAAAATAGTAAAAAAGATTTAGGGTGAAAAAAAATTATAATAAATTGTAACAGAAAAAATAATAATAAATTAAAATTAAAGGGTGAAAGTGTAAATATATTGTGTAAGCGAGACAAATTATGATGAAAGTAGGTAATAAATTTAGGTAAAGGGTACTATTTACTGAATAATTGTAAAATGTATGATTTGAAGTCTGCTTGTGATTTATGTATTATATCGAATTGTCTAAAGTATGTATTGTAATTGGAGCAACTCCGCCTAATATAATTGTTTTGTGAATAATTTGTGAAACGACGGTCGACATAGAACAAAAACTGAGATCTGAAATTGCGTGATGTTGTATAGAAGAAAATGATACATACGCAAATCTTTTGTTCTACACTACTTAATGAATTATTTATCATTCTGGTGGAACAAGAAATCATAGAGAGATAAAAAATACATAATTTGAAATGATGAAGAGTGTCTAGAAATAGTAAGAGGGTCATATATGTTTCTAGCAAAAACATATATGTTTCAGCAGGGGCGTGCCTAGAACCTTCGGACTAGGGAAACCCTGTAAGAAATTTGTCAAATGTCGAAAATTAAATGTTTTTTTTAGCATCGATGTTCACTTGAGTGGTTATTAAAATATTTTAAAATCACATGCTAAAATAATATTTGCATTTGTGGCCGTGTCAGCATCGTATCTACATGCGGTTCAGTTTTTAAACTTGTAGTATGGTTTCAATAAAACAGACAAAAAAATATTAGGTCAAGAATTTCTTAACATAATATTCATAGGCAAGTCAAGATTTTCGGCTTCTACAAGCAATTGCGCTACTGTGTTTCAGTAGTTGAGGAAATACACAATGAAAATATGGTCTTAGTACTGAAGAAGAATAACTGTTGGAAAGGTAAACGATCATAAATAAGTTCTGCATTCCGTAAATAATAATTCTGTCATTTTACTTGGCACTATACGGAAAAAATACTAAACGAGTAAGAAAATAAGACAGTGGACATATTTGTATCAAAATATGAAAGGTAATTCAAAATGAAAAAAACCAATAGGTAGGTACAGTATTATTTGAACACTAATACTCGCAGTACATAATTATTAGTTACAAAACACACAACCATTTTAAAAGGTACAGTATTATTTGAACACCAATACTCGCAGTACATTATTGTTAGTTACATAACACACAACTGTTTTATAGGTACATCATTATTTGAACACCAATACTCGCAGTACATTATTGTAAGTTATAAAACACACAACTTTTTTATAGGTACAGTATTAATTGAACACCAATACTCGCAGTAAATTATTGTGAGTAATAAGACAATGTGTATTAATAATAAAACATAATATATAAACATGTAGGTATGTATAAATTATTGGCAAGAACATAGTAATTTTAATAAACACAATGTTCTCAAATAACGAATAAATGTTAATACGACTAGTTATAATTTACGACAGGAACATTAAAGCTGCATGTTAAATGCGTTATTATATTATCTAAGTTGCATTCAGTGCCAAGATTATAAAATATATAAAGATACATGTTAACAATAGATCGCTCAATAACAAGATGATACAAATTCAATTCGTATTTACAATAAATGACTTCGCAAAAATAAACCGATAAAAATATTCAGCAATGTGAGTAATTTTATTTTGTATTATTTCTCGGGCAACAAGGGCGTTCAGGTGTCATATAAAAAAAATAAACACTTCCGTGCACCCTGCGCAAGTGGCGATTTTACTAACCAGCCCAGAGAACCAATATTTGCGTGAGACATTAATTTAAATAAATTTATCAAACCCAGGACGCCCGCACAAAAGCCAAACGGCTTACCAACTGCGCCACGGCGCCGGCGTTAGGCTATAATAATAATTTCACCCACACACAAATAACAAGCCGCATAGGAGATTAATGATTTTATTGTCAAAAAATAAAGAATAAAAACCAAACGAATAACTGCGTTTATACCGGGAATCATACCCGGGACCTCAAAATGCAATTGATTTCAGAAAAAGAGTTCATTCACAACCCACAGAAGAAATAATTGCGTGAGAAATGATTTTACAATAATATGTAGAGAGGAAATCAATGCATTTATAGAAGAGATGTTCACTGCGTTCAGATATGCAATATAATAAATACACCCAGAAAGTCTTTGGTGGTAGAATTAGGCCTTTCACACACTAGGCAACCACAATTCAACCAATTGGCAACGGTTGCTGCCAACGGAACATAATTTACGTTCTTACACGGTGCAACTCAAGTTGTAAATATTTATGTCATATTTTACGAAATCTGCTACAAAGCACACGTACTGCAATTTTTTGTTTTTCAAAATTGAACAAGTGATGATTTTTCGACCGATAGTTCTTGATGGATATTTTTTATTTTAATTAAAAAAAATACCATCGGCACATACTTGATATAGAAGATTTTGGATTCACTCTTCAAAAATAGCAAAAACTGCAGAGCATTAGTTGTAGCGAAAGAATTACAGTAAGATGACTTCAAATTATTGACATTCTATAGAATAGAAGCAGAAACTATAGTGGTCGCCCTAGAGACAGATTTATAGACCATGGGGCAGTTCGGTCAAACGGTGGAATCAAAACCCTCATGATAACCCATATCATGCATATAATCATCTTATGGACTTCTATTATATCTTAAGATATTATAAAGCTCCATAAGATAATTATATCCACGATATAATTATGATGAGGGTTTTAACTCCACCGTTTAACACGACCGGTGGCAGCTACCAAGAGATGAAGAGGCTGGCGGACAACAGAGATATTTGGAGAGATGGAGTGCTTGGTGTAAACCAATCCTAGGATTGTTGTCACGAAGAAGTATAAGAAGACGAAATCCCTAAAGCGTCCTTCGTGAATTTTATGTACGAGTCGGCAACGCAACGACACGAGCAACAAATATTTTTTTCAATAAGTTGCATCATGTGCGCACTGTCATTTAAGTACATGTACCAACCTCTATAGTTGCGTCGCAATTGAAAACTATTTTTTCCAGATTTTCTAGTGAGCGGAGGGCCTTAGGAGACGTGCGAACAAAATCAGGTGTTAAGTGTCACGTGTTAGAGCGTAGGCACCACACCACCATGAACCATAAAGAATGGAGTGAAAATTAATCACCGATTATAATGCGAAAAGCTTTCAGTGTCGGCGGACGTTGTTCCCTACAATATATCCTATATGTTTTAAATGCTACCACATCTATTTGTGTCTCCGGAGCTAGCTAGTCTGGGCCGGTCCCGGAATAAGCAGCGGCAAAACCGACACAACACAATCGGCGCCATTTGTTTAAATTAATAATACCTACACCGTTTGTACTGTACCATTTATTATTGTTACTAGTTGAATGCCCATCATCCTAAGGAAATTTTATACTATTGTCTAGCGATCCTCGGTGCTGTAACAAAATAACAATACTAATTATAAGTTTTTATATCAATTCGTGAGCAGGGGGGTGTAATGCTAGACAAATGTTCAATTTGATTTTGAATTCAGGTGTTCTATCTACAAATCAAATAAATATACTTATGTATTTTGAATTCAATTAAACAATATAAAATATAATACAATTATTTGGAATAGTTTGGATTATTGTAACGGTATATATGCGAATTTACCAAAGAAAGAAATTAATAAAATTCAGTCAGTTTTCAATGCTGCAGCCAGACTCATCACTGGAGCCTCCAAATTTTCTCACATCTCTCACCATCTTCGCAATCTACATTGGCTTAAAGTCCCCGAAAGAATTGAATATAAGCTCTGTCTCATAATCTTTAAAGCACTTCGTGGTATGGCTCCTACTTACCTCTCCGAACTGTGCATTCCGCTTTCAATAAATGACAGACAATCATCACTTCGTTCTGCCTCTTCATCCATGGTTGGGAAATTAGTTGAAATAAACAGGGTGCACACAACTAATTTCGGTGATCGTGCATTTGCTGTGGCAGGACCAAATGCATGGAATAAGCTCCCACACACCCTCAGACAAACCGAAAATATATCTTCGTTCAGAAAAAAAACTCAAAACGCACCTTTTTCGCAAATCTTACCAGAGCCGAAATGATACAACGTAATCATTTTTTCAGCGCCCTTGAGGTGAGATATTCACAAAAACGGCGCTATATAAATTATCCAAATTTATTATTATTATTTGAATTTGTTTTGTATTTCTTCCCATTCTCAAAAAGCATAAAATTCTTGTGCTGAAAAAGTGAGTACGTATAGAACGATTCAAATGCATAAAAACAAAAAATTACATAAAACAAACAAAATATATATAATCAACAATAATATAACCTACAAAAAAAAGCATCAAAACAATAAATTAATTTGCAACCCATGACTTTCTAGCAGTTTTAACTTACCAGTATAGTAAGTCCAAAAATCATAAAATTAAGATATTACAGTTTCCTGACTTCATTTATTGCCATGCATGCGTGATAAACAACGGTAACTTCTTAAAACGAGTGGGTTGAGGCCAACGCTAAACTCCTCACTAACAAGTCATCCTATAAAGTATTCAAATTTTTTATGGAAAATTTTCATCATTTTCATGAAATGGCTTTGTTAAATTATTTTTTATTATGAAAAGTTGATATTTCTTTAATGCCATTTTATTAAAGTGACGAGCCTTTTTACTTATTTGAAAATAAAAATTTCAAATTTGAATTTTCCTGAGCTTGGGGTCACTTTGAAATATTTGGCAGTTAAAAAATTGAGAAGCACTATTCAGATATCCTTCAAAATCTAATGGGGTCTAAGTGAGTATTAGGTATACAAATTTGCAAAATTTTAATAAAATCGAATGAGTACTTTAGTCTATAATCGATAAAGTAAAAATAAACACGCCGTACATAGCACACTGCACATAGCACACACACACACAGATACATTGTGATGAAACTTTCAGAATACAATCTCAGCATGATACTAGTTGATAATCTGCAATAAAATACCCTTAAAAATTGCGAGATCATAACTCCCCACTATATCCCCTTGGGTTAGTGAGGAGTAAAAACCGATTTAACAGTGAAAACTCCATAACGGTTTCTAATTTATTTATTTATTTATTAATTTATTTATTTTAATTCAATAAAGAAAATAAAACAAAAACAATAAAGAAACGGAGGGGACAGGAGAGGGGGGGGGGACATGGAGACAAATTTAGGTGTTATGTGAAAGGAAATGATTCCACAGATTTCTTTTGAAAGCGGGAAGTGTTAATGAAACTCGAAGTTGTGATGGGATGTGATTCCAAAGACGAGCAGTTTATGATACATTTATGATTCAATTCATTCACATATTATACATATACAACGAAGGACATACAAAAAATTACAAAATAAAAAACAGCAAACACATTGTCCTTTACCGGAGTGCAAACACTCGTGTATAAAGGTAAGTGGAAAAAAGTAGTTAAAACATGTAAATTATTAATTTTAAACACTTTATTTTAGAGAGCATCTATTAATCAATTTATTTTGAAATTACAACTGATACATTTTATTTAAAATATCTAAAATAAAACAAATCATAAAATTGTTTATCATGTAAAATTCAGATTTTGGACAGACATATTGTTATCGATCAACGAAAATAAGTCGAGATAACCAAACAGCTAAGATAAAACGAATTGGACTAAGTTGCACAGCTTTTGGGGAATTATACCCACATTCTCAAAAATCGCCAAATTCTCATTTACCTGAAACGGAAGATAAATGAGTCATTTGTACGGCTAGTAGAAAATTAAGACCTGGAGACTTAAAATTACCCAGAAGAGTACGTACCAAAAAACTAATGGTCAAAGAACCATACAGGGATAAAGACTTAAGGATGAGGTGCGAAATGACGCCATCAGGCAAAAAACAAAAATGGTTAATGTCGTTCAACGCATTCGTACCCAGAGATGATTGGCAGGCCACGTAGCTAAGTACACTGAAGACAGATGGCCAAGGATAATGTTAGCTTGGAGACCGCGAATAACAACCAGAGGTGTTGAGAGACCGTCATTTATATGGAGGGATTTCATCAGCCTATATGCTGGTGTCAATTTCATGCTTAGAGCACAGGATAGAGTGGCTTGGAAGGAGATGGAGGAGGCCTTCGTCCAGGAGCGAACGGGTTTAGGCTGAGAAGAAGAAAAGGAAGAAGATATTGTTTACCTCTGCTATATAGAAATGTTCTATATTACATACCAAACGTCCTTCTGCATATATGTTAAATCAGAGTTATTATTTATAATTTAAAATGACTTATCATTTCCTTGTAAAGATTGTTTAAGCTCATAAAAAAGTATATTTTGTATTTTCTTATTCATTAATTGATACCTAATTATTTTAACTGATACCTACGTAACAAGATTATAGATATTTTTATGTTTTTTTTTTAAATCAAACAAATTAATATTATTTCCACATTTTTCTTTTTAAAGGTCGACCGTTTCGGTTGACTAGGCCCTTATCAACTGATTTATCTGAGATAATTTTACATGCGCTTTGTCAGCTAAACGGTCTCCTGTAATAAGGAAAATAAGTCAGTAAAATCAATTTGATTAAAAAAACACAAGACAATATCAATATCGTCAACATTGTTAAAATAAAAATAAGGCGAAACGATCGTTCTATTATTAGAGGTATACAAAAATGTAGATCTTTTAATCTAGTAAAGGCTCTTCAAAAACTGCACTGCAAATACTATCATAGCGATATAGGGGGAGTTGGTCATCATCATCGATCTATTTATTTATTTTTAGATTTGGTGCACATTGAAATAAGAATAAGATTAATCAACTTTGATTTAACCGTTATAATTATAGAATTCTACAATCTAGAACAGTTTCTATTGCAAAAATCAAAAGTTACGGCAGTTGTTTGATTTTTCGTAATTCGCGTGAAAAAAATATACGAGTAATAAATTGGCGAATAAAAAAAATGTCGGTATGTAAATAAACTCTCCAGGAAATGGTCGGTACCTTCAACATATAAATCTCTTTTGAAATAAATTATACTTCATTAATATTTTTAATTTTCGTTGGGAGTATGCAGTCTGCATTTATAGAATTGTAAATATAAATGACGAGATATTTTCATAAAGTAAACACATATTACGCAAATGTATTTTTTAAATGTGACTGACAGACATGAGATTAACCAATGAATACAAGTATTAAGTTAAATTTTGTTGTTTTTTTTACAAATAAATTACCGTTGAGAATGTGAAAGAATTGTATTTATACATTCAATAGGTAAATCATAAAGATTTCAAAATATAAACAAAATATATCACTGAAAATCATTACACTCACTCTCTCAATGAAGTTGATGATACAATACTTTAAAAATATTTTTTAATTAAAATAAGAAACGCAGGTAATTGAACAATAGTAATGCCATAACAAATAAATAAATAAAATAGTATTATTTTCCAAATGTTCAACTATAGTGAATTATAGAAAAACTGGTTTAGTACATATGTACAAACCAGCACGCCTTGTCCCTTACGGGGTAAACAGAGAGAACTGGTCACTATACTCATATATTTTTGCAGACATTTCTGGCTTCCTTTACATCCATACATCGTCTCATACATGCTCGTCGATTGTTCGAGCTACTTATGTTTCCTTCATTCAAAATATCATTCACACGTACCTACATGCCTTCCCTGTCTGGGGCGGTCCCTGGTGTTCATTCAATCTCTTACACATATTTAGTTCAGGAGCTTCTGAACAAATATTTATAAACTTGAAACGTTGTATTAAATAATTCGTGAAATTTTATATAATTTATTATCATGCACATACTAATAATAAATGCAATACCTACTATGAAAATTAGATCGATTGAAAATATAATTTATATGTAATGAATTTTCACCCAAATTCTTTTCAATATAATAGCTGGTAAATCGGTATTATAGAATATTATGCACATACATACCTTCACGCCATGTCCCCCACGTGGTCGGCAGAGAGAACCGAACGCCACGTATTTCTATCTTCAATGTATATTTTCTGCGTCAGGCGTTCCTCATTCATTCTCCCCATGTGGCTAAACCATCTCAATGTGTTCACTTTCATTCTATTAATGCCATCTTTCTTTATCTAACATTCTTTCCTTATGTCGTCAATCTGTAATAGAACGATGTATATTATGTAAGTAAGTATATCTTACTCAACGTTAAAATATCAAAAACTTCGCGATGTTTTCTTAGTACCTATAATACTTATGCTAATCTAACCCTGTAATAAAATAACCTATATAAAATTAATATTATAAGAATTCTGTCAACAAATGTTTGTTTTTGCTAAAGAAAGCAACAAGTTGGAAATTATTGCCAGATTCTCAACAATGAACGACTAATAAACACGAAAGAAAATGTAATAAATATACATGGATAGGAAAAATCATATACTTCCACTCATAAGATTAAGCATAATTGATAAAAACGTTTAATTTCTTATCGTATAAACCAATAGAACATAAAACGTAAAAAAAAACTTCATACTATACATTCCAATTTTATATTGTCGTTTCGTGTTAAATAAAAAAAAACATTTCAATATGAAAGATGTGTTCAATACTAGTTGAATATAGATGGGTGATGGCAGAGCGGTTAGCGCGCTGTGTTAGTAATCCAGTGGTCGCGAGATCGAATCCTGCCACGACCGATTTCGTTCACCTTCGAGCCTTCTATGCTTAGTTTAGGGAATGTATGAGGATGTTTATGTACTTGTTTCAAAGAAATATTCAGTTTTATTAAAAAAAAATATGACCTTACAAGCTGAAACGGTCGTCGGTGATGAAAATCGTTGTAAAAAATGTGTTCATACGTGGCTTTAATGGATTATTTACAATACAAATCATATTGGTATCGAATAAGCGGCACATTGGAAAACCCAACTTATCAATATACTAACTTTAAACTTTAAAACTTTTTTTTAAGGTTTTACTTTAAAGCGAGATTGCTTTGAAACATTATCAGTCATGGGAATAAATCCGCTGCTTATAACTAATTAAATCTGATTTTCTGAATGACATGTCATTACTGTGAAAGAAAATCATATGCGTGCTTAAGGGGGGGACTGCTGCCAACATACCTATTTTTCAATTTAATATACCATCATTATTTCTAATCAAATCGTTTTGAAAAAAATAATTTAGATAGTTTGGGTTTTAATAAAGAAAAATATACCTCAACTTTTTGATAATTTTCTATATATATTAGTGTAGAAAAATAATGGCATACCCCGATTTTCAATGTTTATCTTATATTTTTAATAAACTATAAGACGGAGAGTAGGTAATATATATTTTTTTAAATTAAAGAAGACAAAAATTTCTTGAAAAATATGATGTGACGTTGCATTAATGCTTCAGGTTTAGTAAATAAACCTAAAAAACATTTATTTTCCATTCAGCGCCATTGCGAAATAAAAGTTTTTTTGGTTTATTTACTTAACCTGATGCATTAATGTAACGTCACATCATATTTTTCCAGATATTTTATTCTTCTTTAATTTATAAAAAAATATATTGCTCTATACCTTATATTTTTTTAGAAATTTAAGATAAGTGTCTAAAATCGGGGTATGCTTATTATTTTCCTACAAGAATATATACAGAAAATAATTAAAAAGTTAAGGAATATGTCTCTTTATTAATATCCAAACTAACTAGGTTATTTTTTTCAAAAAGATTCGTTTAGTAATAATGATAGTATATCAAATTGAAAAAATAGGTACATTGGCAGCAGTCGCCCTCTTAAATAAAAACATAACCTAACATAAAATGAATTCATGAATATCAAAAGTGATAAAGAAGAAAGGTTTGGTGATCAATGATGTGGAATTGAATTTATAATAGATTAGTGATAACCGAGAAAGCTGACCCAACCGAAAATTTTAAAAATATAACGTGCGAAAATATCGCATCAATAGTCATAAAATGACATCATTAAACGTTAGATTCAAAGTGAATTCCCTAACATCAATAATGAAGAATGTGATAATCCTTTCCGATCGAAATATTTTATTCCTCATTGCCCTCTTTAACAACCCAAACTTTCAACATTTCATCCAACGCACCACCGCCGCGCCGCGTTCCGTTTATTTTCTTTGTTACTCAGCAGTAAAAACTTTAATTGCGCTTTTATTGTGGTCATAAAACACGCGACATGGGATAGCGATGCCGAAATATCAAAAATCAGCCGCACTAAACAGTCACTAGATGAATCGATAGATGGAGCAGATGTCATTTTATCTTAGGCGAATGTCAAATGTCAATATTAAATAGATTGTTATTATCAAAATCGTTTCATTAAGTAAACAAACGAAAATATTTTGTCATTTGATCAAATAAATTATATGGAAACTATTCAAGATACAAGAATACAGCAATACTATAACAAACTGAAAACAACAAAATATAACTAGCACCTCGCTGGCACCTCTTTGTATGGCAGAAAATATCTTACGGCTCTTCAAAACACAAAAAATAATTACAAGTATATAGATAGGTCATTGTTTTGGATAAAATAATGAGTAAACGATAAAATACTATTATTCCTGTTTTTTCAGTAATAATGTAATTTTAATGCATTATTCCAGTGTACATTTTTATTCGTAATTTGGAGTTTTATTTTATGTTCTGCAAATACATACAGAGGAATAAGAGGTCGAAGGAGCCCAAGAAAAGGATGGCACGACTATGTGAAGGATATTTTGAAAAAAAAGAGAAATATAAAAAGCTTGAACAAAAGTCGAAAATGCATGAGACAAGCATGAATGTTGATAAGGCTATGAAAGGGTATCAAGATAGATAAATGTGGAGTTCCGCTCTCTCTGCCAACCCGTAAGGGATATGGAGTAATGGTATGTACCTATATATAGGAATATAGAGAAAAATCATATAATGCCGTTATAAATTATATTTCGATTAATCGTGTGAAATGTAAGTTTTTTTCGGTAACTTTGTAACTTAATGAGTTTTTATAGAGTTCAATTGAGGAGCGTTTTTTCAAAACTCGATAAATGCACAGTTTGTGCAGTTTGTGGAAAATGATTTTTTGATGCAAAGTATCTCTCCACATATAAATACGTTATTCTGTAAAAAAAATCCACCAAAACTCGATGAATTCAATGTTAAAATTATGCCCCGATATAAAAGTTTTATCAAAACTCGATATTTGTCACAGATGTAGTTTTATAAAAACTCCATATTTTCTACCATCAAATAAGCTATAGAATAAAGGTACATTATACATGTTTCATAATACATTGAATAATAATACCATTAACAAAATATTTTTTTGTAGCCTTTCAATGTGTTTTTTTTCATGTTATTATGTTTAACAGAGTGGTTGGAAGAGAATTCATCTTGCAGAAAATTGTCTCTGCAACTATACAGTAATATTATGTACTAACAATTTAATATTTTTATTTATTTAATTATTTTAATAAATATTTTTAGGTTACGGATGGATATAGATAGCAAATTTTTTTTTCTTAAACATCTTATCATTAAGTTTAATGTTGTTTATTTTATAGAGTGGAAGTTCATAATGAAATTATTACGAATATAAACCATAGTTTTAATCCACAAATTGAGTTAAAATTAGCCTGAGTGCTTTCGATGGTTACACCATCATCCTCGATTGTTTGCTTTATGTATGTACGTACCGCTTTCTCTTTACCACACCCCCGCCCTAAGAACCCCCCGCCCCCCACCTCAAACTATGTACTGGCCATTTTGTTATATTATATTTAGTTTTGATTGTCGCCTCCGAGGATGATGGTGTAACCATCGAAAGCGCTCAGGCTAATTTTAACTCAATTTGTGGATTAAAACTATGGTTTATATTCGTAATAATAACATCTTATCATTTATAGAGTTTTGAAAAAACGGTTGAAGAGCATATATCGAGTTTTGAAAAAATGATGACATTTCTGTATATTTTTTTTATTGTAGGCTCAAATAGTCCTGTATAAGGACTGGCTGCCTTACTAAAAAAAACAAAATGTAATTTTTATATTTTTTATTTACACTATTGGATATGTCTATTTCATATGTCTTAAAAACATATTTATTAAAACATCTACCTATGCATAATTCATTGTAAATTAAAAATTATCTCTCCTATAATATTACAATTTGATATAATATCAAGTTTTGAAAAAACGCTCCTCAATTGTTGTGTATGTATAATTTTATTTTATGATATGTAAATATAGAGAAAAATCATATCTTAAAATTTAAAATGTATGTACAATTTTATACAAACTCGTCATAATGTTTCGCAAATAAATTCGAAAACATTTAAAACAACTGATAAGTACTTCTTTAGTGAAACGAAAAGCAGAACTAAATAAAAGTGCCGCTACGGAAAACACGGCCGTTTATCCCAATTAATCCAACCTTTTAGCCGACTTAAGTACAATCCCTTATGACTTACAGCGGGATCATGTGTAGTGACAGCATTCTCAAATCCTGCGACACTCCTGAGAAATATCTCAGTGGATGGACTCAAACTGTCCGATGAAATTATTTATCCAGTTGCATGTTCATACAACCATTGACTTATTAGCATCCCGGGGTTTTACTTCTACCACCGGTATGCGGAAGAGACCACATTCGTGGAAATAAATAGTTAAATAATAAGCTGTTGAAAACTATGGGAACTATTTTGTCCGATCTACGTTTGGACACGACCTTAAATTAAAAAAAAATCGGTGAAACTTACAATGAAAACATACTCGCAACGTCGCAAAAACTACATATATTTGCATTACAAATATAGGCTACAAACATGGAATTTAATAATTTCAAAGGTTGACTTCATGTCTTGAGAAGATTACATACTCGCAAATTGATTGTTGACATTTCACTGTCGATAAATTTATATTCAACGAATAAATTTGTAGCGATTCTTTACCTTATAGAATAAATCTTGAACTAAGTAAGGACAGTCACGTCATTTTTATATGAAATAAATCATTTTTGTGTGTTCTAATAAATAGAACGACAGCATTGGATAAATTTGTAAAAATGGCTTCTGTTTTATCGTAAAACTCAATCAATTATAAATTAAAACAATATCACAAAATGCATTATTATTAGTAAAACTTATTTGATAGTACTTGAGTTAGTGCTAGAATCAAAAGAAGTAAAATGATATTATGTTACCGATTATGATATGCAATATTAAAAATAGCATTCACGCAATATATCTTGTGAAATCGCATCACATAAATTAAAGGATTAATATAAATTTACACACAAAGAAATCAACGGCAATGAGATTTGTTGTTTTGCATTTCAGAATGTAATTAAACATGATTTCAAAAAACAATAAGTTCGCGTGTTACTCGAGCAAGTCAAAATAGACAGCCTGTTTGATATTTAAACTCACTAATAATAATAAACCATGATTTTATCAACTTATCAAAGTGCCTGGATATTTTTTTATATGACATTAAAATAATTAAAAAGATGCAGAAGTGATAAGAACCACTAAATAAATAACATAAAACTACATTATTGTCGTTTTGTGTCTTGTAAATTTATTTTTAATGAGCATTATTCTCCTTATATTTATTGAAGGCCACTGGGATCTGATTTTGTAGATTATGCTGCCTTCCATTTTCATATTTTGGGAGGTTTTCGAAGCATCCTTCTTCCCTCTGGTTTTCCGTGTAAAGCAAGGTGTGGTAGTCTAAGAAATAATAAATATTCTTATTAAATCAAATATTTATATATTTATAAATTAATATAAAACAAGACTCTCATATCGCGTAATGAAGAGAATATAACAATAAACCCAACATACGACATCGATTAAGGTAAAAAATGAAACAGTACAAATCAGTCATTAACTGAGAAATTCTGTCAGCACATACACAGTTGAGAAATGTCATAATAATGCACTAAGAAAATATGAACTAAATATCACAAGTTGAAAGAGTCAGCAAGAAAAGTAAAACTGTAAACACCAAGAATTCAACAATATCCAATTATTTCTTATACCAGTCTTTTTAAAATGATTATGATGAAATTATGAAAAGAAAAACAATTATTCGTTTTAATTCAATTTTCAACGAATACCAATAAAAGATGACCGATAAAATTTAATTGAACTCTTTTCGAAGTATATACACGAAATATCTTCTGGAAAAATAAATGTTATTTCTGGAAAATGATAAATTAGGAAAATTCAATTTGAAACGAAATTCTCTCGCTAATGATCCTTGTCGTTTTCGAAGATTTCCACAAGTTTGTGTGTGCAGAGTGGAACAAAAATAATATTAAACTTTAATTGGTGGAACACGTTGTGGTCTTGTAACAAAACTTGGCACAGTTTAAACTGGAATCAAAATACCAACTAAATACAAACCATAACCTCTGCAAATTTCTAGGCCAATATTTGACTCTAGTCCATACCTGAGTAAGTAATTAATCACATAAGTTCTGGAAGCAAGTATGTTATAAGAAAAATACTCAAACCATTAAATATTTAATATACAAGTTATAATACAAAAGTTATATTCATGGACAAGGACTTGTGACACGACATCAAAACATACACATGCCATTATTTAAATGTACATAATTTACTTTCGGAAAAAAATGAGAGAATAAATGAGCTAGCATCAAACCGAAATGTTATACTTGTATCAATAAAATTAAAAACGGAATATTCGTTTTATTTTATTGTAAACTGAAAAAATATTAAGTTAGCAAAGTACCGTTTTGTCTTGGTTAAAGTCATATAAGTAATTATTAATCAATACATGATTAAAAATAAAGTTGCACTTTGCAATTATCTCACAAAAATATATGTAGTTAATAACAACAATGAACTTGTTTGAATTTAACCAAGTAAAAAAACTCTAGCCACTTTAACTTTGCCTGTGCTAAAAAATAACGAATAACTTAATATTTTAATTTAAAATTTAGTTAATAATTTGACGAATAAATTGATTTATCTGCTTAAAAAAATTGAAAAGATACGATTAGAAGTATAATAATTATTTTTCCAGCTTTAAACAAAAAGACATTCAGGTACAAAATATTTTTTTACTATAAAATAGATTTATTATTAATTTTTAAACGTGACAAAACATTAATGACAGCATTCGGCACCTGAGAGCACTGCTTTCACAATATATAAGAAAAATGTGCTAAGTTATAAAAATGGAATGGAAACATCGGTCCTAACAAAAAGAATAATGCACAAGCTGTTAGTGACACAGAGAGCTATGGAGAGAAAGTTGCTGGGTATTTCAATAAGGGACAGAATTCAGAATGTCATGATAAGACAAAGAACCAAAGTAGCCGATGTAGCGGAAAGGGTCGCTGGCCTTAAGTGGAGCTGGGCTGGGCATATTGCCAGATGCCAGGATTCACGATGGACCAAAAAGATCTTAGAATGGCGACCGAGAACAAGCCGAAGAGGTGTCGGAAGACCCCAGGCTAGGTGGTCTGATGACATCAAGAAATGTGCCGAAGGGAGATGGATGCAGTGTGCCCAAGACAGGGAGTTGTGGAGGATCAGGGGGGAGGCCTATGTCCAAGAATGGATGAAAAAAGGCTGAAGAAGAAGAAGTTATAAAAATATTTTATAAGTAATTAACACCAAATCAAATGTCTCGTGAACACTTATACATAAATTTGAAGTTTGGCGTAAACAATATACACTGTTTACTACAGTTATGTTTGCTGTAAGCATCTACATATTTAAAATACTTATATTTTTGCTAATTTAATACGAGAGATTCTTATTATACAACTTGAGTTGTACTTAAAATTAAACAAAATCCTTAATATTCCAATCAAATCAGAGTCAAAAGAATATTCTGATCAGAATAATGAGTAGGTACTAAAATAGATTAAAATTAGTCAAGTTACATTGCTGTGGCTGAATGTTTTAGTTCCGATTACTGAGTAAGTAGATTAAAATTTGAGTTGTACTTAAAATTAAACAAAATCCTTAATATTCCAATCAAATCAGAGTCAAAAGAATATTCTGATCAGAATAATGAGTAGGTACTAAAATAGATTAAAATTAGTCAAGTTACATTGCTGTGGCTGAATGTTTTAGTTCCGATTACTGAGTAAGTAGATTAAAATTTGACAGTTAAGTTGGCTAATTTTACGAACTTGTCTATTCTTAACAAAGCTACTAGGTTAATTTTGACTGTAAACGTATCCGTTATTAAACAAGCTACTAGGTTAATTTTCCATTTTTTTCCGATGTTACTCAAGGTACTAGGTTAATTGTGACTGATTGTTAACATAGTTACAAGGTTAACTTTAACATAGGTATTGAAATGGATAATAATTATTTGGCTATTTTAAACAACGAACTTTGCAGGTACTAATATAGAAAAGTAGCTCGGTTACTAAACGCAGTAACTTATTTATTTTTAACAACAAAATTTTTTGAGTGTAAGCGTCAAACCGTGTGACATTTTTTTGAAATAGCTATTAATACGTGTTTGTATACACATATTTCATTAAGTAAAATAATAAATATAAATTAAAAAAAGGTTTGTGTATCTAATCCGAGTGTCACATTAATAGACTGGTTTTGACATTCAGTGTAAGTCTACCGAAACTTAAATTATAACTAAATAATATACTACATACGTATTGTGTGTATAAGCATTGATGTGAACTTTCATATCTCCTATATACTTACATGTGTTTAGTCTAGCATAGATTCAGACGATACAACACATCGAAAGAATACACTTCTTCCCAAACTTTAAATTATTTTTTTTGTGTGACTTTTGTGTGGTAGACAAAATAAATAGATAGGTACTTTGTGGAATAATATGTGTTCATATTTATTTTGATTATTATGGAATTTTACCAATTAGAAGCCGTATAGATCGATAAATTGTATATTGCTGCAAAATATTCGATTTAAAATACATATTATTGGATATTCCATTTCATTTTTCCCTTAACGTGAAAATAATTATGTCGAAATAATTAATGTTGAAAAATAACGAGATGTAAATTGTAATACCACAAATATAATTTGCAGAAAATAATTTGTAAATATTCATAAGAATAGGCCCGAGGAATAAATTATGTTGTATTTAGATAAAATGCAGATAAACTAGTTATAGAGTTTGACGCTTTAATGGTAAATATACTATTGATAAATATTCTAAGGTAATCTAAAAATATCAAAACGACAAAAACGCAACAAACGTATTAAATAATTGCCTAATTTAAGTAAGAACGCTTATTTTACGTTAAACACAACTGTGACTAAAAACACAGGTATCAAAATATTTATTTACATCAAATCACTTTTTGAAGTTGGCGCTTAACAAAAAATTTGAGGAAAAATTTAAGGTTTGTATTTATAATGGGTCATCACCTCTGAAGAACTCCCTTCCTATTAACAAAGGAATAATTATAATCGGATAATGTGGTAAAAAAATAATATCGCTGAAGTGAATGTTGAATATTTTGATGATTTTCTCATTGATGCCATGATCAAATTTTGACTAAAATGTAATGGGACCAATCGGAAGACACTCTCTTTTAAATGAAAAAAGAATCATTGAAATCGGACAACTTGGTAAAAAATTATCACTGATCATACAAAAAAAAATCACGTCGAATTGATAGCAATCTCCGTTTTAGGAAGTCGATTAAAAATTAAAATAAATATTTCAGTATGAAGGCATATATTGAGATCGTTATAGAGAGAAAGATGTGCATTGTATTAAATGGCATCTGGCTTAGCCGACATTCAGTTGCAGCTTTGTACAGATTTAGAATCCCTGTCTCAGACAACATTAATAAATGATGGTTGGTCCGCGGGAACGATAATTATATTCTGTCATCGCTGTACGAGTTTTGCTATACGCGTTGCAGACACGCCACGAAATTCATATGTGACACGTAGTAACATCTGACCAAGCTAGCACAACATGCAGGTGACATTCACCACTCAATTTTACTACATACATTTTCTTTTGCTAAGGTACGCATTTACGTTAATTATAATTTAGGTAAAACTGGAAAACGCCCCACATTCTGCACATCACAACGATTCTTGTACTTTTTTTGTTGGAGCTGATACATCCACACTACAAATCAGAAGATGGAAGATAAAAGCAACAGAAAGACATGAACGGTAAGAACTTTTGAGTTCAACCAAGGCCCACCCAGATCTGACGAACTTATGTTGACGATAATAATTTCAATACACCAGGAACTTCTTGTATATGATTTTATTAATGATTGAACAATTGGTTCGTAAAATAGCTCGAAAAATGATTCAATCCCGTGGCCACTCAAGTATCCTGCGCAAAAATCGCTCTGGCAAAATAACACCTCACAATGTTCAGCTATGAGGTTCACCACCTATTTTGATTGTTGCCTTTTTAGGTGTGATAAGACTAGACTGTGGGCATACACGCATTCGTCGTACTTCCTTTTATAAGGTAATGCACACCCTCATAGTGTCGCTGGTTATCCCACATTGCTGGACATGCCGAAATGGTATATGTGTGTATGTACAAATCAGGAGATGCCAAAAAATATCAAATAACGTTAAAACACAAAACATATATAAATATTATCTCGATTTGCACTTGCTGATTGTTCTTTGTGCACCATGGTGCCGAGATCGCTAATCTAGAGGGCTCCATGAGCTACTCTTCGTGCCATGCATTGTTTTTTTTTTTTGTTGTTCATTCTAGCGTTCTGCGAAGGGGCCGTTGACAGTCCCCATATGCGGAGCGGGTGGTGGTGGCAGTAGCGATATTAATATTATAAGTAATAATTAAATAAGCGTAGTTTTACGATCCAAGATTATTCAAAAGGGCCCTTAATTGTTAACAGCATAATCTTAATCTTAAGTAATTTACTGATTCAAGAATCTGGGGTCAAAAACATACTAAATTTCTAAAGAAAGAGTAAAATAAAGTGATTAAATATTAACTGAAGATTGAAAACATTCTGGCTGATATTTTTCATCACAAAATAGAGAAAAATGAATAAAATAAAAACCACGACATACCTACTCAAAAGTATCAAAAAAGTGTATTCGTGATTTTATTTTGGTATAAATTGAGCTGGTGATAGAAGTTAGCTCATGTTTCCATTTATCCACAATTTGGACATAGGTACCTATAGAGAAAATGCAACATCATCTCACAATTTCATCTAACATAGGTACATGTAACTTTTCTAACTTAACCCTCTTAAACGGCTATGGGATTAAGAACTTTGCTTCCACACCTAATCTTTACAAAATATTATAGGTACGGTAAATCTTTGTCAATTTTCTTTTGATGTAAACATGTAGTGAATATTAATATAAAGTGCAAAGTCACATTTAGGAATAAAATATAACTGCATAAGTAAATCTTTATCCTCTATTTAAATCAACGTAAAAATTTAATTAACTTTTGTTTGAAAGGAAACCCATAATTGAGTAACACTTAATTTATACTATATATAAGTAAAACAATTCTTTAAAATAAAAGCTCTTCCTACGTGACTTTTTGCTGCTTAAAAAAATAATTATTTATATTGTGGTAAGTATCAAGCAAAAAAACAAAAATCCATCGGTCTATTGAAGTTGTTCTCCTTTTTTCAGAACGATCGTTTCATCGGATAACGGTATAATTACTTAACATTACTTAAGTATATCCAAACTTATACACATATCTATAAAGTTATTATTATTTTAAGGTCAAATGCTTTACCTATCTATTATAACTTTTTTAAATAATGTTTATATAAACATAATAGACACCACATGTCACATAAAAGATAAAAAGTAATTATAATTACCAGTTCATAATTCAACCCAACTCACAAAAATAATCTGAAGATAAACAAATTTAACATAAATACGTACAAGGTTCATGTATTTTTTTATATTTATCATACACTCTTTAAAAAAAACAAGCGATATCAGAAACCGATATCTCTGAATAAAGAT
The DNA here is from genome assembly GCA_963576475.1 of Molanna angustata. Taxonomy (NCBI): domain Eukaryota; kingdom Metazoa; phylum Arthropoda; class Insecta; order Trichoptera; family Molannidae; genus Molanna; species Molanna angustata. The sequence continues at coordinate 22,255,944 of OY754968.1, read as the reverse complement.
ATTATTTTTATTAAAATGTTATGAAAGTTATTTGATAAAGTCAAACACTGATTAAAACATTATAATATCAATAATAGAATTCTTTATTGTCAAGCGAAAACCAATTTCACGATTCTCTATATAAATATTGTTATAACTGAAATTGATACTAAAATTTAATTTATCGCATCATTATACTAATAACAATAAACGCAAATTTGAAATAAATTATGTATATTTAATTCCCTGCGATATTAGGCAGATTGGTTCTTCAAAATACATTATTTCAATACTGTAAATGACGTATCAAATAGGCTGTTACGCCTCAACTCAATTTTCAATATAACTAATATAAATTTATGTAATTTGAAAGATTTTTCAATAAACTTGTTGATATTGTGAAAATTATTTTACTTGGTATATTATATGTCACTCACTAATGTTTAAATAAATTTCCTTTTATTTATAAAATGAAAAATCCCGTGCAACCTGCGAAAGCAATGAGTATAATGCCAAATGGCAATTTCTGCCAATTCACCAGTGGTCCTGAGAAGTAATAATTGCATGAGAAATATTTGTTAAGATTTTTTTTTCTGGTAATCGAACCCTAAACGACAGCATAAAAGTAAAAATACTTCAAAGGCGAAATAATGAATTAAATAAATAAAGTAATAAAATAACTCTTTATTTCTCACAAATGACAAAATTTACAAATAAAAACAATAGAAAAATAACTAAAAATAAAATAACAAAACACTAAAAGAACAAAAGTATGCATAAAGCTTAATACATATAAACATGAAAAACTCATTGAATAATTAAATAAATAAATTTCAAAAAATCTCATTAGGTAATTAATGCCTGTTACTGATACTGATAGAAAGCGACCATAATTTATTTTCACAAAATCTGACCGAATTCGATTATTTTATGTTGCAATATGTAAAATACAATCTGAACCAGTTGGTATAATCTGAAAGAAAAAAAAAATTGTCACAATATGATTTAAGTATGTGACATCGAAATTCGATTAAAAACCGGATCAATAAGGATTAAAAGAATATTTACATACGAAAGAGACCACGCTAATGAAATGTAAGGATAAGTACATATAAAAATGTGTGATATATTTCCTTGTGTCATGCAAAAAGGTTTAATATACCACGGAAATGATTGTGCACTGTATGATGGAAGGAAGCGGAAGACTCACCGATATTGTCCTGAGTTTTTCTAATCTGGTCCCGATGCAAGGAGGTATATTGTCACCAACACAACACTGATTTCACTGCGGTGTTAGACATTTAATGACGGAATCGTAGAATCAAATGTCTCCGAAATTACACATGCTGAAATCACTAAAGAGAGAAGCAGCGTATAGTTGCATATTCACCGACCGTTGTGTGATAACCAATCGCAGGTGAGTCCAGGGGGGCAAGCCTGGTACAACCGGCGAAATCAAAACCCTCACGATTACCTATATCATGGATATAATTATTATATGGAGTTCTATAATACCTTTAGATAATATAGAACTCCATACGATGTCATAGAACTCCATAGGAAAAAGGAAAATGATTTTTTATATATTCACTTATTTCAATATTTTGTACAATTGATTATTTTTGTGTATTTGTATCATTCATTTTACATATATTTTTTTACTCTTCTTTTATAACATGTGAAAATATGAAAATTACAGCGGAATAAAGATACTCAACTGTGTAAAATAACAGCCCAAGAACAGGTTTTTGCCTAGTGGGGCGTTATTAGTTAGTTATATGTATTATATTTGTTTTGTCGATCAATAGTATAATATACATTTAGTAAAGGATCTCACGTACTTATTTAAAATCCGTAGTAGTGTCGATGGAAATTGATTTTATAAAATATCGTATGATTTCAATTCCAGAACTCCTTAAAGAAAACGACTAGTAGTTTTGTGTAAGGAATTTAATAATAAGGGAATTTCTGTATATGAAACGACGCGTGAAAGAAAAGTAAATATTAAACGTTTTGCGAGGGAAAATCGAATATCGACATCAAAGAAATATCGTTAACTTTCAGTACATTTTTTTTTTATTATTTATTTGACTAAGTGTTCGAGGGGTATTTATAACCTAAAAAAAATCTCTAGTCGGTTAAAGAAACGTGTAAGTGATTCAAAACAATATTTGGTAACATAAACTTATAAAAACTAATCACAGCGTATGATATAAAATAAGGAGGAAAATAACATTCCAAGGCTTTGATGATTCAATGTATTTCAAGAACAAAATAATTGAAAAGTGTTCACTATCTCAACAAGAGCGCATTTGTAATTAATATTCAAAAGTCATAAAATAACTTGACTAATATGCAAGGTGTTACGTGTTTAGCCGCAGCTGTCTTTATCTTTTTACGAAAATATATAAACTTTTAAATCAAAAATACATTTATATTAATAAGCTATTATAAATAATTTGATATCTAAACTTAATTTATTTGAAATGTATTAATTCATCCAAGGTATCGGAGAGAATATAGTTTCAGTTGCGTAACAGTTAAGAAACCCAAAATGTCTTTAAATGGCCTAAGATGAACAAACGGTACAACTTAAATTCTTATAATATTAAAATTATAATATATTGAAACATAATGTATGTACATTACTGTAAACGTAGAATTTTTTATCTTACAACGCAGTATGGCACTATTAAAGAAATCCAAAATTTTCATACACGTTACAGCCAAAAGAAATTATGGAAAAGGGTTATTGAAATAACGTAGAATAACATTACGTATGCAAACTGTTATTAAATATACGCAAATTTTCCACGCACGCAGAAATATGCTGGTCTGAATTAATTCATAGAGTAGGTATAATGTTCTCAGATGGAAAACAAAATACATAGATACCTATTTGAATACCAACAGCACTTTAATTTATTCAATGTTATAGTGAATAATGCTGTATGCGAAAAATCTAAAAGGGAAAAGTAGAAAGGTTTAATAATATGGTTTTGTAAACAGAACATAAATAAATAACTTTAAATGTCAAGTAGTATGTAGGTTCATTTTCTGATAAGAATAAAAATAAATGATAAACATCACGCAAGCTCAAATATGGAAAATAAAAAAACTTTATGGGATATTTTTTACATATGTAAATATCTACCAAAATATATTTTTATCCTAATATTTTATTTACGAACATTTGTTGTATGCAAATTGTAATAAAATAAAATATAAACCTGTAGCTGAGTAAACATTATCAAACGATTGAAAAATCAATATAATTTAAATGAGCTACGAGTATCAAATTAATTTGTTTACCCAAAAGCTTTCTCCTCTTTTCTAATAAGTCAATTTATTTCAAATCAACAAGTCGATCGATATTGCCTACAGATTTTGACTAAGTAAACAAACAAAAAAATCTATTTGCGTTTGAACTCATGTATTATTAATTTATTCTTTAAATATAGAAAAAAAATACTGTATGAAAAATGACGGAAAACGTTTAAATGTTTGATAGCGAAAAAAAACACTCAGCACTAAACATCGTTAATATAATGAATGCAAAAGTTGGGCTCGGTGACGGAAACTACTTTATCACAAGACAAGGTTATGCGTGTCCTAAAATATTTATTTAATTCATTCATAATAACAGTAAAAAATATCATAACATTCATATTTTGTAAATTTGTAAAAGAAAACAAAAAAAAACGATTCAGAATTTCGGATGATGAATTTAGAAATGAATATAATTTAACTTCATCAAAAAGAAAAGGACACAACGTTTATATTGTGTCAAGACTTGTTAAAATCGTGACACAATATGCAGTCATAATTATAATATAAATGGATGGCAAATTTAAACTGTTACAAAAAAATATTTGGGGACTGACAATACGATAATTTATTCGTTACTAAAAACTTGACGTGCCAGTATCCGATGTTGAATTGAGAGATTGAATACAAAAAAAAATAATTCAAATCAAATATTAAGGAACTTAATTGTTGATTTCCCTTCTACTGATCCAGGAAAATAGATTTGTTGAGCATGTATAGAATGAATAATATAGTACTTAGCGCATGCGCGTTGGTAACTGTCAAAAAGTAAGGTTGATCGTGAGGAGCCTTACGGGTGGTTTAATAATAAAATCCGAGATTTTTTCGATGGATGATGATTTTAGCGACTTCGTCATATAAGTATTTGGTGATTTTGTCAAATCAAATACTATACAGATTATTCAGCGATCTATATGAGATGCCAAAAATTCGCTGGAATTTCAGAAAAATCGCGACATCGAGCCGTCAGTGTGAGCTTGGTTACATGTGTTTGTGTTGTTAATACAAAAAAACATTTTAAACGTCAGTCTAAACCCATAGAAAATTATCTATCTCTTTTCTTCATACGCAATAATGTGAAACGCTACGCCATCGACTTTAAGTTTGGCGTAGAATTAAGTATTTAGTTAGTGATGTCTCAGTAATGCATTGGTTATTTATGAATACTAAATACTCCAGTGAAGTAAGGAGTTAGTATTTAGTTACCTAAGACTGTAGATTTGGATCTATGACAATAATCGTACGGTGTATTGAAAAATGCGTTCATATTGATAGCGAAAGGTAAGAAATCATACACACGTCACATCCATGAAAAATATGGGTAATGCTCATAAAACTAAAGAATAATAAATAGCACAATTCTTTATAAAATAATAGTAATGTTCTGATTCTAAACTGATCATCATAAAGCAAAAGAGAAGGATTAACTTATTTGTTGTTCCAAAAAACTCTTCATATCTGCAGTAGGTACGTAGCATAGGTTATGCAAATGGATTGGCAGTAGGAGATGGCGAAAGGATGGTTAAATATTATATAGAATCAAGACACTAAGTCAAAATATTTATATTAAATCATGAAAAATATCGTCGAGTATAAAAACTTCGAGAGTTTATAAAATAAATACACAATTTTGAAGGACAAATACGAAAAAATATTACCTAATTTTTCTATGAACAATTTAGGTGTTTAAGCGATAGATATTCATCAGCAATTTTGTTTTGATTATCCTCCAAAATACATACAATTTAAATATTTAGACAAACACACGTATAGTTTATCTCACCCTATTTCGTTATAAGTTTAAAATCGGGTCTATTTGGAATTGATTTCCGTGCGGTTGTTCCCATACTACGAAGACTTTATGAAAATAAATTGAAGAGGCACCAAGTATGGGTGCCTGTGCCTACTTCCAAGTATCGGGCGACATATCGCATTTCGTTAATTTGGGAGGAGGTATTGGAGTTGTCCCGGGGCAATATTATAAGGCAAATATTTACACAAGAATACGGTCGGCCAGGCTCTAGGACAGAGCTATCACCTCGATTGTATAAAGCAAATAAGTATTAACTGCCTACTCAGATATCTACCCTACATGGACCGACATAAATCAAATTGTAATTTTTGCATTACAATTATAAAACAACCACATATAAACAAGTTATACATATATTAATTATTGAATTACAATAGTGTAGAATAATTATAAATTTAGATATTAAAACGATAGCTTTCTCGTCGTATGATAACACAACGAAGACTATATCGATTTAGGTACCTACAGACTTAGGTCCGAATACAGAGTCCGACCTAAATACTAAATTCTAAATACTTACCATGTTTTCATTGCACAGTCGCTCACTTAAGTTAGGAGTTCACGTGGCTTCCTAACTGGAATTGCATTGCAGAGACATACCTATATAAATAGTTAGCGCATGTGCGTTGGCGTAAACTAACATTAATTTGCGAACAGTCAAAAAGTAAGGTTGATTGCGAGGAACCTTACGAGATGTTTTGATGGATGATGATTTTAAAGACTTCGTCAAATATGTATTTAGTAATTTTGTCAAATCAAATCTCACATAGAGTATTCAGCGATCTACACGAGATGTCGAAAATTCGCTGGAATTTCAGAAAAATCGAGACATCGAGCTGTCAGTGTGAGCTTGGTTACATGTGTATGTGATGTTATGACAAAAAAACATTTTAAACGTCAGTCTAAACCCATAGAAAACTATCTTTCTCTTTTCTTCATATGCAACAATGTGAAACGCTACGCCATTGACCTTAAGTTTGACGTAGTATTTAGTATTTAGTTAGTGACGTCTCTGCAATACAATTGCTAACTTAAGAATACTAAATACTCCAGTGAGGTTAGGAGTTAGTATTTAGCTACCTAGGACTGTGCATTCGGGTCCTAGCAAAATTAAAACATTAACAAAAAGTTAAAAATCGAAATAATACAAAAGTGTGTTCTGCAGAAGTATTAGAATAATAAGAAGTAAATTCCCTTATTTCAAAACCTATTATCAAAGGGAGGAAATATTTATAATAAACAAATCTTTAACAGATATGAGTGATTCAAAATTTGCTAAGACGAAAATAAATATGAAAATTTGGAGTTCAACGCAACAGTTTTATGCCTCGTTGACAAAGAGAGGCATTTGATTGCTTGAGATGGTTTCAAACATTTTTAATGCTTCACAAACATTCCCGTCCCTCCTTTTCCAAACCTTATTGATTGAAAAGTTGAAAAGAATATTGTTGAAAAGAAAAATAAGTGTACTATCGGAAAACAAAAGTCAAGTACCGTACGTAAAACATTATTCAAATCAAATAAAAACATTATTCAAATCAAATAAGAACATTTTTTAAATCAAATAAAAAGATTATTGAAATTAAATCGATTCAATGGTATGGACATTTAATTAAATTTTATTTTGTATTAGTTCTCAAGCAATTAACGTGTACAATCATCATCATTACCTACCCCTCTATCCCAGAGTCGTCTTCTTCTCAATACTCGTCCACCTCTTACCGAGGGGTTACCGAGTACGTTTTTGACGGAGTAGGTGTCCTCCCTTCTCATAACATGGTCTAACCAACGCTGTCTGCATCTTTAAATTTTTCTTCTATTGGAGCTACCTTGGAGGATCCTTTGACGTACTCGTTGCAGATTTTATCAAGACGTGCTACTCCATTTGCCAAGCGCAACATCTTCATTTCAGTCGTGTGCGGTTGTTGCGCGTGCTTTTGTGGTGTTGTCCAGAACTCTGATCCGTATAACATTGCAGGTCTTACGACTGTTTTGTATATTTTGCACTTAGTTTGAATAGGCATTATTTTATCGCATAGTACGCCAGAGAGATCTCCACTTAATCCACGCCACATTAACGCGGTGGTTGACATCCCCGTCCACATGGGCATACAAATTTTGTCGTCAGCATGGATCCCATGATTAACATGGAAAATGTCAAATATAAATTTAGCTCGCAATAACAACCAATAAAAAGTTGACACGATTTGGAGGTTTGTAATGTTAATCATCTCATAATCCAGACTAAAAATGAGGTTAATTGAGTATTTAACAACATGGCGATCGAGCTTGTTATTCAATTACGAAGTCTTCTCAATGTTTGTACAATTTGTTCACGAAATTTCAAATATATCATGCACATACTTCACAAATATTCAAAGAAATCAATTTAAGTATATAAAAAATAAGTATGATTCCTACTCCCCTGGAAAAGGTCTATCTCTTGGCTGGAATTGTGCCATCAAGTGTTCGAAGATCTGTCGCAGCAGAAGAAGAGACGCGAAAGCAAAAAAGCGATACCAGACGCCCCCTATATTGGCATGATCTCCCCATAACGAGGCTCAAATCGAGACGCAGTTTCAGGTTGGGAACAATGAATGGTTGAATTCAAGACATGCTCTACCAACCGGATACCAACTCCCATACGGGTGCAGGAAAGCCCTGAACATACTCAACCGGGCGTGAGTAGATGCAAGGTGAACATGCAGAGAATGAAGCTGCTAGGAGGCCAGCAGGATGTGACGTGGGATTATGTAGAAGATCAAAACACGGCGCACTTGCTGGTGTGCTCAGCTCACTCATGGAGGTGCCTTGTAATGAGAAGAACCTCGTGGCTGCAAACGACAGGGCAATTATGGCTGCAAGTTATTGGAGAGGGTGCATATAGATGGTCTGGACACGGAAACGAATGAACGAATAAATACGATAATAAATTACGAATTTGTTTTTAACCACAACTTGAAAAATACCTAAGTCGTCTGAAGTCTATCAATGAATATTAAATTGAAACCGTGAGACCAAAGATATGAGACGTTATATTAAAATACTATAGACGAGCGACTTAGTTCCACCATTAGAGTAACAAACTTTTTAACACGTAATAGATTAATGATCATAAACTAAAGGGATTAAAATCACGTACCGTTTATCCTCACCTGCAATGTTGTATAACTAAAGTATATTGAAAATGTCACAAGCTGAGTATGTTCTTAATAAAACAACGAACAAAAGTCATTAATATAAAGTTGAACACAAAGTATTTATTTTATGATATATACCCGCTACAGCATCTGGTAGTAGAATCTTTAGCACTGTAACTTAGACCTGAACCGCCAATATCATCAAGGTTCCTTAATGTAAAATATATTTTTTTTATTCACTCACTTCATTTAAATAAATAATACTATTACATCCGATTAGTAACAGCGAATCAATTTTTAGCATCAAGCTGTGGTCTGAAGTAGATTTAACCATACATCAACAAATTGACAAAAAAATTTGGGCATATTACCGACTTGCTTATTTTTTGTTAAATATTTCATTAACATTTGTAGATCTTTTTTCGCGGCTTTTGACGTGCTACTGCGCATGTTCCACTCAAGGATTGGAGTTTCGAATGGGTGCCTACCTATTTAACTGATGTTTGATTTGATCTATCTTAGTAAAGGCGGCCATTCGTCCACGACTAACTAACATACATACATACATGGTTAATTCTTCACGGCCGAAGACCTTTATTATGATGCGTTCAAGTGTAATTTATGTAGGCACATAGTACATTATTAACTCACAAAACTTTGTCCAACTCCGATGGAACCTTCAACACATTACAGCCTAATTTTAGACATGTTTTATGAACTTAGAGGTATTCTGTTATATAATTGCTGATATTGTTTTAGGTGCGTAAATATATCAAGGGAAACAACAACATTTCACAAAACTTAGAGGAGGATAAGGATAAGGCAATATATTTAAAACTTTTAAAGTTACACCAACCGAATATGTAACGTTTTAATATGTAAAAGATTTATTACTTGCTTTCTCACCTTAGATAAATTATTTAAGTATATTTATAGTGGTTGATATTGTACCAACGTTGAATTTCACAATAACGAAATAAGGTGTATTTTTGCCATCATTACAGGAATTTTGAAACAAAATAAATCAAATTCTTAATACATGTTTATATATGAAGAAGGATGACGAAGTAGGATATGAAGTAGGAAAAGAAAATTCACGCTCGTAAGCTGAAACAATTGTCCATGAAATCTTGAAGACATAAGATGTGATAATATTAAACAGCAATGAATAAAATCGTACATTTTGAAAAAGTTCAAATTGTAAGGTCATTTTCCGTGAGCGCCCAGATGTTTTTAAAAATGACATATCTAATATGATTATAATTAATGTGTAATGAAATTGTAAATTTTAAAGCGTGGGGACCATACGAAACTACAATAAAATAATGAATATAGGTATTATAAAACAAGCCGAAATGATTTTTTTTTCAAAGAACGCCCAAGGGATGTTCGTGTTCATTAAGGTCTGCGAATATTCATAGTTGGTTGGTTAAATGATATATTTTTTACGCAAAAATAATACTTACAAAGTAGCCTTTGTACATTTTTTTTAACTAAATAAATATCTATATTTGATAAGCATGATAATTTTATTTGTGAGTGAGCAAGTATTATTCTTTGTTACATAAGCTGTAATTATTAAGATCATCATAAGCTCGACAGCCCTGGGTGGGCCTTGACTGAATCCAGGAGTCTCCTCCATTCCCGTCTATCCGTTGCCTTCGTTATACAGTTTCTAATATCTATTGTGGAGGCATCGGCATCGGCATCTACACTGTCCATCCATCGAGTACTTGGTTTTCCTGGTCTCCTTCGACCTTGTGGCACAGACAGTGTGAGGCGTTTTGTGGGGTTGTCGTCGTCCATTCGGATTATGTGACCAGCCCATCTTAAGCGCCCTGTCCTGATGAAACTGATCACATCGGGCTCTTCATAGGTCTCGTATAGCTTCCTGTTGTATCGACGACGCCAACAATTATTCTCTTTTACTGGCCCGTAGATCGTTCGAAGGATACTTCTCTCAAAAGCCGCTATGTACTTATCCTTCAGTTTGTTTGGTCATCACCCAGGTTTCGGAAGCATACTCGTACATTTAGTCAACCATTTATTCTAAGAACAAATCAAAAATGAAATTGTACAAGTATCAGTCAATACAAGCGTCTTAGAAATGAGAACTCATGAAAATGGCGCTAGGTATATATAGTAATACTCTAATGATTGAACGATAAAATGATTTATAATTCAAGCTTATTATAAATCAAGTGCGGAAACTGATACTGACGTCTGTAAATGAATAATTTCTGTGATTTCGAAGTAGGTATAAATGAAAATAGATAAAACAAAGTCGGGTTTGTAACACCATTTATAACTCAAAAACGACTGGACCAATTGGAATTATCTCTTATTTATTGGATTCGTCTCCGCCCCGAATAGCAGAAAAACAATTAAAATATCGGAAAAATATAAATAGCAGAAAAATAATAGCAGAAAAACAATTAAAATATCGGAAAAATTCACGTAAAAAAATATACAGAAATTTAATTTTTTAAAATAATTAAAACACACCGCAACGCGAGCGTGAAAGTGTTATTGAATTTTTACTTTTTACACTATAATTATTATTAGATCCTTATAAACAATTGAACTTTATAATTTTACTTACGTTAGTAAAATCCTATATTAAGTTGGGCTCAAAGTTAACACTACATTCATTGACTGTTAGGCGGTACGAAGTTCGCTGGGTCAGCTAGTAGAGTATAAATAAACAATGTAAAAATAAATTAAACAACTTAAATTCAGCAATGATAATGTTATTCCATATTTTAAAAAAAATCCGGCTCAACATAAATGTGGGAGTTAAATACAAATATAGTTATAGAGTGAACCACAAACAAACTTGATCACTTAGGTATTTAAATATTTGGTTATTAACCAATATGTAATATATGCATGAATCATATTCATGCCGTTTGAATAATTTAATTACACGAGGAGGCCATATCATAAAATTGTTAAATGGATTCAAAGCAAGGGATCAAAGCAGTTAAATTTGTGGTCCGATAACTTGGATTAATACACAGTGAGTTCTTACATAAGAGTCATCATATACCTACAAGAAATTTTGTTTATATTGAAAAAAATATTAAAACCATACAAAGAAATCACATGAAAGTTGTTGAACACGGAGGAATTAATTGAATGGAAACTCCCCCTAAATAATAATCTGGCGAGGTGTTTATAATTTTGGCTATTGCAAAGAAGTTATAGTCACAAAGTCACAGTGATGAGTGATGACAATACAAAGACAAGATATATAATAATTTTTAATATGTAGATTAAACAACAATTTACAGGACATCATTTTTATAAAAAACACACAGTGATAGAATTCCTGTATAATATTTTTTTGATAAAATGAACGATTTTTTTTTTGCTATATATGGTAATTCACCCTATGTAGAGTGCTGTATGCCTCGAATTAAAATATAAACAAAAAGGAAGGTAAGGAGTAGTTTTAGAAGAATATTAAATAGTTCAAAATTAAGTTACAGTTCAATGTTTATAAGGCATAAATGTTTACGGATACGTATTACCGGTATCGAATACCAGACAACGCAGTGCAGACAATATGGAAAGGATAATAATAAAACATAAAAATGACGACGAGATTCTTACAAAGCCTAGATATTTATATGTGTAGAGTTGCAATTGCGCCTCGCTAAGCGTTCAGTCTCAGATAAAAGCTTTTTAGACAAAAAGTTATTATCTGAGACTTTTCTTGAAAATGGTAAAAAAAATGTCATTATTAGTATACATTGGAGTTTCCGATAATCCCTACATATCGGGGTTAAATAAAACCCCATAATCTATAGACGCATGGTACACGTTTCAAACTAACAATTTGTATGGGATTGCAACTACATCTGTATGGATGTTGTTAGATAGCTCGTTATAGTTAAGTATTTATCTTTATATGGATATATCGCGCAACCGCAACGAGAGTGTCACAACACATAAAAATACGAAATTGACTTATGTATGCCATAAGATCGGCTTTCTTAAACTTTATCTGCAAAAAAAAGTCATAATTATGGTGCAGTTCTTTGCCGAGATATTGTGCAAAATACTTTTTTTTACGGAGCCAGTTGTCTAACATCTGCGGCAACTACAGTGTCATATCAATATTAGTAGTTTTTAGAGTGTACGTGCGTTTGGTGTGTGTAGTAGTGTCATAACCTGTGTAATAACCCTGTTGCGGTAAGTAACATTCATGTGTTTACATTTATTTCGGCAAAAATAGAGACACAATATGTGATATGACAATATTTTTGAGAAATTATTATGAAATATTATAAAGATAGCGAATAAAACAGTCACAACAATATAATGGAGAACTTTTTTAATAAATAAAAAAATATAAATATGATCAAAAGATTTTTATGTATGTGAAAATATTATAATAGTACATTGATTGATCTAGTTAAATATAGCATTACATTTCCAATATGTCATCTCAGTAAATTTGAAATGAGATTTTCTGATACAAGAAATATTAAAATGCGATTTCCCAAAAACTACATTTTTTGTGTTATGACACTCTAGTTACCGATGCGCGATATATCTAAGAACGATTTCATGCCGTTGGAGTATCATTAGAGATAGGTCATAAATTAATATAAGTAATGTTACGTTATCTTTATTTACAATGAAAGGTATACACGACCCTTAATATAAACTATGTCTATTAGTAGAGTTCGTAACACATTAAATTCATCACATTGGCACCATAATTTCATAAGTAAATAAAGACAAACCCATCCATTTGTTCAATGCTCAAGGATGTAGCCCTAACATTTGAGTGAGTAAACAAACTAAGATCCTAAACATAAACTACTAAAATATTGCATAATATTATGTATACAAATATTTAGTTTTGTTTTGATATGGTTTTGCATACCAACATTATCTCAAACCATAAATGACTGGAGAAAGATATACCACTTTTGCTTCAACCCGTATGTATTTACATTTTTTTAAAACACGATTAAACCCGGTTCGAAGTCTTACTCCACGTTCAACTGAAACCCGATTTATAAAAATATTTGTACCCTAGTTCAGTTGATCTCGAGTTTGAGCTCTATTTTACGACAGCACCGAATTTAGTTGGTTGTTATGACCACATAACAGTAGGTATGCGCGGTACGGAACACATGCGCACCACATGATAGTTCTGGCAAACTCTAGCTATTGCACTTTTTGACATTCGATGTTTTTGTATATTTTTGTTTGAATTCAACGTACATCGAAAATTTTATTGGATTAAATCGCTTTTTATTTATATGTTTCCCATATCATATGGTCATACTTACTTTAAAGTTGTGAAATGTCAAGTTGAACCAGTGCTAAACTACCCCCGTCGCGCGTCGCCGGTTAAATTTGACTTTTGATTTAAACCGCGGTTTAACTTTTGAACCATGATTATAAATAAGAAAAGGGATCAAATTGTACTTCAACCACAGGTCAATATTTGAGTCACGTTTATTCATAACATTGGTGATGTTGGCTTTATAATTTTATTTTGCGTAGGGACATTGTAGATTTATCATGAAGGTAAGCATACAAAAGGTGTGTTTGACTATTTTTGAATTGATTAGCACATGAGGACGTGAATTCAAAAATTATTAAATTCATAAACATAATTTAGTCGGCCTTCGTGACTAAGTTGGTAAGATACCTGAGCCAGATGTCCCGGGTTCGACACCCGGCGGTTCAATTGTATTTTCAGTCTGGGTCTATGAGACGATAAACATTATCAGCGGTACTAATAACATTTTCGTTAAAACTCGTTTTAGCCAACTAAACCTCGCACTACGTAAACTACGTATTAGGCACTAATTCGTGGTTTAGTGGGTTCTTACTAATAATGTAAAAATGTACAAGGACTAAGTAAACCATGGAATACGGAATGAATGTTGTGTGAACGCAGCCATTTAACGGGAATTTCGGATTTTTTCTCTACTTTATGCTATTTTTTGTTCATTCTCTATGACTTTATTAGCCGTCATCTATGACATCTATCGAGAATCATCGTATTTCTATGTTTGTCATTGTTTGTTTGTTTACTGTTGGTTTTGACGGTTTACTGTTTATGTATCGTCACGTTTTGGTTGAATTCCCAATAATTTAACTTATTTCAACATAACTTATTACATTTATTTTAAAACAATTGTCAATGGAAAATAAATATCTTCATTTATTTGCCTTCTTCCAAATAAATCTACGAGATGTCTAACTCCTGCCTTTGAAAATCTGTACTTTCTTCTAAAATTAATGTCGTCGTAATCAACAAACGGATTACAACGCACCTATGAACACACCTTATAAATTTTGCATCATCAAAAAACTTTCCACCTGCTCAATTTCTTGAAACGATCTTTCAAAATCGCCGATTCTATAATCATACAGATTGTTGTCCATAATTAAAAAAAAGCATTTCTTTAAAAATGACAAAATACAATACGCGCGGTCTATTTGACTTGACAGCTCACGAATTCACTATTGCTATTCCACCACTAAACTAGGGGACCGGATGGTTTAGCGTTACCATGGTGATATAAACCATGGAATAAAATAGAAGTTTTAAAACTTGGTTATTAGTAAGATTTTTGGCCGTTAGGTTTTAGTCACTCTATTCCATAGTTCAACCTCGCTACTTTTTCGTTATTAGTACCGCCGCATATGTTTTCGGAATGTGGCAATTTTTTTATTGGGTACATGATAAATTAATATCTGACATAGTGCCTGTTAGTTGCCCGAGAAGCAAATTAGAAATAAGAAATAATCGAATGATTTATGAACACATGACGATTGCAGTGGTTTGGTTCAGAAGTGCAGTAGAAACACGAAATGCTTGTGAGAACTGTTCACGGAACACGAACGATGTTCAAACATGACGCATCCCCGAGGCATTGACAGGTGCCGTGACAAAGTGCATAAATTTACATAATATACATATTGTAGTCAAACTACACACCATGGCGAAATGGGTCTATTATAATAGTCGTCAACAATATTCTATATGTTTATGTTTTACAACAACAACAGGGGCTGGATTCAAAGATCTCTCGTGTTTTATGAAACAATAAAATTTCCAAGTATTATAAACCCACATATTGTGATAAGAGATAAATCTGCTTCTGCCGGCAAATCGTTACTAAAATACAAATAGGCACTATAGTACAACGACTATATTTGATTGAAGTAATGTGTCAAGATATTTAACATAAAAATTTGTGCTTTTGTAAAAATAAATCACAATGATGTATTCAATATGTTTGTTATTAAATAATTCCATATTAAGTACCTACTTAGTAAAGAGAGATTTCAATCATTTCAATTCACTTTTGTTTAATTAAGGGCCGACATTGGGACGGTCATGACAAATATATTTCAAAAGGTGGAAAATATTAATATCTTAAATGTGGCAATTCATAGACGTAAATGAGCCAAGAATTTCCGACAAAAGAATAGTATAACAGTTAAACGATGGATATAAGAGGGGCTTAAATGCGTAATTATTGTAAGATTAACTAAAAATATTAACAAATACAACCTCAAAAACCTGCTTTAATTTATCATTTCTAAAAACAGTGTCAGGATAAAGTGAAATTTATAAAATGGCTAAGAGATTTTTTTAAATGTAACCTACAGTGCAAATGTGTTGTTACATTATATAAGTCTTTAATCTCTTGATCATTTCCAAATGAAAAAAGATTTATTTTTATAATTACTTTTTGACATATTAATATCTCAAAAGAGACGACGTTGGAATATTATAGGAGAACCGAGAAATTAAGGCACCTACAGAACTAACGACCTCGGCTGCTTTACGAGATCATTTTAAGCAGTTGCGCAACGTTCGTCAGTTATGCCTATTTATTGAATTCCCTTATCAATCCATTTTTTTGAAACTTCTATACGTATATGTGAATTAAAAAAGTTCGTATTGAAAATAAGCAGAAAACACCATTGTCATCTATTTTTTTTTCTAACGCAATCTATTGAGATATTGTTTTGTAAACAATGAAAGCAACGATCCTTATGTATGAGGTGACAAAGCTACTAATACATATATGTCTCCTATGAACCATTTATTTCATTGTCAAATGCCTTTAAATGGTGAATATAGTGTGTATATATATATGTATATATGTAAATGTGTAGGTATATGTGTGTATGAGTGTATGTAAGTATATTGGTGTGTACCTACATGTGTGTATACTCGTATATGCATGTATATACTTATTTTTTTTTCCTTTTATACTTCTATTTATAGTTTAAAACATGTTTAAAATAATAAATTTATTTCATCTCCTTCCCATTCCTTCCCCCTAATATTCTTTCCTTGTTATGTACTATAAGCCAAAATGAAATTGGGGAACTACATTATTTTACTTAAGGTTATGTTATCTAGTTACTTTATATTAAGTGGTTGTACCTGGTTGTTGTCAAAAAATAAAATTAAAAAAAAATGCCAGAATTATTTCTTCATTTTCAATTCGTTTACATACATGGTCCAATGTGTATGTAAACCGAAAATATGGTTTATCTGAGTGTACAAATCAAATATAAAAAATAAATAGGTATTATATTATATTTATTATTATATAAAATACAATTTTCCCTAAATCTAGTAACAAAGAAAAAAAAAATTTAAAACAATATAATATATTTAACTTAGGTTACATAATAGTTACCAGATATTTTACTATTGTCATAAACTGCCTCACTAGGTGAAACCTGTTCTGAGACAGTGTATAGATGTCTTATTAGTTTTCAGTTTTGGTTAGTAACTATGGGAGTATTTTATGAGTTCAGGTGATTAATTTATTTTTAATATAGTCTCTGCCCTTTTTTTTAATCCAAATTTTAATGTCTCGCTTAAATATTTTCTAGTTACTGTTTTGTCTAAGTGTTAAAGGTAGTTCGTTGTATAATTTGACTCCAAAATACAGAAAATTTCTTTGTCCAAAAGTTGTCTTGAGTCTAGGTATTAGGAGTTTAGCCTGTTCGGTCTGTCTAGTTGGTCTAGATGTTTGCGTAGAGTCAAGTTTGTCTATGTTTTTATATATGTATGTACAAGCGTTCTTTGCATATAATTGTGATATATTTAGTATATTAAAGTCATTAAATAATGCGTCGGATGGAGTGCGGATTGGTACCTTGTAGATTATCTTTAAAACGGATTTTTGTAGTTTTATCAAAGGGTCTATTGTAACATGGTAAGCGCCTCCCCATGATATAATTGCATATTCTAATATAGATTGATACAAAGAGAAATACATTATTTTAATGACGGGTAAAGGTAGGAAGTTCCTTACAGTACGGAATATGAAATTAATTTTTTTAAGTTTGGAAGCAATGAGTGAGATGTGATGGTTCCATTTTAAGCATTGGTCAATTTGTACACCTAGGTATTTTGTGAATTGTTTTTTTTAATTGAGATACAAGAACAATCCGCGGTAAGGGTACTACTACTATTTTCACTTGGTTGTCCTTGGATGGTTTTTGTGAAGGTGATGAAGACTGTTTTATCATAGTTCAACGTAAGCGTGTTATTATTTAACCACTTTTGGACCAGCGCCATCCCATTTTCTGCTTTTTTGTATGTGTGGTTCCATGATCTGTCACTGAATAGAAGAATGGTGTCATCTGCAAAACTAATTATGGTTCCGGGTATTTGGATATTGCACAGTTCATTTATATATAATAGAAACAGTACCGGCCCCAAAATGCTTCCTTGGGGTACTCCGTAGCTGATTTTAGATGGTTGACTAAGTTTATTTTGTATTTTAACTTGTTGTGTTCGGTCTGTCATATAGCTTTTAAGAATTTTCAATTCTTTACCCGTTATTCCAATTTGTTCCATTTTATGAAATAGTTTATCATGGGAAATAGTATCAAAGGCTTTTTTTATATCAAGGAATAGTCCTAAAGTTTTATTCCCCTTGTCCACATTCTGCACTATGTATTTTGTTACCTCAGAAATTGCATCGGAGGTCGATTTTTTCTCTCGAAAACCGTATTGATTTTCAGACAGAAGGGAATTTAATTCAAGATAGATTATGAGTTGTTTTTTTATTATTCTTTCGATTAATTTAGAGAGGGAGTTTAATATACTGATAGGTCTGTAATTATTTATATCATCCCTATTCCCATCTTTAAAAATTGGTACTATTTAGTATTTAGTATGATAGTATTTGCTTATGTT
The DNA here is from genome assembly GCA_963576475.1 of Molanna angustata. Lineage (NCBI taxonomy): Eukaryota > Metazoa > Arthropoda > Insecta > Trichoptera > Molannidae > Molanna > Molanna angustata. The sequence continues at coordinate 22,237,475 of OY754968.1, read as the reverse complement.
ATTAGATATGTGATTTGTCAAATTTCAAGATCGTGGTCGTGAATGTCTAAAGGTAAACAAAAGAAGAAATACATCACGAAAAAGTGAATGAAATCTTAGACAGCGATTCCGTATTATTTTTATCCATTATATTTCGTTTTATTTGGCCGTGGAATTATATAGTTATGAGTTAACAGAGTTTCTGAAAAGTAAAAAGCTTTTTCAAGTTTTTTTTTGACATTTCAATTCGATTACCAATAGATTTTTTTGTTTATATTTTTATCAAATCTGGAAAAATTCGCCCGACAGTTTGAAGTTTTATTGTGATTTATAGATAATCTCGATGTGATGTATGATAGATGCGATCTATTATGACTTCTAAAAATAGGGAGTCTCAATTTCACTGTTCACCTACCTACATGAAGATGGGTAACAGAGTAAAAAGTAACAGAGGCCAGACTGAGATGGTTTGGCCATATAATGAGAAGGGAGGACGAAACACGTTGTGAAGAAGTGCCTTTCCATAGCTACTGAGAGGAGGGGGAGGGGAAGACCCCAAACCACCTGGCTGACGAATGTTCAAAGGGACATGAAGAAACTGAGTTTAAGAGAGGAAGACACGCAGCAGCGAAATTATTGGCGCTGCATGGTTAGAAAAGCCGACCCCGTATAACGGGATAAGGCGAGGATGAAGAAGAAGACCTACCTACATGAAGATAATCTTGTTCTAAATATTGTAAAAAGAATTCGAGCTATCCGATGAAACAGTAGTGGCATTAAATTTTTACTTACCACATAAAGAAGATGACTACATTGTTGCTTACCACATAAAGAAGATAACTACATTGTTACTTACCACACAAAGAAGATAACTAAATTGTTACTTACCACATAAAGAAGAAAACTACAAATTCGTGGAAATTACCTGAAACAGAAGAAATAATAATATTTATATGATGAATTATTTGAAAATATATAACCATATCAGCACCTAATAATAATGTTTTTTCTAAAAAATAATTGATAAACAAATAGTATTTAACAAACACAGAAGAAATTACCCTTTATTTATTCGAGCAGTCAATTTTATAACTAAGAATTTAATTTTACACAGAATATAAAAAGGTGGTGATTTTGTAGATGCTTTTTGAGCGAAACGCGTCTTTGGTCAAGTATATTTATAAGTGGAAAAGTTAAAAATGGATTTTTTTTCATCATTTCGCTACTTTCACCACTATCCGCTCTGTATATGGGGACTGTAAACGGCCCCTTCACAGAACGTTAAGTGAGTAATAAGAAAAAAAATGCATAGCACGAAAAGTAGCTTATGAAGCCCTCTAGATTAGCAATCTCGGCACCATAGTGCAAAAGAACAATCGACGAATGTGAATGGAAGATTCACACTCGTGGACTGTCCATTGACTTCAGAAATTTTCATTAATTTAATATAATTGATAATGGAATTCGATAATCAATTATATTAAATTAAATATACATGGGTGTAAGAGATGGAGTGAATAACAGGTGTCGCCCCAGAAAGGGATGGCATGATCATGTGAATTATATTTTGAAAGAAGGAAACATAAGAAGCTTGAACAATCGACGATGGGACGATGCATGGATGTTAAGGAAACCAGGATTTGTGCAAAAATAGAGGAGTATGGCATTCGGTTCTCTCTGCTTACCATGTAAGGGACATGGATTGATGGTATGTTTGTATGAATTCCATCTAGAATTGACAGTCGGAAAATTAGAAATAATAAATAAAATTAATCTTTTTTGATTATTTGTATCATGATTTGTACAATTGTTTGCTATATATAATCAAAAGCGGGGGCGAACGCTATCGCGCTTTGAATCTTCTTCTTCTTTTAGGCCGAGGGCCTGTTTTTTCAGTCGGAGACTGCCTCTTGTGATCAGGATGTCCAGCTGTCACTCATATTTTTGCTGGTCTCCCCCTTGCTTTGAATCAATAATATAAAACCACCACCATCAGAAGACCGGAGGATTCTGCCCAAATACGACAACTGCTTAGATATGACAACTACTCATATTATGACTAAATACAGAGTGTAGCCATGAAATTTTATTCTTATTTGAAATTCATCAAACATAGCATAAGTGAGAATTGGTACACATCTAGTTAGCATACGTACGATGTAAGCGTAGCAAAAACTTATTGGCGAATGCAAATATTCATTCGGTACAGAATATATTCATAGTTGGGATTCGTGGCAATATAATAACAAAACGTAGAGTACAACAAAGCAGTCATCTATATTCCAAGTAACACTTCCGCACCTTTTCCTTTACAGGGCGTTCCATTATGTGAAACAATTTGGCTCACCGCATTGCCATCTATATTTGCCATTTTCTCCCTTAACACCAGCATATACTACACCACACAACACGATTGCACACATCAATATATATTATGGAACTATGTCATGTGGAACCAATAAGAATATAATCACAACCAATTACATTCGTTCAAATTACATTACATTCAAAAGTTACATTACATTACATTCAAAAGTTAGTTACATTACATTAAAAATTGAATTGATAGGGATCTCATTAAAAAGGCATAATTGGTGAACGTTGCGCAAGTTTGCTCCTGCGATTCTCATTTTAATCTCAACATTGACATAATTAGTGCTGGTTACCACTGAACCTAAGTATTGGAACGAATTAACATTTTCTATGGTACGAGTACCTGCGCTTATTAATTAGCGCAGATTATCTAGAGGTATTTTTTTTACTAAACGCTCTATGATATAAAAAAAATACAAATTAATATAAAAAACGTGCCTTTACTGTAATGACATTATAGAAAATAACTTGTGATGTTTTTAATGTGTAATAGAAATAATTTGTTTTCATCTCAGTTTAACAAAGGTCGCATAAAAAATGTTTTGTTGTCACAATACAGATCAAAATCATTCCGAGATACGAATAAATTAAAAAGTACCGAAGGAATGAAATTAAAATTGAAATACGAATAAATATAAAAACGGTAGGTATGTCTAGTCACTGATTGGAGAGGGCGAGTCCTCATTCCACCCCGCTTGAAACACAATAAGTCCTTGTCACGACCATACACGGGGATATTTCGTGGCACCACCAGGAGACAGTCACCCTACACAAAGAAAACAATGCCAACAACTCGATGTGCACAAGATCCATGAAAAATTCTGTAAATAGGGCCATATTATTTAGATTTTGAGTCATGAAGAACTTAGGTAATAGGTAGGTATATTATATTATAACTAGTTGCATGTAACACATGAGATCCAACTGTCGACAGCGATAGTATGTATAGTTGAAGAATAAGGACCAAACCCATAAATACAATTTATTTATTATTTTATGATATTCGGTTTTCTATACAACACATGTACCTTGGTAGTCAAGATACATGTGTTGACACACAGACACACAGACGCACACACACACAAAACTCACATAAAATGTTCTACTCCGAATTCTGGGTAAATCCATGTATGGGAACATATATGCTGCGAGGCCTCTAGTTGGTGTTATTAGCTTGCAAAAAGTCCACTACACCATACAAAATTTTCCTTCGTACACGCATCTTGGCTTAATAATGTCGATTCATTAAGAGAATTGAATTCTCATGAACGAATCGACAGTTGGAATATGGACTACTATCAAGAAATATCGGTTAAATTTATTAAGTAAAGAAATATTGATTAAAAATATACCTATTGTAAGATAAACAAGATACTTTTATTGTAAGATTAAAACAAGACAAAGAAATGGGGGACTAATTCTACACTGCAGGCATTACAAATTAGCCAATAGCGGTTAGCTTAGTAAAGCACATAGGAAATTATCACCTGAGGCTTAACACCTGGTCATTCATTGGCAAATGTCCAAAAAGCCTGCCTTACCGAGTATACAGAGCTGAATTGTTAGACATACATGTAAGTACACAAAGGCAGATAAAATTAACGGTATTGCTTTAAAAAGCTTAACAGAACAGCAAAAGCAAGACATTATTAAAATATGACGAAATAAATATTTCAATTCAAAATTACAATAATTCTTTCTTCTTCTCCCTGACTACATCTCAACTCACTGTCTGATCAGAATGTTGGAGTCAGCTCTCCACGTCCTCAAATTGTACATAAACAGGTTCTCTTGTCCTGAACAATGTCAACTAGGCCATGTCTCTGCATTTTGTTGCACCTTTGTGCTATGTACTATTCTTTGATCTTATTCAAAATTACAATAATTGAACTATGAAATATTGAAAAAGCCCATGAGAGGTATGCATAAATTAATAAGAGTACCAAGTTTAATATCAAATATGTGGCAAAAAAGTTCTTAATTTTTAATAAATATTTGATATTAAATGATTCTGTTACAATGCTATGATTTAATCTATTTTTTTCAATAACTTTGGCAAAACTTAAACCTGGTTTTGCACCCTTATGTATAATTGATTCTATGGAATACAACGAACAGTCACATAACCTCCTGTTAAAATATGTAGGCTGGCTAAAATGTTCAGAGTAAATTGATTAAAAGGTGTGGGTGGTGAGTGGTGAGGTTGTACTGCTTTGAATAACTTCGCATTTTCAACTAACCGTCGGGTTTCATCGTACTGTACCTTATACGAGTAGGTACTACACCTAACAAGGTGCATTTTTATACGTTACTATTGGATTGATCTAGATTTATTAAAAGCCGTAAAGAATGATCAAACGATAAGAAATAGCAGGGAGTATATTTTCCGCGAAGAACTATTTGATAAAGGATAGTATAATCTTCAACCCAATCTAAGCCTCAGGGCTTCTTTTTTACATAAAGGGAAAAGGAAGCGAATTGGGAAAAATCAAAGATGTTATCTTGATCCACTACGTTACGGCCACGCAAACAAATTGTGGTTTATTGGAATTTAAAGTTGCCATCGACGCTGAATCTATCCAGAAAGCATAAAAAACTAATAAAGGCTGAGTTGAAAAAATATATATAATCCAAAAGAATTGAAATCATTCAATCGAATCACATTGAGTATTGAATGTGAGAACAATACTAAAAAAGTTATCTGTAACTGGATTTATAAAATATATATGTAAGTCAAGGCTCATTTTGGAGCGTTTATTGCGGTGCCATTTTTCGAATACATATTATATTAAGAAAATCGTAGTTAACGAATCTTTTTGCTAAGAGTCAATCGAGGAAACCCAAAAAATTGGACCTATCATCGTTCATTTGGAAGAGTATATGTAACTATCCAACTAATTATTGGGTAAAAATTTTATTTAAGCTCAAACAATTTTCTATACAAACAAATTTCGTGACTCGTTTTTAGTTATAGTCAAAACATTACGTCAAATATTTTCTTAGAACGCAAAAAGAAATATTAGTAAAACAAATAAAAAATGACAATATTAAAATAGCAATTTCTATAATCATGCATAAAGTTTTCACATTAATACGATTGTATACTCAAACCCAGAATTTCATCAATAAATTATTATGAAGAAGTATGCTTTGATTAAGCTCATTCATTTGTATGCTCATAATATATTTTATTTATTTTATTGGTCGATAGAGAGTTATACAGTCTAAACAAATTTATAAAACAGACAATGTACATTGCTTTATTAGTGGACCAGTGAAAACTCCATGCATTATTCAATAGGATAATTAATATTGATACAAAAAAATACAAATAAAATCTAATTGATTTACCAGTACATATAAAAACGAGTGGGTTGTGGCCAACACTAAACTATCCACACCATAGTAAGCGTTCATTTTTTCTTCTTGAAATGTTGACATTCTCAATATGGTAAAGAATGCTTATGTTGTATGAAATATTTTATTCATTCTAAATTTTACTATCAAGAATATAAATTTTCTAATGATAGAATATTTTTATATTAAGATAGACAAACTATTAATGCAGTATGGTGAAAAATGCTTATGTTGTATGAAATATTTTAATAAAAGCAGTTAAATTTTGTTTTAAAGAACTTGAGAGCATTTTGAATATTTTGACACGTGATATCATATGAAGATTTTTTTTGTTATTTGTGGAAAGCTAATCAGTTCTAAGTTCAAGCTATTAATATTCTTATATCAATATGAAATCAAAGAACTGAACATTGCCAAACATAAAAAAATTCTCTTGTTACATAATATAAGTTTCATACAAAAATCCATTAAATAAAAATATAATTTTTCAAACCGTTGAATATTTTTTTTTAATATTGACCAACTTTGAATACAATTTTATGAAGATTCTTGGTGTTGTATAAACAGTTGGAATCAAATGAAAATAACTCTAATTTCCAGGTCGTGAGAGCATTTTTTCAGTTTTAATAGATGAAATCATAAAGAAACATTGAGAAAAAATGAACCGTTGTCTATGGAAAACTAATCAGCTCTAAGTTTATGGACTTAACACATATGATATCAATATGAAGTCAATCGGACTTATAGTTTGGGCTGTAGAGAGGATACAAAAAGGATTTTCCGTACGCCGTACGCCATACGCCGTACGCCATACATACAAACAGATCATGACGAAACTCACAGTGTGCACTCTCTACAAGATACCTACCCGTTGAGAAATTGATGTAAAAAAAATACGCTTAAAAATCGTCAAATCATGACTCTCCCCTATTCCATAGTGTGGTGAAACTCTTAAAACAAACTCAAGCATTTTATAAGCTTTATCAATAATTGAATTTACATGAGATTTGAACAAGAGCTTGTCATATATATGACTATGCGTCCAACATTGCGAGAGAAAGTAAACCGACCTCTTTACAAAATTACATATTTTTTCAACTATAAACACGATTGAAAACCTTCCAAATGGCGAACCTTAATCAATATTAATTTGTGTAGTTTAATATAAGCGATGTACTCGTATTAATGAATATTATTATAAACATGTTTTACAGTTTAGTCCTTGCGAAAAACAATATTTATCGAAATGTGGAGGAAAAATACCTTTCCTGAAACGATATTTTAAACGTGCCAAACAAATGGTGACATTTAAATACAAAGCTTTCCGTTGAAAAATCACAAACGATCGGAAATGGCGCGGGTAAATCCCCTTTCGTGAATGTGCTGTCAAAACGGGTTTTTTAAATTAAGTAATAGAGTTCAAGTGTCATAGTACTTTTTGAATAAAATAAAATAAATTTGGTTAGTAATAATACAAACCAGGTTCATCAAATTCATGAAAAAAAATCTTTATAACAAAATCTTCAAATATGATACTGCCAAAAAATTACCCCAAATAGTATGTTGTAAGTATATCAAGATATAGCATAATAGAGTAAGGATTGGAACCTTCAGAAAAATATAACATGATATTTTAAAAGAATAAAAAACATATACATACATAAATACATACCATCACGCCATCTGCCTAGTGGGGTAGGCAGAGAGAATTGAACGACACATTTTTCTATCTTGGCACGCAACCATCGCCTCATAATTATTTATACATAATCTGATGTTCAAGCTTCTTACATAGGCCACTTTCAGAATGTCGTTCACATGGTCGAAACATCCTTTTGTATGACGGACCCGACCTGTCATTCCATTCCTGTTCGCATTGTATATTTTTCGTCAGGCGTTCCTCATTCACTCTCCCCATGTTACCAAACCATCTCATTGCATTCACTTTCATTCTATTGAACTTTATTTATTTTACATTCCATCCTAATTTACTCATTTCTTACCCTGTCGTACATCGCCTTTTTATATATTCTTCTCAGCGATCTCATTTCAACTGCATTTACTATGCTTTGGTGCGTCTTCTGCCATGTCTATGTCTCAATTGCATAAGTCAGGGTTGGGACTACGAACGTATTGAATAAAAGAGACTACAAACGCATTGAATATAATAAAAGAAAATACATATAAATAATGCATGTTATAATTTTAGTTTGGTTTAAAAAATTCTATTAATGAAATTGAGTCATACATAAACACGTATTAATCATTATATAATTTGTAAATATTGTAATATTGTGTATTGTTTTTAAAATAAATAAAAAAAAATGTTTATACATAATTACACGCGTTTATGTTTATTTTATTTTATATTGCTTCTCGGGCAACTAACAGGTACTATGTCAAATAATAATTAAACACACACCCTATAACAATTTGCCACATTCTGGGGACTAACGATATAAATCGTCTCACATGTCCAGATGAGAAAACACAATTAAAAACTGTGTATCCACCGGGAATCGAACTCGGGACCTTTGGATCAGTAGTCAGATACTTAACCAACTAAGCCACGAAGGCCACGAGGAATGTTGATAAATAAATATGGAAAAAAAACGCAACTTAGACATGGCGTTTTTTACAAAGGTGTGTGCATGTGTATTTATTAAGTGATGGAATATACATATAATGTAACTACAATTTATCAAAAGTTATTTTTAGCGAAGTTATTAAAAATGCATTAAGGTTCTCGTACCAGGGATAGTTAAATTTAATAAAAACGAAACAATTAATTATTTTTATTTACGAATATGAATCATTACACCAATTGTTTCAATTATTAAAAAAAAATCAATACTTTTTTTTGGACTCAGGAAGTTCGACCACGTATCCGAGAGCAGACAACGACTGAACTGGTTAAAGATCCGTCACCGAAGAGATTCGCATGTACTTTCCCTACTCTACCAAATCTTTAATAACCTTCTTACACCCACGTACCTCAAAGAGAAATTCGCCCACTTATCCTAACATGGCCTTAACTTACGGTCCCAACACAATAGCACACTTACAATACCAATACACCACACCTCTACTTATACTTACTCGTTCACAGTTCATGCAGCTAGGATGTGGAATCTATCCAGCAGCCGGAGAGTATCAGAGATGCCACTAATTTGATAGTAATCGAATATTTTTATTATTGCATATGCGCAAACATTTGATTTTTTTCTATTGAGATAATTAAAAATCTGTTAAAAAATAAATTTGATAGCATTCAAAAACCGTCTGAAGTCACACTTTCTATCCACGTAAACACAAATTCACGTATTTTTCCCTTTATCCCTCTTCCTTTCTCCTCTCATATCCTCCATCCAATAAACATAGTGTATCTATCTGATGTATTTTTTTTATTCTTATTTTTGTTCTTATTTATAGGTACATATATTATTTTTTGTTTGTTATATTTATTTTTTTTTGTATTTTTAATTTATGATTTTTTTTTCTATTTTTCTATTTGTATTATTCTATCCCTGTTACTGACTGTACTTACCATGGTGGTTGACTGGTAGAGATTGCCTGCGGGCAATAAGTCCGCCACGTTGTATAAACCAATAAAAGTATTTTATTATTATTATTAATACTTACTAAACCTTGAAGAAATACCAAAAAAAAACACATGGTCAGAAAAATTACGCGTACATAGGTCCTAAAATATTTAACATCTTTAAAACTGACTTTCCATTCATAAGAACCTACTAACATCAAATTGAAAGCTATAGCAAACAACTGGTTAATTTTTTCAATATTAGACACTGTCACTTCATGGTAGAACTCCATAATCAATTAAAACTATGAAAAAAATATATTTAATTTTACGTTCTACTTAAATTTTTCGCAAACGCGACTCCCATTCTGGTATTTAATTTTTCTTAGAATTGCCCCCTTCCATATCTATTGTTGTTATCCTCTTTGTGAATCTATATATGCATGGTCTTCATCATTATTGTTCACCATTCTGACGATGCTCATCATAGAGCGATACCGGTGAATGGGAGTCGCGTTTGCGAAAAATTTAAGTAGAACGGAAAATTAAATATAATTTTTTCATAGTTTTAACTGGTTAATTACTTAAGGACGAAAAGAAACTGAAAATTTATTTAATATAACTACATTATTGATTTACCAAAAATCAAAATTATATTAGTATTAACCCTTTTTACGTCAAGCAATATTTCATACAACAGATAATACCATACTTGTAAAAAATGATTTTTAATAAATATATATTTATTTATAGATATTCGAAAAAACGTAAAGCTCCGTGAATGTATGTGGTCGCTTTGAAGAAAACCTTACTGAATTGAATTTTAGTATCATGCAGACTGCGTCTATAACCCATGCTGTGATGAAGATATTCCGCACGTATGGCATTCGCTATTGAACATTTAAATATAATGCGTAAGTCTAGATACACACGGAGAAATATTTTAATCTTTTAAGTCAGCACAAAGAGGGTTCGTAAAGAGATCAACTAATTGTAAATTATGTTGTAATAGTAAAAAACCAAAAGATAGTAAAGTTGCAATGAGCCATTAAAGTTGCAAATATACCTAAAGTCTTCTCAATTCATTTCACGCTTAATCAGATACTGCTTCAAGTATATATTTTCAAATACTGGTAGTTATTTTACCATCGTGGATAGAAAGAAATGAATACCAAATTAAAGGAATAGCCAATTGTTAATTAACTTAAAGAAATAAACAGAAACATCAATTATGGGTAATTTGAAAAAAAAAATAATGTATATTATTTTCTAGTATTTTATGAGACTGCATTCCTATTAAGGGCTTTTAACGTTGATTAGTAAAGACATTATCACAAAAAATATATTAAAATCACCACAATCTCCTGGGAGTCGCATTTAAATTGCTTTGTACAACTAACCTGCAGAGCTACTCATGAAGTTGATTACTTACTTACTTTACGGGTCCGGACCTTAGACCTTGCCACTCAAATAGGCGGCGACGGATATCGCTTTGTCGTTCGCTGTTTTTAAGTCATCATGAAGTTGATTAAAAATAGATAATGATCGGATTGAGACTTTCAAAGTCTTTTACGGTTAAAAATGACGATACAAAAAATTAATGACAATCATACTAAACTCCGATGTTAACGAATTTTTATGATTCAATATATATTAAGATTTTATTATAATCAAGTACTGATTTATACAACTTTTTTAGATTGAGACAAGATAAGTTTCATGAGTAATCCCACGGATCGATTAGTTGCGCAGATCACATCTGCTCCACACAAAACCGTCAGTAAAAAAATAATTCTTTATTTCTCTCAAACACAATAATCGTGATTAGAAGAAGATCAAAAAAGTGATATTAATAAATAAAATAACAATAAAAAAAGAAGCCCTGGAAATAAATAAAAGAAAAAATAACCCCAATTTAATAAATATTCAGATTCCTCCAGTAAATTCACCAATATTGAATATTATTAAGAACCAAACGAAACACAAACCTACACCGCTCGCTACCGCTCACCCCCACCAGTTAATTACCCCCGCCATACTCAACCCGCCCACACTCGCCAATGGAAGATGACAACACGCACAATAGAATCAGTCACATTTCAGATGCTGAAGATGAACTAGTACAGTTCGAAAACGTTCCATCAAATATAAATGTGAAGTGGAAGAAACAAAGTTTTTTGTTACCAAAATTTTTATTTAAAAATTTTATTTACTTAATAAAAAAAGATATGATTATCACATTACACCACATTAAATACAAAAATAAAAAAAAAACAACTTAGGTATTGTATTTCCTTACATAACATGAATAATTTATTTAAAAACTAACTATATATACTAAATATGTAAATAAACAAGAGAAATTTCACCAGTCAATACCTGTTTATGGGTATTACATATATCATTCGTTGAATAAAGTAATTCATGTTTAGTGCACAATAAATTGAATATGTAATAAAGCAATATCAGAATTAAAAATATAATATATATACAAAAAAAATATAAGTATATATATAAAAACACACAACAATACAACTTTTCGCGTCTCAGTTAATCTTATATTTGCATACCCCAGTTTCGCAACTATGGTACGTGTCTTCGACATTTTCACATGACATGATGTAACTATACTTTTTTAGCCAATGGCACAATAAAAAAATGCAACAGTGTATAAAACAATACGTATAATTGCTATTCGATATTTTGTACATAAATATTTTGCGATATACAGCGTTGTAAAGGGCACCAAAGTATTTAACAATTGTAGACATAAGTTAATCAATCGCATTATCCCCACATACAACTAAAAATAAAGAACACTCCAGGAAGGGTGCTTCTAAAATCAAAGCCTAATTTGATTAAAGCTCCAACGGTTGATAAAGTCTGACACACGAGACCAATCAAATAATAAAGACGCTGTAGCGTACCAAGCCGTACGGTTACCTTAAAGGCAGAATAATGCGAGAAATTCAAATTATTTAGATGGATAGCTTCCCCCGATTTCTCTGCTTCACGGTTTCCCTGGGTGGTGTGACCTTGGAATTTATAAAAATCACAACAATGATGTGTTTCTTTTAGTCGTTATACAGATACAGTTTGAACGATATGTAGGTACGATATAAAGTGTAGAGGAATTGGAATTTTATGGATTAGAAGGCGTCATCGTTACCTACTACGCGCTGCGCAGTGAACTAAAAATTACTAAAGACTATGATTATGCAAATAAATTTCATAATTTTGATACATTTCACAACTGAAATGAAAGTGTTTATTTCTAGACACGAATCATTGAAATTCAACTGTCTATACGTTTAAGAGAATTTATTTATCTTAATGAATCGACAGTATTAAGCTTAGTCCCGTGTGAGAGAATTATATGACCAGGTCTATATTTTACATGATTTTTTTAACTTTGAAGTCGAAAAACACCAACTCATAGGCTTTGCAGCATATATTATGATTTATACAGATATGGATTAACTTACATTTTGGAGTAAAAAAAAGGTAGAAAGCTAAATATTGGTATAAATATAAAGAAATACCAAATTAATTTATTTGAAAACGTTCCAGAGTCTCTCAAATATTTTTTCAAGAAAAATTTGTATATTTAACTGCCTAATATTTCCATTTTTTTTTATTTCGAAAAACCTTCAATCAGCCCAACTTATTTATTTATTATTGTACTCTGGCGGGCTTATTGCCTAATGGCAATTTCTTCCAACCAACCAGAGTAAATGTTAAGTATACAAAACATGTGTAGGTACTATGGCAATCAGTTACATAATCACATTACAAAATAAATAAATACAGCAGAATAAAAGTAAAAAAAACAAATAAGATAGCACAAAAGAACAATTCACAGCAATGATAGGAAAACTAAAGGAGAAGGAAAGGAAGAGGAGAGGAAGATGTAATCAGGTGTTGTCAGATAAATATTTATTTACTTATCATTTTATTTTCTATAAAAAATATGTGCATTTCAGTAGTAAGTACATCTTAATTTTTTTTTTAACATCTTTTCTAAAAATTGGTTTTAGTAACGACATCGTTTCACACAATTTGTATGGCAGTATACACCACAAAACATCTACGGGTACTCTCAAAAGTTTGATACTCTATCTCCAAACATAATATGTATGTACATATATACCATTAAGCTGTTCATATTCTGACCTGCATTTACAATGAACGCCGAGTGCACTAAGGGTCGTATTACGCATGTTATATAAGAAAACGGTAAGATAATCTTTCCCTCTCCAAATTCTCAAGTCGTATTACAGAAGTTATTTCGTATAACAGATAATACCAAATAACTTCTGTAATACGACGTGAGAATTTGGACAGGGAAAGATTATCTTACCGTTTTCTTATATAACATGCGTAATACGACCCTTAGTGACGCTCTAAGCCGTTCATAATAACCAGAAACAGACGCTGGAAAGACACTCTGTGGCGGTCAGATTGAACGTCGAGTGTACGCACCAACCGCCAGGTAAAATTGTCGGGTGAAAAACGCTCTTACAGTTATAGTTACCTGTTGACTTCTATTTTATCTGTGGAGTGATGACTTTTATTTGTTTCTGTGGTATCTAATATGTCAGTTGACATTATTTTTGATGACAATATGCATTCACAAAGAAAATCACATTCAAAAATTTCAAATTAAACGTCAGAAATCATTATTTACTCTACTGCCCAATTATTGTCTATCGAAGAAAATATAACCCAAAAAGAGACATCTATGATATATGACATTTAAAACGCCCGATGTTGCGTTCAGATTGCGCCGCTCGAAAGCGTTCGGTGCACTGAAAAAAATGTTATGTTAAAATTAACCGAACTATAGTGACTACAAAACAATTCTTTTTGTGCTACTAAATATTTTGTGCGTTAAACCAAACAGTCATAAATATATTGACTTTTATTACTGATAACAAAGGATTGGCTAAAAACGAAGGTAGCAAGTTTGGTGTTCCCAATTTTTTTTTTCAGATTGGTGTGAAAAACGCCATAATCTGCAACTTCAGGTACATCCGACGCCCGACTTCGAGCATTGTATCTGAACACAGTCCTGGGTAGGAAAAAAGGACCTACTCCATATTATCTAATCCTGACATGCATAATTTGTAGTTAAGGGGGGGGACTGCTGCCAACGTACCTATTTTTCAATTTGATATACCATCGTTATTTCTTATCAAATCGTTTTGAAAAAATAATTTAGATAGTTTGGATACTAATAAACAAAAATATACCTTAACTTTTTGATAATGTTCTGTATAAATTCTTGTAGAAAAATAATGGCATACCCCGATTTTCAACGTTAATCATATATTTTTAATAAACTATAAGGCGTGGAGTAATATATTTTTTTTAAATTAAAGAAGACAAAAATATCTAGAAAAATATGATGTGGCGTTGTATTAATGCTTCAGGTTTAGTAAATAAACCTAAAAAACATTTATTTTCCATTAAGCGCCATTGCGTAATAAAAGTTTTTTTGGTTTATTTACTTAACCTGATGCGTTAATGCAACGTTATATCATATTTTTCCAGGTATTTTGTTCTTCTTTAATTTATAAAAAAAAATATTGCTCTGTACCTTATATATTTTTAGAAATTTAAGATAAATATCTAAAATCGGGGTATGTTTATTATTTTCCTACAAGAATATATACAGAACATAATCAAAAAGTTAAGGTATATTTCTCTTTATTAATATCCAAACTAACTAGGTTCTTTTTTTCAAAATGATTCGTTTAGTAATAATGATGGTATATCAAATTGAAAAAATAGGTACGTTGGCAGCAGTCACCCTCTTAAGTGTTTATAGTTTGATACGTATTCTTCAACTATACAAACTATCGTCATCGATAGCTTAGTTTGATCTCATGCGTTAATGCAACTAGTTATAGGCCGTACGAGTAGTTTGCTAGCGAGCAAATGAATAACAAAACATACGTTCAAACCGTTTTTAAAAACTTAATTCCCGAACTTTTTCAAAGTTCATTTTTTAAGGAAATATATTATGAGATCATGTTCAAATAAGAAACAACGATTTAATATAACATAAATGAAATAATAAAAATAAATAAAAATACTTAACACACGTAATTAAACGTTTTTTATAGTTATTAACTAATATTTTATGATCAAAACCATTTAAAATGTTCCACAATAGATTTTCAAAACAAAAAAATATTAAAAACAGTCGTTGGCAGCTTAGCCACAAGGGGTGGTGTGAATTTAAAAAGTAAAAAGTATGTTTTTCTTGATAAGCACATTTTTAATTGCAAAACCCACCCCGGGTAGACGTGTTAATATGTAAGTTCCTAACATGCTTATGCGATTCGATAATAAACCTTATAAAAATTCGCTGATGTGTGATATTTTAATATGCAATATCAATACAGTAAAAATTAACGAAAAAAAATTTTGGATTCCGCATGTTTCGCGAAAACAATATTAAAATTCATACGTGAAATCGGAATATTAATAAAAATCGAAAATTAATTTTAAATATCTATTGTAGCCAATACAGAAAAGTGGTCGTTAGTTTTAAGTTTCAATGGATACCAAAATTGTATGGTTTTACATAAAATGGAGTTAATACACCCAAAAATATCACATTTTTGACACAAATATTGAAAAAAATATATATTTATTTAGATACGTAGGTATAAGTAGCAGGTACAAGTTTAGTATATAATTGATGCATTACGAGATAACCCGGCAATAAAGGCACCTACAGGGCTTACGACCAGTCTACAGGGCTTGGCTAGTTTACGCAATCACTTTATGCGCTTGTGCAACTTTTACCAACTATGCCTTCTTATTGAGTTCCATACAATGTTTTTTTTATATTGATTTTTTGGTAATTCACAATGATATTGGTGGAAATCTTTTCGCCTGACAATAAGCTCAAACACCATCGCCATCTATGAAGTGACAAAGAAGCTTATTTTTTTAACGCCATCTATTGAGAAATTGGTTTTATACCGGTTCTCTAATAATAATCCAACTTTTCTATAGAGATGTTAAAAAAATAGTCATTAAAACATCATCGACTCCCAATAAGGAAAAAAAATCCTATATTTGCATACATTAAACAATACTAATTTGAGTGCCTTTTCACACGACCCGGTTGTCTGGTAGCCGGCGCCGGGTAACTGGCAGCGAAGTGTATGGGCACGCATGGTAGCTTTCACACGCACCAGCATGCATGCCCATACAATTACCCGGCGCTTACCCGGCGCCGGCAACCGGCAACGTTATATGGATACTGGATACATGTAACTTTAAAACAATGATTTTTCAAAACAACAAACTAGTCTAAAATTAACTGTCAGTGTAAAAAATGCTCTCTGTTAAAACCTACTGTTTTTGTTATACATTTATTTATTTAATTTAATGTATTTTATGTAAAATTTAAATTCTTATAAAAACAGTACAATATATTTATAACATTAATTTCTTAATTTTACGCTTCAAATAACTCATTAAATGGTATTTACCAAAGTATTTGCATAGTGGTTATTTGTATAGAAACATTTCATATGATTTTTGCGCCTTATTTATATTTTCAATGCCAATTCATCAATAAACCAAAAAGAAACATGTACAAATATTTCAACACTTTATAACGAATATATTCAAGAGCCTCTCACACAATTTCTATTACTTGATTTGATTCACGTTCTTGCAGATATATAACAAGTCTAATGGGAATTCTCCCTATATTACATTTACATTTTCAGCGTGCTATATTAGATCAAGAACGGTAAAATCAATATGCATAATAACGTTCATTGATATTGATTACGTATTAACAAATAATGTCTTTATAGTGATATGAGATGCGTGATGGAAGATAATGAACAAAATGGCAGGAGACCCGACATTATCTAAACCGACCATAAAAGTCAATTTGTTTGATTGATTTAGTTAGGAATTGTAAAAGTTTTAATTACATCCAAAGAGTGAGAGAGACACTGTTGGGCGAAATTGCGTGTAAATTGTCGAATCAAAAAAGAGAAAATTGACTTCATTAACTAACGGAAATTAGATCCTCAGACATCTAGCTTATAACTTTTAAGTTCATCGAATTGCTAATTTATAATGCCTGATGGCGTGCGGGTGCATTTAATGGCACGCAAAATGAATCTTAAATATCCGTAGTACAATTTATAAGATACTAAGTTCATATTTGACAAAAATAAAATTTTCACCATCATATAGGCATTTACATATATCCATGTACCGTGCATTAATTGTACCAGTTGGGTGTGCCTTTTTTTGCTATGGATTAATATTATTGTCACAATAATGATTTAAGGTACCCAACTGCGTATAGTAAATATTGTATTTTTGTGTGGTGGGTGCATGGATGTAGATGTAATGTATCAATATAATATTGTAAAGTTCCAACCTCGAAACAGGCGTAATCCTAGTGTGGTTGGGATAGTATTTATAAATTATGTTGTAAGTGTCGAGATGGTATAAATAAATAAAATAAATAAGTAGGTAATCAAATCTACGGCCTAAATTTGCAGTAGAACATGGTAACAAAAAAACTTATAATGAAAAATAATTAGTAAATAAATGTACTTCATTCATTCATTCATTAATTATTTTTCTTGTTTAAAATAAACGAGGTCAGTGTCAAAGGCCACAAGGGTAGTATTTATGTCTACACGTACATCATTAGAGATTCACTTCCATACCTTTATGATCAATATTTTATAGAAACAATATGTTCTTTTATAGATACCTGTAGGAACAATTCACACAGACGACACCGTTCAACCTGACAAATTTCCCAATATTCTAAACTCCTAAAAGACTTGTTTAAATGTCCATAAAATTATAATACTTCTGGGTGCTATGGGAGGACCTTTACTGATTCTAAACGACACGTTGAGGAGAAATAATGTGGAATTAAAATTTTTGGAGGGAGAAACTGACTGAAGTCTTTTATCACATTTATTTCTAATTGGAAGCGCGAAACACAATAATTATAATAAAGCCGTTTTCTTCGTTACTTTATTTTAATTATTCACTGAAAGATGAAAAGAAATTTTAAATCGAGTTTTTTTGTGAAAACTCTCAAATTATAATTAAATCAAGAGGAATATGAAAGAAAATAAAACACTTGAGTAGCGACCCGCTGGCTTTATGAATTGGTTGAAAAATGAAGTTGAAATAAAATCAATAAAATTGTTTAGATTTGAATACTTTATCAGCCAAAGTATTTTTTACAACACTTTTAATAAAAAAAAATGTAATGGAAATATGATAGAAATTAATGGTAGATTTGTACTACCTTTAATCATTTTGTTGAAAAACAATCTTAAAAGGTTTAACTTTATGGTGTTATCATATTTTAATGTATACATCATTATTTTTGAATTAATCTAAATGCAATTTGACTCCTTTTTGATACTACCAACATAACCCTTCAAAACTTATTTCGAGTTGTTATTCAAATCAAACTATATTTGAAAAGTAAACTTAATCTGGATACCAATACGTTAATATTTTATTTTATGATTTATCTGACTCTTAATAATTATTAATTAAATATGATATTTTACGGACTAGAAAATAAAATGTTTATTAACCAATTATAAAAATATTTTAATTAATAATAAGTGAGTGAAGAGTCTCTCTGAATGAATACAATAATTTTACTTTCAAATAAAAGTTTTACTGACAAATACCACGAATGAAAGAATTTATCGAAAGTAATTTATCGACTTCGTCGTGAATATCGCCATAATCACTTAGGTGTGGCTGTGAGGAATATTATGTGACATCGTCACAGGATTTTCTGTAACAGTGATTATAATTGAAAAAAAAAACAACTCTAAAAATATCCCTTTCAATAGTATTTTTGGTACATAATAAGTAACACATAAACAACATGTTTTGATAAAAATAATTTAATGTAGCTTCTAGGGCAACTAACAGGTACTATGTCAAATAATTATTTAACACGCACTCAATAAAAAGTTGCCACATTCTGGAGACTTACGATATTAATCGTCTCACAGATCCAGACTGAAAACACAATTAAAAAATGTGTCTCCACAGGGAATCGAACCCGGGACCCTTGGAACAGCAGTCATATACCTAACTAGCTGAACCACGAATGCCGACAAATAATATTATTGCCCAATGGTAAATTATATCGAATTACCAGTATTTTAAGCCCATAAATAATCGATGATTGTGTGATACGTTGGAAATCGAACCTAGGACGCCACTACAGAAGTAAAATGACTTACCACAACACAGGGTTCCACATACATATATTCGTACATAAACATACATAGTTTGAAAACAAATCGTCATTATGACCTATAAAAGGTTATTTTTCATAAATTTTATTGAAGGTAGTGGGAGTATGTGACATTTTCTGATAGAAAATTATTATTAGGTAGACGTGTTAACGTCCAACCTTTGTAAGGAACTCTATTGTTTGGGAAGAGGAGACGCAAAAGTCACCCTACATTAACCTCGATATTTTAAATGTTATCGTAATAAAGTATATTTTATGTTTATGTGACTGCTTATAACGATTTCTATCTTAATATCACGTACTGCCACATCCGTATAATTCATATTCCTGATATTCCAGATGGACATTTATTTGAGAAAAGTTATGCCAATCGAAAATTGGAAGGAATTTATAATAATTACATTTTGTACGTGTAATTATTCAAAATAATACATTTATCTAGTCGTTTAGACGGTATGGGAATATTTAAACGACAAATGAATGATGAACGGCAGACCAAAATATAAACAAAAATGAATGATTTGGAGTGTATATCAGGGTTGAACCACTGGAACATATAAATAATGTTTCGAAAGAAAAAAAACATAAGTTTGAAATATTGGCGAGCTTGTATAGAACGAAGTATGTATGAAGTAAGTAATAAATAAATAGGTACGTATGGAACGATGCATGAATGTAAAGGAATCCATGAACCTTTCCAAAGATAGAGATGTATAGAGCTCATTTGTATCTATTTATTTCGTTCGGTATATAATTTGTGTGATTGACTCTGGAGATAAAATAAAAACAAGTATATATTATGTAAAATAAAGTTGAAATGGCTAGTGATATACAGTTTGCAGATATCAAGGCGTTTTAAAGAAATTAGTCGATTTTATGAAATACAAAATTGTTAGATTTTATCTGAAATTCAAATTAATCAAGCTAGAAACAGTTTGAAGATGCATTTATCATCGGGAATACACGAATTCTGAGAGTTCAGACCTCTAATGTAATAAATCGATTGGACAATTTCATTACAGATACGTGAAGTTAAGCAAAAAGGTGTAAATACATCTGAAGATAAAGAAAGAATAATTATATGATATATAATGAGCTATGCTGGGATTACCTAAGCCTGAGAGAAAGTGACAAAACTGACAAAAATAGTTGATGTAGTTCACACAACTAAAAAATTAGCGACCTTGGAATGATCTTGAATCATCAAACGGCGCCATATGAAATCCTCCACTAATAATATTATTATTATTCAGTCTCTTCGCGGAGTTACCGGTGAAACAAAACAACGGAGGAGTTTTTAAGTTGCTCAGTTAATATGTATGTGATTCATGATGGTGATAATAAAAATTTACGAACTATCGAACATTTCTTTGCCTGCCCGTTGGTCTCGGATAGAGGTATGTACGGAGAAGTGGTGAAAATAGAAAGACCCTTTAATATGGAGCATCTGTTGGCGATTGGCTCACGACATGTAATATTAGAAATCGCTAAATTCACCTCCACCACCGGTAAAAAGATATAGCTGATTGTAGGAAGCCGACTCGACCACTAGAAGGTGACTGACGCATTTAATGTTTTATTGTAAATTCTTTAATTGCTTGTACATATGCTTCCCTTTTGCAATCATTTAATGTAAACCCCTATTTCTCTGAGATCTAATGGAATTCTGTTTTTACTCTTCTTTTCAACAGTAAATATATTATGATCTAAATTGTACAGCACAAATCCGCCTCTATTGGTGGCTGTGCCTTATTAAAAAAAAAAACTATCGAACATGTTCTTATTATAATCACACTCTTTTGAATATGTGTGACTATAAAATTAAGCAGATCGAGTTTTTTAATCATTCATATTTTTATACAACTTTATTTTGTCCCCACTGGGAGACTAGTGGAAGGTATTTTCGATTTTTTTTTCCGTGTATTTTGTTCTAAATTTGCTGTATTTGGAATAGATATTTCAATCAAATGGGTTTTCCTTTGTATTTTTCTCAATCAGGGTTATATCGGGTCAGCTGTGAGGCACCGGCTTAGAATAGTTCTTCCATTATTTTAAATAATTGTTTTCGAGTGTCCCATAAGAGCCGGGTAATCTAAAATACAACAGGCAAACAATAACATCTCACATAGTTCAGCAATGAGGTTCACCACCCATTCTGAATGTAGTGCCTTTTTTGGTGAAACGAGACTGGTGTGTGGGTATACATAGATGTGTTGTTCTCCCTTTTATAAGGTAATGCACACCCGCACACCTTTCGTTGGTTACCCCACGTTGTGGGATATGCCGTGATGGTATGAATGAATGAATTAATATTGTGCAGGTTGGTTTTATCTGTAATTATATCTCTATTCCAATAAAGTTTATGTGTGTTGTTTTCAATAACTACCAATGGGGAGTACCTATTGGAACCATGGTAGTGGAGAATCGATTAAATTATATTTTTATGATAAAATAAGATTAATATTTTTTTTTTTTATAATAATTAAAATAAATAGATTTGTTATAATATACAAAGTGTAATACAGTTGAGTTAAGCTGAAGTTTCGCTCCACACAAAACAATAATATCAAATGTTTATGGTGCCTTGTTAACACACCACCTCCGATCGTGACTAGCAATATTTTGCATGATAATATATCAAAAATGAATACCTCCTAACGAAGGCATATCAAAACATCGTAAAGAAGTTGTTACGGCCCAGTATAAGGTTATTAGAGAGATGAATATTATACCCTCCTTTTACAACATACATATATAGGAGTTAAAGGTAGTTGAAGGTTCGCCGCATAAAACGGGGTGTGGAAAGATGTAAAATAAGCCAAAGTTGTTGGAAATGAGAGTGAAACAATAAATTCATGCGAATATTAAAAGTCAAAAAATAAAACCGTTTAATGCGCAGTTAAATATTAAAACGCGCGGGTTGCGGCCAATACTAAACTCCCCACTACATGGATTACCAAAAAGTAGATGCCTCCACATTATCATCGCATTTCTTCGCATAAGATGTCTGAATGCATTTTTACGAATATATATTTCGACTTTATATAATTTTTGAAAAAAAAAATTAAAAACTCGATTATCCAGAGCGTCAATTTTTTGTTATTGTTTTGACACATGAGATCACACAAAAGATATGAACGAATGTCTATGGAAAACAAGTCAACTCAAAGTTATTTTTTTCACAAATTTAATATCTCAATAGAGACGAAACAGTGCTAATGACCGTATTTTTTTTATTTGTTGTTTTTTAATTAAAAAAAAGAATTACAACGTCTTTCCTGCCAAACTGCAAATCAGTTTATTTGGCAGGGTAGATTCTCTCTTTCACATACCGACTTAACTTATATCATAACACAAAAAAAAATAACAGAAACTAAAAAAAACGAGTGGATTGAGGCTAACACCAAACTCTCCACTACACAGTGAGTGTATATTTTTTCTTCTTGAAAGGTTGACAATCCCTAAATGCATTTTTGAAAAGTCCATTTCTATTAGATTCCTAAACAAATATTAGTTTTCCTGAGGACACATGTTTTCATAATACACCATATACACAAATACTCAAAGTATGCACTCTCTACATGATACCTGTAGAAAAAAATATGTAAAAAATTGTTTTAACAATAGACGATCATGTATGAGACGAAGCATAAATGTTGATGAGATGATGGATATGTGTCAAGATAGAAGAATGTGGTGTTTGGATCTCTCTACCTACCCCATGAGAAAGATGGCATTGAATACTAATACATTCATAGAAGTGAACAGAAAAAAATACAATTTTCTATAGAAATTTCCCAATAAATATTGAAACTCAATTTTCCCAATAAATACATTTTTGATATGAATTTGCAATATCACACTTTATTTTTTCTTCAGGTTGGCAATCCCTGAGTGCACTTTTGAAGAGTGTATTTCTCCTTTATCAAAAATTCAAACAAAATAAAAAATTCTTGATTTTCCAGACCGTGAGAGCATTTTAAAAGTTTTAACATATGAAGTCATAGGAGAAAATTAACCGTTATCTATGTAAAACTAATCAGCTCTAAATTAATGTAGGTGCTTCACACATACGGAAACAACATAAAGTTCATCGGCCTTTTAGTTTCGGCTGTAAAAAGGACTATAATGTTCATATTTGTGTACGGCATACACACAAAAACATCACACAAAACTCAAAGAAGGCACTTTTTACATGATAGGTAAATTTTTCCAATAAAAAATCCTTAGTGGGATTTTTTTCAATAAAAAATCCTTGGGGGGTGTAGGGAAGTCTTAGGAAGTAGTCTTTGTGCTTATATGTATTTTTAAAAAAGCATTCTAAATAAAATAAAAATTTTCGTTAAAAATAAAAATGTATTTTACATCTTATAATCTTAGCAACTTATCGGGTCCTATCTTTCAATCCAAAACCAACCATACAAATTTGGAAAAATTCATTGAAATCGGTTGGGAGATTAGCGAGTACGAACATCGTGACACGAGATTTTTATATACTAGTTGCATGTAACACATGATAACCAAATGTCGATGGTGATTTTGGTAAACAAGTGAATATCAATTGCTGTGGTGTTATACTAGTCTGTTAGCTTGACTCCGTTTAGACCAATATACATACATTACTTTGGGCTGACTAAAGAAGGGATATACCTCGTGTACTGTATTTCGAGTAGCTTCTCGACGTGACGTGCTTAGAGGAATTATATTTGATTTATTATTAATAGGGTCACCAACATCTTGTACAGGTGTAATCTCCCTTATATAGTCTGGTGTTAAGGGTGGCGAGTTCAATGTCCGCGAACTTTCTGGAACCTTTCGCTGTATTAACATACCGTTGTAGCGGTTTATTGGTGCACGCTCGACACCGAGGGCGATGACCTCGGCCTAGCGACAAACAAATATTCTCGCTGTCACTAGGCGCGCGCGCGACAGTAATTTCTTGAAGTGGTCTGCCACAGCATGTATAATAATTGAAGAATACGTACCAAACTATAAACACTTAAACACAAAATTTTAAATATGTCAAGATAGTTTGGTTTCTATATAAAACATGTAGGTATGTATGTCAGGATATTATAGTATGGAGGTCAGTCTGTTTTTCCTACCCAGAATATAAAAGAGGCATGATGGTATGTATGTATATTTGGAGATTAAGTAGGTATCAAACTTTTTAGTGAGATATAGTATAGCGTATACTGCCTGACAAATTGTATGAAATGATTTCGTCACTTAATTCAATCTAGTTGAGGGTTTTCGGCTTTTTTCGATATTTTTTGAATTTTTTAAATATAGGTAAGTTAAATATAAATTTATCAAAAAAAATGTTTTTGTAAATAAAAAACATTTGTAATTTATATTTTTGTACAAATATGAGATTTTGTATTTGTCTATATTTATAGGTACTAATTTTCAGGGTTTTAGCTTTTATGGTTTCTGAGATATATGGAAAAATAAAGTAAAAATTCAAAAGTTGATAACCCCTGACTGAAAAAAAAAACTAAATTCTGATTATAAAAGTTTTGTAGGCCTATAATTATCTATATATTCTGAAATTTTGGACTCTGTGCATTGAGTGGATCAAAAGTTATTAGGGACACACACACACACAGACATACTGAATGTTCTACTCCGAATTCTGAGTAAATCCATCAAAAGAACATATATGCTGAGAAGCCTCTAAGTTGGTGTTTTTTCACTTCAAAGTTGAAGTGGAAAAACACCAACTTTGATATCAATATGAATTAGATCAGACTTAAATTATGACGACATTTCATAGTACCGACGACATACCCAAGAACAAAATAATGAACACTTCCTTATACCCTGCGCAAGAGGCGAGTTTACTGCCATTTGACAATTTCTCCCAACTAACCATTGTTTTTAGCAATATAAAACACCATGAAACTCAAATGGTACACTGTCTACATGATACCCGTTGATAAAGTTATTTAAAAATAGGCCAAATTGTGATGTATTGAAACTCCACTGTTACATAGTAATAGTGTTGCGATACCGAGTGATAAAATGTCGAGCTGTAAATTACTACATAATATTACGACACGTGTCGTACGGACGGTGTTTTTTTTTTCTCTGTCTCGTATTTGATGACGTACCGCGTGGACAAAGTTACAACCGTCATAATACGGTTGGATCTGTCGTAAAAATATCATGTGGTAAATTCGGATACGTTATTTCGCACATAACAACGTTTAATCAATATGATTGATTCGTGTGATATTAATTGATCGGTTGGGTCTGAGAAGTGTAGATGGGGATTTTTCGGTTTTTATCTTCATGATATATATTATGTAGGTTTAAATATCCGACATACAATATGATTTTTGTTGACTAGCTTTAATGCCCCGCTAAGAATGTAAATATGTGAAGGAATAAGCAATAGTTTTTATATTTTCACATAAAATTTCAGTAAGAAGGGAAGTGGTTTAAAATTTGATTGATGGTATGAACAAAAAAGTAAAAAAAAGTACGTTGTAAAGGGTTAAGTGTTGGCCACAAGCGTTTCGTTTTGCCATCAAAGGCGCACAAAGTAGATAAAATTTCAATTCGATTGGACTATGGGAAAATGTTTTAAATATTGCCAATTACCACCGTTGTAAAATTTTAATTTTGGGCATAACCCCGATTTTTATTTATATTCTCATAAGAAGAAAGTGTGTATAAAATATCATAAAAATCGACTATGCGAAATGGTTAAAAAAGTATTTTTACTGACAAACATTTTTTCAACATCTCAATAGAGATAATAGGGATATTGTATCCCTACTT
The DNA here is from genome assembly GCA_963576475.1 of Molanna angustata. Taxonomy (NCBI): domain Eukaryota; kingdom Metazoa; phylum Arthropoda; class Insecta; order Trichoptera; family Molannidae; genus Molanna; species Molanna angustata. The sequence goes on along the minus strand of OY754968.1, from coordinate 22,211,142 downwards.
CGTCTCTATTGAGATGCTGAAAAAATGTTTGTCAATAAAAATATAATTTGACTCCCGAAAGGGAAAAAAATCCAATGTTTGCGTATATGCAATTAAAAAAAGAATATTCGGTTAAAAAAATAATTGAAGATTAAATTTTTTTTAAATGAATATGTCCTTGTTAAATAATTACATATACACCTTCCTACGTTCCCTAAAATAAGCATAAATGCTTGCGCTATAGGTGAACTAAATCGGTCGAGGCAGCATTCGAACTCGCGAACACTGGATTACTAACCCAATGCGCTAACCGCTCTGCCATCGACCCATCAATATTTATAAAAAAATATTAAAAGAGTTTGAGACGAACTATTTTAAAAACTTTAGAAATATGGGCAGTTAAACACCTTAATTTGTCATAAAAAAATGTTTTTCTTAGTAAAAAAATGTTTGAGAAACTCTGGAACTTTTTTGAAATATTAAACTTGTGATTTTGTATTTGTCTATATTTCTACCAATTTTCAGCGTTCTGGCTTTTATAGTTTTTGAGATATATGGAAAAATAAAGAAAAAATTCAAAAGTTGATAACCCCTGACGAAAACAAAAATTCTGAGAATAAAAGCTTTGTAGGCCTATAGATATCTATATATTCTGATATTTTGGGCTCTGTGAATTGAGCGCATCAAAATGTATAAGGGGTGGACGGACATACACACACGCACGCACGCACGCACACATAAATACACAAAATGTTCTACTTCAAATTCTGAATTCATCCATGTATATAAAACATATATGCTACGATGCCTCTAAGTTGGTGTTTTTGGCATGCAAAAAGTCCAGTAGGTACACCATACAAAAATCTTGGGTTAAAACTGTCGATTCATTAAGAGAATTAAATTTTCTTGAACGAATCGACAGTGGGACTAGTGATGTTCTTTTGTCATCTTTATTTCAAATTTCAAAAACACCTAAATGAATAACTGTACCATGTTATTAAAATTTTAGTTTGTTTTCGGAAGGGAACCCAATATTTAACTATAATTTAAATAAATTTTAATTTATATATTGTACGTGAATTAAACACAAACACATTAAAGGATAATCAAAATTGTTTGTAATGAAAGAGGTAAGGCGGATAGTTCTCTCCACCGATCCAGCGTGATATATTATACATGTTTTGGAAAAAATCAAGTTATTTATTCAATAATAACAGTCTGTTTTTTTTTAAAAAATTTAATTAATAATACCGTACATGAAATTCATAATATTTCTTAGAACCTACTTGTAATATAAAAACGTCACTTGCATAAATAACGTAAATGTTGACATAAAAAACAAAGAAAATTTAAGAAACGTTAAAATTCCGTTTCCCCGATACCAATGTTTTCATTTTTTTTATAAAACTTTGTGAAAAACATTATCAGTTTCTTTGATTGTGTTTCTAAATCTAAAAATAAATAGGCCTACATATTTGGTTATCAATATTGATATGTAATAATAATATATGTTTTTGTGCTGGTTGGCAGAACTTCGTTTGTTTTATGGCTGATTCAAAAATCAATTTTAAGAAAACAATGTATTCATCGAATATTTTTAATTGCATTATTATTTTTTAATAATTTCTCAATAGATGGCGTTACAAAAAAAGGTTTCTTCGTTACTTCATAGATGGCAATAGGTAATATTCTTATTTTCAGGCGAATTGTTACGCATTATTCAAATATATAGAACTTTCAAAAATTACACTGATAAGGGAACTCAATAAGAAGGCATAAATGGTGAACGTTGCGTAAGTGCATAAAGTGATCACGTAAACTAGCCGCTGACAGGTCATAAGCCCTGTAGGTGCTATGAGTTCCTGGTTCTTCCATAATATACCAACTTCGCCTCTATTGAGATGTTAAAAAGTTTGTCAATAAAAATGCCAATGTATTCATGTTTTAGTTTCTGGAAGCACATGGGATTGATATTGTTGACCTTTGGGATCAACTCTTATTAATGAAAGGGATAGCATTTGCAAGTTAATTATTATGATAAGTAATGACTCAGATACGTCTGTTTTGAAAGTAAATAAAATGACACCTACGAGTATCAGCGATCAGGGGGGCAGTCTGGTCCGACCGGCGAAATCAAAACCTTAGTGATTACCCATATCATGGATATAATTATCATATGGAATTCTATGACATCTAAGGATATTATAGAGCTCGATATAATAATTATATCCATGATATGGGTAATCGTGAGGGTTTTGATTTCGCCGGTTGGATCAGACTTGCCCCTCAGATCCCGGAAGGTCTAGGTATTATAAATAGTTTGTTTATAAAAACATACTTATATCAATAAATCCATTGCGTAGACCGCGGTAGGTCTGGTTTTCAGAAAGGTGGTTGTTACTGATAAAGGAAAAATGTATATAGGTTGAACAAACCATTTAAGATGAAAAAGTGCGGGACCGTGTAATCGAATGTTTTTAAAGGAATGTAACAGAGGGTTGATAATATAATTTTGAAATAGAATTTTTACGGAAGAAAATGAGAAATAATAATAACGGAAGCAACTTGCAGAAAATTCAGAGACAAGCATCTCAAATTAAAAATATGAAATTTTTTAAGAAAAATTATTTGACTTCTTTTTTATTTTGGAGTAAACACAACGTACACCGCAGACTTTAATAGTTACTTTGCGCTGTAGTTTTTTGTTCCTTTTTCTTGTATTATTATTCCTTTTAATAAAAAAACTAAAGTATTTTTTACTGTAAAGTATTTTGTCTATTATATTTTATTATTTTGTATATATCTAAAGTAATAAAGCAATCAATATGTTAGTGTGTGTGTGTGTGTGTGTGTGTGTGTGTGTGTGTGTGTGTGTGTGTGTGTGTGTGTGTGTGTGTGTGTGTGTTTGTCTCACGCCTTTTGAAAAACCAAGAGCATCTAAAAATCTAATTTATGTGCGAACGTGTACCAGTATACCTGATGCAGTGTCACGCTAAAAATAATGCGATTAAAATGCTGAATTTTAAAGATATTTCAATAATTATTTTTTTCATACAAAATTTTCCAAGTCATATCTGTCAAAAAAGTGTACATTTTGCACGCAAATATCTGTTAGTTTAAAAGTTAGAAGTACGTATTTACACAAAAAAAATATATTTTCAAGTATAACTTAGCTTTTAAGTGAAAAACATGGTGAATATTTTGTCTAATTATAATGTTTAACTTATTTTTAAAGTAAGCGTTTTGTACAAATGTACATATAACCCCGCCATTTTAATATCTTTTCATACGATATTTAATTTTCCTGTAGAATGAATATGTTCTTTAAAATAATATACCTTTGAAATAAATGTGATTATGAAATTATAAAATGAAACACAAGACATTACAGCAAGTTTTAAGACATATATTGTAAAAGTCTGTTAATTATTAGTAAAGATATAGGCGTAATAAAATTGCATAATTTGTTAAAAATATTTGATTTTTCTGACAATTTTCATTTTTATGGCATCGAACAAACCAATATAGGTACCTACATATTCAAAAAATGTCTCCATAACATTTGATATTTTTCACATGTTGGAACATGGTTACTATGGTAACGGACACATTCTGATATTCAAATAAAATTTGTTATAAATCGAATTCGAATTAATTTAGAACATCATTGTAGGTAGGTACCTACATACCTAATACTTACTACTTAAAAACCAAGAATATACTGATTTTGTATAGGAAAATTATTAAACTATTTTAGGTTAACTACAATACACATTCAATATACCTACAAACTATTTCCTATAGTGAAATTCTTCTTTTTTCTATGTAGACCTATGGGTGATTTTTTCTACAAACTATTTCTTGGGGTTTAAATCTTCTTCCTCTTTTATACTATTTCCTATAGTCTAATTCGTCTTCTTCTTCCTTTATGTAGACCTTTTGGTTAGTTTTTAAACAAACTATTTTTAAACCAACTATCCTTTAGTCTAATTCTTCGTTTTCTTATTTTATGTAGATGTTGGGTGAATTTTATATAAAATATTTCCTATAGTTCAATTCATCTTCTTCTTCTTTTATGAAGACATTTTGGTCAGTTTTTTATATAATACATTTCCTAATGTGTAATTCTTCTATTTCATCTTTTATGTAGACCATTGGGTCAGTTTTTATTACAAACTATTTGTTATAGTTTTATACTTCTATTTAGTCTTTTGGATAAGTTTTATGTCTAATAGTCTATTGTAACGAAATATTATAAACAACATGCATACTTGATGAAAATACATAAAAACGAATGGGATGTGACCAACACTAGAATCTTCTCATTACTTTTGTTCAATCAAATTTACACCATTTATTATATCATCATATATTGCTTAATTTTCAATAACTACACATTTCATTTTGATGACAATATATAAAAAATCGGGGTTGTGGCCATTGCTGGATCTTCACAACGTTTATATTCATATTAAAAACTATTTAACATAGCTTAAGTCTTCTTCTTCTGTAATGTAGACTTATGTGTCAGTTTTAAGTCTATCAGTTTTATTGTGCAAAACTATAATAAACTATATGCACACTTGACGAAAAATATAAAAACGATTGGGATGGGACCAACACTAGAATATTTTCAGTACTTTTGTTTAATCAATTTTTAAACCATTTCCCATCATCCAAAATTACTAAATATATAAAACACATTATTTGCGTTCGATGACAATATATAAAAAAAGGGGTTGTGGCCAAATCCAAACTCTTTACGACGTTGTCTTTTTATAATAAGTCATATTTAAAATCATTTCCCATAGTCCATGCGTGCAGAAATTGTATGTGATTATATATAAAAGCAAATGGATTGTGCCCATCACTTTAAGATTTTACACCGCTTAAACTCAATTAAATTTCAAACTACTTTTCATACTACGGTTAAAAAACATTATGTGTGACAATATTATGTAGGTATATAAACGATTGCTTATTCCTTCACTAATTTACATTCTTGGCCAACGGCGGGACATAAAAGCTAGTAGTTATATATAAAAGACTGTTAAGCCGTAAATATGATAATAAATCATTAATAAATAGTTACAGAAATAGAATGAGTTTAATTTCAATATCGGATTGATGTTTCAAAAGATTTTTCATATTGTTTTTCGACAAGATATTTAGTTTTCGATAGTATTTTGGTGAAAAACGATTTCAATGTACGGTGAAGGAAGATATGCCTATCTTCCCATCATTAAGAACCCTAGCACGTGAAGGTATAATCAATGAGAAAGCACTTTAAAACGCTTACTTAAGTTCGTTCAGCATTTTGAGGTGTTATCAGAAATCAGCTTTGGAGATAGGGAATAACGAGGCATGGGTGTGAAGTTTTATTACACATTATTTACTTCAATTTAAAACGAATAAGTTTTTACAAGTACAGAAATACGATTTTGTACCTTCAATTTACTTGACAACAAATCGTATAGAATCAAAAATTTATGAGTCTTTATATTTTATTTGTGGCTGAAAAATGATGTTACTAAGAAAATAAAGGAATTTGTTGAAAACATGAAGATAATAATTTATACTCTTACAAAAATATAAAAATCGAAAATAAATTCACAATACTTCTATTTCACAGAACAACAAAAAAACTCTTTCTGATTAGGGTAAAATATGGAATGAATAAAAAATGGAATGGAAACGATATTTAAACAAAAAAATGTTTCTTCGTTATTTCATAGATGGCGATAGTAAAAATGTCTTATTTCCAAACGATTTGTATCTAATTATTAAAATTTATAGAACTTTCATAAATTGCACTGATAAGGGAACCCAATAAGAAGGCATAATTGGTGAACGTCGCGCAAGCACATAAAGTGATCACGTAAACCAGCCGATGATGGTCATAAGCCCTTTAGGGGCCTTGAGTTCCTGGTTCTTCTATAATATTCCAACTTCGTCTCTATTGGATGTTAAAAAATGTCGAAAAAAAAATGATAAGTGAGAACAACAAAAGCAAATTTTGATAAAAAAAATTCAATACAAATGGCTTCGCTGTATCTATTTGGAGTGAGAAGGATATTTCTAATTAATGTGATATAACAATATTATTTTTACTTCAATATTATTTTTCTTCTTAATCTTACCAAGAAAAACACCAGAGAAATCGTTTGAGCACTGTCACTAAAAAATAATTTTGATAAACAAAAAAATCATGTAAAAATAAGTACAATTGTCTCACATCCCTTAGAAAGTAATACAGGTAGGTACATTCTTCTATGTAGACCGACCCATGATACTATGTTAGTATAAAATACCTTAAACATAGCGGCGGCAATACTACGCCACTACCACCACTCGTAAAATTGTTATAATAGGTACTGCAAGAAAATTTATGCGAGCAGCTTTCCAACTTATGCGCTGGGCGACTATCTCAAGATATTTCGAATTAAAGTAACTACGCGAAAGCATTAAGTTTTACTGTTGAATGTCACATTATCATTTAGTAGTTTTGAAATGCACGTAAAACATCACGATAAACAACACGCAATAAAATGTGTCATCGTTCAAGCAGTAACGTAATAATTTATATTGGTTGGGACCTACGGCGAAGGTGGGCGAAAGTGTTCGAATAATACATGTACCAGTGAGGGACTATAACTATCAGTGGTGCATTCGACAATTGGTTGTGACGTGTTAAAACTTAAAACTGACGGTGAAGGTGGGTGAAATGTTGGATATTTTCAAAGAGAAGTGTTACGAAGAATACATTTACCAGTGAGGGACTATAATTTTATTATTAGTTCGGGACTATGATGCCTCTCTGACTCATTACAGATTCACCAGCCTCAGAGAGCGTAGAGATCAACCCGATCTAGTATTTTTATTCAAGGTGATAAATAACTACATTGACAGTGTGGTCGCTCCTAGATTAGCGTCTAGACGCCCGGACATACAACTTCATATACCCCACTGTAGCACCAATTACTGCAGAATCTCATCCCTGAATAGATCAGGTAGATTGTCTAATGCCAAGATGCGTGACACGGACATATTTAATATATCGCTTGCTAAATTCAGGATGAGCGTGCGGCGTTGCTTGGTTCAGCGTATCCTGGTTGATTGTCTCATATTATTGTATCATTTTTGTCTTTTCTTTCCTTCCTTTCCTCTCCTTTCCTTTCCTTCCCCATTTTTCTTATTTTATTATTTCATGTTATATGTAAAAATTATAATTGTGTGTGTATTATATTATGTAACAGGCAACACATAATTGGGGCATTACATATTTTACTTATGTAATATTACCACAATGTTATTGTTTGTATTGGTTAGAAGTTGTACCTGTTTGTTTCTGAGTAAATAAATAAAAAAAAAATAGTGGTGCATTCGACAAAACGATGAACTGTACAAAATATACCAGGCTTAAGTAGCTCAATGCATTTAGCTACTGAGATTGAGATGGGCTGGACATGTACAGAAAATGCCGGACACACACGCAACAGTTATGACCGCATACATCAGTTTTTTTTGTTTTGTTATGTAGGCTTACATTTTTACCAAGTGTTAAATTATTTTATTTCTTTATTATGATTTTAAAGCGAATATGTTTATAGTTGCATATACATTGGTACAAGTAGGTAAACAAACCAAATATGAAATAATATTTATGGCGCAGTTCAGGGGTGAAATCTATGCGAAAGCATTGTTATGTCATGTATAAGAAATGTAGCTTTCATTGTTTACGAACCAATTTCTCAATAGAGTGAGTTATAAAAAAGTTTCTTAGTCATTTCCTAGATGAAAATGGTAATAACAGCTTATTTTCAAGAACTACAATATCTACGAATAAAATATATAGAGCTTTCAAAAATGAAATAGATAGGGAACTCAATAATAAGTCACAATTGGTGAACGTTGCGCAAGCGCATATAGTGATCTCGTAAACTAGTCGATGACAAATTATAAGCCCAGAAGGTGTCTTGATTTTCCGGTTCGCCCTTGATATTCCAACTTCGTCTCTTTTGAGATATTAAAAAAAATGTGAAAAAAAAAATTTTATTTAGGGAAGCCAACAGCTCATTTACACTTTGATATTTATACTTAAATATGATAAAATTACAGAGCCAAAAAAGCATTCCATCAATAAGAACAAATAATAACAACAGTTAACAAAACACACAAACATACACAATTATGTGTGGGAGGTTTAGGAGATTAGGAGAGTACGAGGAAGGAAAATTAAGAGCGTATCACTTCAGAACTTTGATGTTGTTTCAATATGTGTATTTTCAATATGAACTTTGATGTTATTTCAATACGTGTATTTTTTATGTTTATTTACTTATGTGAAAGGCTATTTATGTCGATAATCAGCATTTTCAGATGGTCAATTTAAAGAGGCCGAGAACACGAGTCGGAGGCGAAAGTTGCAGGAAACCAAGGCTAGACTTGGGTTTTAACATCGTCGGAGAGAGAGAAAGCGAGTCTTAATAATTTCTCAGAATGTTAAAATTCCATACTATTGATAACATACGAATATGTTTATTCGGATAGAAATAATGTGACTAAAAACACGTGTAACATTAACGGAACAACGAATATATACGCGGAATTTTGTTATAAATGAAATACCAAAATATTCTCCGAAAATTCGTAGCGTAGTTAGTTCACGAAGAATATCTTGTAAAAAAAGTATGCTTTAGCCAATGTCAGGTTTATAAAGCAATAAAGAGACGCTGATAAAAACCTCAGCATGACGAATGAGACGATAAATCAAGCCTGCCAAATATAAACTGTATTACGAAACATGTAACAAGTAACCCCCGTAGGATTCACCCATCTCGTACAAAACAGAGGTACCGTAAAAAAAAAATCTTTGAAACAAAAAGAATAAGAATTTAGGCCATACAACTTAATATGATTTTTTTGCTAAATAACTTCGATTTTTTTGGTCAGTTATCTAATGCGAACCGAAAAAGAAGCTACGAAGTTGAGCTTCGTCTAAATAATATGGCCAACGTAGAATATTTTTGTTGGAATAATGTAAAGCCGTGTGAGGTCAATTTCATTCTCAGTCGTCGTGATTTACGACGCTCGAAACCAATAACTTTCGTTAAGATTGATGGTGTCTGGATAACATCAAATAATTATCATGGAGAGGTACAGAAACTCACTCTACTTTGAATAAATTAACTTCTCTTGTGCCGCGCGCAAAAATCAAATGTTCTATGGTTCAAAAAATCACGTCTGAACAAAACGGAATCGAAAAAAATATTAATATACAGTATATATAATAAACTGTAACTAGGGCATTAGAAATGAGCACGAATTTCTTAGTTTTGTACAAATTTGTCGTTTTTACTAATGACTAATGGTTGACTGGTAGATACTGTTTTCCAGCACTAAGCCAAGTTGTATTAAAAAACATAAGGTTTTTGAGTAGCGTCTAGCCCCTGAGTTTCTTTTCTGCATTCTTAGGTTAGGTTTAAGTTTGTGTATAATAATAATAGCGACTCGCGTGAGCGAGTTGCTTTATAAATTGAATTATAAATTATTATAAATTAAATATATAATATTCTTTTAATTTTTCGCGTTTAATATAAAATTTCACAGCTCATTTGACTTAATACTACGAGATCTCAACCAATCAGAGAGCCAACCGGAAACAGAATGCAAACGGGTAGATTCAGATTGTAGACTCTAGTAGGTTTTTGTTTTAAAAAGAGATATAAATATAAATCAAATTAAATATAGCAGGTACAACCCAAACTGTTATTTCCTTAATTAAGGTATCTTTGAAATCAAAATGATGCAATGCAAAACAAGCCTTATAGAACAATTTTCATTAATAATTCAAAGTTCGACGGAAGCGTCGCGTCGTAACTCGTGACATCTAGCGGCTATATCAAATTACACCATAATTCCAAAACAAACAAGTCGAAATTCATAGATAAATAAATTGTAACTTAAACCATCAAAACTGTACAAATACTTACCTTTTATTTATTTTGGAATATTGTGATTTAAACAGTCTTATTTATATATACTTGGATCATAATTGAAATATGATTCAGTTAAACTATGACTCGGTATTACAGTCGGCCCTCAACTCATTGAGTTTGTTTAACTCAAGATTAATGTTAAGGGGAGATTGAATCCATTTCCGTATTACAGTGCAATATGACATGTCAGTTACTAAATCTTCAATTATAGACATATTTTACTTTTTCTGTGGTTATTATCTGTCAAATATTAAATAACCTCAAATAATACGAACTACAAAACGGGACGCTACGACTTGAAATACTATTGTTTTATAATCCAACATAGTAAATTTAATTTTTTTCACCAAAATAATGCTTTTAAATGCCCATGTTCGTTTCAATATGGCTGTCAGTTTGTTTTGTTGTGTGGTGCCACCGTCGATACAACTGACGCCTCTAGTGATAGAAACTGAAACTACACGCGTTGCCTAGCAAATGACAGTTGACTCACCGTTAGGTACATCCGCCAGAAACGATGAGTTAAATATTTGTCGTTTTAGTGACGTATTTGAGGGATGATTTGGCCTAAACGGACACTGTAATACGCTATATTTTTGTAAAACTTGAGTTTAGCTCTTAAACTGAGACTGTAATATCGGCCCTATGTAAGTTTAGAGTTCGAGATAACGTATTATTTCGAGTTAACTCTTTGTATTTCAATAAATTATGAATGCACAAAAAAACAATTCTATATTATTGCCTGATTGAAAGTGTGGACACTCGCATATGGAGAAGGATGGTCTGTAGGATCCTGTCATTACATGTCCATGTAAGGAGATGAAATATGGAGGGACCATGTCGAAAGCATGAATCCCGAAATTACGGATTAAATGGAAGCCATTTTTGAAAAAGTGGAGCAAGATCGGTATATCAGTAGTTACGACATAGCTGAAGAACTGGGAATAGTCCACAAAACAGTTTCGTTTTTGAAGAGATTGATAAGTGGTGAAGAAAAGTGGATTACGTACGACAAGAACGTTCGAAAAAGATGAGATAGATCTATGGCAGAGCGGTTAGCGCGCTAGGTTAGTAATCCAGTGGTCGCGAGTTCGAATCCTGCCTTCGACCGATATCGTCCACCTATAGCACAAGCATGTATGCTTATTTTAAGGAATGTAGGAAGATGTATATGTACTTGTTTAACAAGGACATATTCATTTTTTATATAAAAAAAGAGGTCGATCAGGCTTCACAGACTGTGGCAAAACCCGGGTTAACTCCCAATAAGGTGATGCTGTGTGTATGGTGGGATTGGAAGGGCATTGTTAATTATGAGCTTTTACCGCCGGGCAGGACCATCGATTCGGATCTCTACTGCCAACAACTGATAAGATAAAAGCAAGAAGTTGAGAGAAAGCGGCCAGAATTGATAAAAAAAGGGTGTGGTCTTTCATCTCGATAACGCTAGACCACACACAGCTTTAGCCACTCAGCAAAAATTAACAGAATTTGGCTGTGAGGTGTTAACGCATCCGCCATATAACCCTGATTTTGCACCTTCAGATTTTCACCTGTTTCGGTCTCTTCGGAATTCTTTCGGCAGTGTCAGTTTAACATCAAGAAAGGACTGCCAAAATTACTTGTCGCGTTTTTTTATCAGAAGTCTCAAAATTTCTACAGCAACGGGATGGGATTTCTACATACAAGATGGCAGAAAGTCATTGAAAAAACGGCACATATTATGTGCTTTAATTGAATTTAAATAAACTTTGAAAAAAAAATGTCTTGAGTTTTCATATAAAATGCGAAAAAACTTTTTCCCCAACCTATGTAATACACTATTAAAACTGTGTTTTTATGTTGAAAATGGTTGCTGGCCATCAAATTGTAGAAGAGCATTGTTTATATGGGTCCAAAATCGAAATGACACCAAACCTTCAATATTTTATTGAAAATATTTCAAACATAGGTATACTTACTACTTTTTGTTTGGCATTGGCTATACGTGGTATATTACGAGGTATATTATTATTATAACATACATAGGTATATTACGTGGGTAGTGGGTAATAAGTAGCTAGGCGATAAATGAAAAGTTTTCAAATCGTAAAATAATTAAATGTCAGCATTTTCGAAACCCATGCTAAAATTAATATGTATTTCGATTCGCAAAAATTCGTGTGTCTGACGTAGGAAAACTAGTTGGTACCACCATCACTGACACATTATGGAAATGTCTACTGCCCCAGAGAGCTGAATTATTGACGGATTGAAATTGATTTTAAATTAGGGTATTTCCCTCAATGTTTTATTTGACAGATAAAATAAAATGTAGGCAACATCACGTCTCTTTAAATCTAATGATTTGTATTCCGATAGGGTATGCCCGACAAAAATGTGATTTTAAGAAAATATATCCTACTCATGAATAATAATAAGTTGTTTGTAAATAAGAAAAACACAAATAGTGACAGTATTGTAAAGTAGTTTAATATTTAAATAGAATCTATTGTGTGATTATGCACTGTTTTTTTGTAAAATAAGAAATAATATACCTACACTTTATACACACCAAAGTTAAACAATACAATTTTTTTTTACAAAGAAGATACTTAAGAACTAGATGAGGAACGTAAACTGTTTCACTAGGTTAAAAACCTGTTCTGAAGCAAAAATATTTAATAATATTTTTAGTTATATATGACGTAACCAAGTATCAGCTTCATAGATTGCAAATATGGAGCCAACAAAACATGCCATATAATGCCTCTTTTTAATTGAATGTACTAGTTAAATTGACCAGAAACGAGTTGACTATAAGATAAGCTTATTGATCTCTATGCATGACTTGGATATATTCAAGAATTGTGTCAAAAAATGAGTCTGCACTTGGATGGTATTATTTTGTTAGTAAATTTAAGGGATATGTTTTTAGGGTGTAACTACTTCATACGACAAAGTGAAGCATTTTCCCAACCGCACAAAATGGCAATATTCTTCTTCTGAGTCGCTTTCCTCATCACTGAGGGTCGTGATCCTCTCTTCTCTTCGCCATCATCACCTGGTGGACAGTACTCCTCCATCTCTCCCGACACTTCGCAATGCACCTACTACTGTTAGGCCAGTAACCGCTTTGATCTGGTCAGTCCATGTAGTCGGGGATCTTCCTCTACCTCAATATAACTTCCCTACAAATTATGTTGTTCCAAAAATTGTCCTTTCTGAAATGACAAATGCGTTTTTGTGCTGCCTTGGAACTTTTCAACTGAATATCTTGTGTGTATCGATATTAAAATCATTGATAACAGATTTTATTAATTTGACTTATGAATTATATCCCATCAGCTATGACTTTATTGATTCAGACGACAAATAAATAAATATTAATTAATTTTACTTGTGTTTGAAAAAGTTTATTTTTATAAATCACATCCAAATTGACGGGTTGCATTAAAAGGTTGACCGAAGTATATACAAGTTTGTGGCACTTGTAGGCTTGGACAACTTTACTGAAGTATGTTTATATTTCATATTAATCTTATTCACGATTCAGGAAAGCACTTAGAAATAATCCATACGCGTGCTAGGAATTAAAACTACGACAAAAACAACTTATTTTACTTATAAAGCCAGTATTCTGTAAGATACATTAGATGAATAAACTACTTTTGTATCAAAAACTTCAGTGGACGGATGTTGGACGGTGCAAAGTAAAACGAGAAAAAATACTACCAAACATCCATAATTTAGAAAATTTACGATTCTTCAACTTATTATTAAACTTATAAACTAAAAATTATGACTAAGAAAATTCTTTACACTTAATTGACGTCTAAATTCGTATCTTTTCACATTTATTAAATTAAAAAGACAGTTTTCATTCACTCAAAGCGTTAGAAATCATTTACATATTAATTTATATACGGCAAAACATAAAAAATAATACATTCATTTTCATAGGTTTTTAAAAATTGGTAAAAATTGCAAAAAAATTAAATCCTTTCTGGCTGCCGCCTACCCGGAAGATCGCCCAAGAGATGGAAGGATAGCTGGACTTCGTCATCCCAGGAGGCATAGTTTCTGAAGGACAGACCAACTAGGTCTACTAAACGAAGAAGAAGAAGAAAAATAACGATTGGGATAACAAAAAATAAGTCTATTCGTCAAATTATGAATCTGCTAGACTAAAGTACTTTTTTTCATAAATTTCCGAGGTGTAACAACACCTAGGTAAATACGTCAATCCGTTCAACTGAAAACTGCACCACGAGGAATGAATAAGTCCAAGCATCAAATGCCTCTTAATTATAAACATTAAATATCATTTTCCTGAGGGCTATGGCTGGAAATATAAAATAACGTTTCTCTAAATTCCGAGTCGACAAACACATCACGTAGGACGGAGGCTTCCCAAAAGGAAATAATTATTTTTATAGATACCATCGGGCGCAGAACAAATCAAATATTATTAATTATCTATTATATTGAATAAGTCTCCCACTCCCCATGTATGCCGTGTCTGTTCCGGTTTAGAATGTGCGCGTATTGCCAGTAAAATAATTTTACCCAATTTTATTTTACGCATTCAAAATATTTCTTCAACATAAAAAAATATTTGAAACGTAAAAGTACAAAAATATCGTTTAAAATGTATTTGCAACATCAATTGATAATATTATTGTTCAAAAAAGAATTTTAAACACCAATAATATTTATCGTTATTAATAAATCTGCGGAATACGTAATTGAATACTGGCAGCATTCTGTACTAACAGGATATGGACAATGGACGGATTCACGGATTGACATTTGACGTTTGACGTGACGCATCTTCATATCTAATTATTTGGTGTTATTTTGTTTGTTGCAGGTATTTTCTGAAACTCCGCGGATGCCTGCTACCAAAACACGACAAATCAAGAGATGGATGAGTGAGATATGACAGAAATAACGAGATCGTAGACGAACATTGCGAAATGCTAGGCGAAGAGTAGTTGTTAGTACTGTCAACATATCCGGAAGAATTTAAGCTGTTTTGCATCATTCGGTGTTCAGATTGCCGACGTGCCTGGTACCGGACCATATATACTGTTTGAAAAATTATAGTCTGTATGTTTATGATGCAGATGAAGTTGTAAGGGTACGTTAGTTAGCGTGTTCTATGGGGTACGTATGAGACACCCTTTTAATGTAAGGTGTCAACAAAATAGAAGAAGCTCGAGTTGCAATTTTTGGCGGTCCAATGAGAGATATTTTAAACAAACCATCGTCAATCGGTAACAACTATGCAATTTTATTCTAGCTGCATCTGGGGAGGTTTACAATATAATACATTGTGCTAGCGAGCTGTTCCAACAAATGCATACATAGTTTGTGAATCACTTTGTTTAAAGTACTTAAGATAATCTATAAAACTGAACGATATGAAAATCTATAAAACTGTTATAGACATTACTGACTGTTAGGACTTACAACTTGATCCTGACATTCAGCTTACTATATAACACAATTATTAGAAGTCAATTGGAGCATGAGTCAGTCATCTGGAATCCACAATTTTACTTACAGACCTTCTGAAAATTATTAACTTCAACATACCAATGAAATTAAATGTGGGCTGATTAAGTAACAATTACTTATGTTACTATTCTTATTTATTATACATATTTGTTGAAAAAAATATTATTGTACGTTGCCCATTTTTTTTAAATAAAATTCTACGAGGAGATGGTCTTTGTAATGGAACAAGAATGGTTGTAAAAAATATGAGTAAGTATACAGAAAATATTGTATTTAAAGAGATTTTAAATTGATTTATAAACATTTTGTACTCTCTCATATGTATGCTTTGAACAACATTTTAACAAATAAGTATGTAGGTACATGTTCACTTATGAAATACTTCAAATTTATTTATTTACATGTACCGAATATGTATTTCATTGTGAAAAAATCTAGAGAAGCATGTCTATATATATTGAAATGTTTTTTTAGCAAGATGATTAATTTATATCAATAAATATACACCAATAACTTATTGTTTAGTTGATTTATATGGTGCACATTATACATTGTTTTCCATATATTATATACCCTAAATTACATTTAAAATCAATCGTAGGGCGTCTATTGGATTAATCATCTAATAGCAATGTAGATCAAATCATGATAGCTTTGTATTGACTGATAATGACATTATGAAAACATTTATATTTAAAAATTATACGTTATGTGCTTAAGTAAAATTTGATTTTTTTACAATTTTTCCTTTATATAATAAATTCAATAAACTTACAAAATATTCTAGCATGTATAAGGGCATCTTTAAGCGTTGATTTATATGGTGCAGATTATAGGGCAGGTCTATATGACGGTGAACGTTTGTATGGATATTAGTTCGTAGTATATATTATGTATGTAATACAAGTGTTCTACATTATGTTGGGTGTTCCAGGGTTAACTTATATTTACTCATATGTTCAATAGAGAAAAGAGTGAAAGCAGAACAGTGTGTCAAATAAAAGTAGAGAATGAATGGTTTGAACAAGTCGACGAGTATGTCACAGTTTGTCAAACAAAAGTAGAGAATGAATGGCTTGAACAAGTCGACGAGTATGTATATCAGGGTAGTATGTTCCAACGGAATGGATGGCCTGATAAGGATATTGAAAGAAGAGTTATGGCAGAAAACAGAGTGAATGGAGCGCTTAGACCAGTTATGAATGATCGCAACATATCAAGAGACGCTAAAGTTGCCATTCATAACGCAATCGTAGTGCCAACCTTGACGTATGCAAGTAAGACCTGGACATGGCAGAAGTCGCATGAAAGCAGAATAAATGCAGTTGAATTGAGATCGCTTAGAAGAATTTGTAACAGAACGATGTATGACAGGGTTCGGAATGAAGATACAAGGAAAGAATGTAAGATGAAGAAAGATGTAATTAACAGAATGAAAGTTAACACATTGAGATGGTTTTGCCACTTGGGAAGAATGAACGAAGAACGCCTGACGAAGAAAATATACAAAGCTGACAGGAACGGAATAAGAGGTCGCGGGCGCCCAAGAAAAGGATGGCACGACCATGTAAACGTTATTTTGAAATATGGAAATGTAAGAAGCTTGAACAACAGACGAACATGTATAAGACGATGTATGAATGTTGATGAGGCGATGAATGTGTGTCAAGATAGAAAAATGTGGCGTTCGGTTCTCTCTGCCTACCCCGTGAGGGACATGGTGTGATGGTATGTATGTGTGTTCAATATTGTTTTTATAATATTTTGACAAATAAGTATTTACATTTTTGCCTATGACATTATTATAACTACAAACATGAATTGCAGACTATACAGACAAGACGAAGGACCTCAGACTTAATGTACCTTTATGACATAAAAAACTTCAAAATTGACTGTACAGACCTTATGAAAATGATTAACTTCAACATACCAAATAGACAAACAAGACACACCTTAACGTTCTTTTTGGACTAAAAAAAAACACTAATGCCGCTCAGAATTCCCCATTGTACCAATGCCTTACCACATATAATAATTTGGAAAAACTCAGTTCCGTGGACATATTATGTATGTCCAGGAGCCACGCTATACAGGAATAATAATTTGTTTTGTTATCAGCAGTGAGTACATGCAACATGAAATCAAAGATGGGCTGATTAAGTAACAATTACTTATGTTGCTATTCTTATTATATTTGTTTAAAACAATATAATTGTAGTTGCCCATTTATAAAAAAAAAATAACGGAACATCAACAACATTTGAGAGTTGAATGCTTATAGCATGCCTATATACATTGAAACATTATACATAATAATATTATGTGCTTAAGTACAATTTAAATGGTTTTTTAGAAATATGATTCATTTATATTGATAAATATACTCACACTAATAACTTATTGTTTAATTTCTATTATGGTAACATTATTAAACATTGAACTAATAATATAATAAATTAATGAATATCTTAATTACAAATCACTATTGATAACATTCAATACTTTGTTAGTTCGATGAATACCTGAATTGGTTCGATGTGCAGCGGTCATAGGTTGGTGAGAAGCGTTAAAAAAACGATGCGTGGCATAAAACAAATGGCGCGCAGCGCCAAATGAAATGCGCGTAGCGCATAAATAAAGGCGCGAAGCGCCTAATAAAATGGCGCGTAGCGCCAAACCGGGGTTGGGCCGCGAAGCGGCCAGGGGCCGAGCCCCTAGTATTTTATTATTGTGTTTGAGTTTCGCCGAGAGAGTCGTCACTCTGTCAAGTGGAAGTGGACGAGACATATTGCCAGATACTTTGATGTTAGGTGGACCCAGCGAGTCCTGGAGGGGCGTCCGAGATAGGGAAGAAGTATGGGACGTCCTCAGGCACGGTAGTCGGACTGCATTAAAAAAGAGTAGCAGAGGGAGAAAACGGAGGAGTGGAAGAAGAGAAGGGAGACCTTTTGTCAACTCTGGAAGACAGAAAATGATGATAGTTTTGAGACTGCGGCGAATTGGTACATTCGTCGCAAGTGCATCTTGTTTTCGTGCAATTTCGTGCACTAGGACGAGGTCAGATACCTACCAGAATATGGACAACAATACAAAGTCAGGAGGTACTTTTCTAGGAACGTTCGAGAAACACCATGGACATTGACCCGGTACGTACTCATTTCTACTTCCCTGAGGGAATAAAAGAGCAGGCGGAGCTCTACATTTCATCGTAGATACCAACATATACCTACCGTAAAAGCTTACATTTCGAAGTCGCTTGGTTATTGATCATTTTATTTATTTTTTCTTTAATAAATGTGAAAGTTAATATTGTGATATACATATTTGTTTGATTGAGAATTGTAAAAATACATATATGTAAGTAACCAAGCCTATCTATTTCTCTTTCTCTCTCTGTGAGATCCAACACTGCTTGTCTCAATTGAATCGTGAGTTTTGAGAAGGGCACAAGTCCATGAGTTACAATTTTTCAGGAGACACAAAAAACCTTCTCCTGTAAAAAAAGTGTATTAGTGGTATAAAATAGTAAATGCAAATTTATGGACCTATGTAATATGATAATGTATGCTTTCTTATTTTTAGTTTTTTTCTATTGGAAGTGTTAAAAAAATTCAATGAAAGGTCAGGGACATGCGCCCTTCTCAAAACTTACAAGAAAATTTAAATAATAAACTTTGGTTTTTTTTATAAAACTGAAGTATATAATATCAAAAATATTATTTCTATATAAAATTAACATTTCTTTACTTAGGGAGCATCTACGTCCATAGTTTTAGTATTTTTGAATGGCCAGATAGTTATTTCATTGTAAAATCCCTGGTATTCAGGTGGAATGTGGATGATCACTTTCTTTGTATCTTCTATTTTTTGTCGTTGATGGGTACACGTGTCCCGTAGGCTTTCGTGGTAGGTAATACAACACTTTCTCTTCCGTGACATAACTTGAAGTCATATTTGACAAAGTTATCTATGAACTCGGAGGCTTGGACGAATCCTGATCTCTCTGGTAATCGTAACGAAATTCGTAAAACATGGATATATTGAATTACGTCTTTTTGTCTCTGGGGACGAGCTTCCCCAGAGATTGAATGTCCAGGCAGTTTCTTTTGTAGAACTTAGGCCACCAAGTTTTAAAATCAATAATATCTTCTGTTGTTACTTTGTACACAGAAAACTTGTGGGTATTGGTACCTACTTTGGATTATCATATTTTCGTACTGTTCAGGCAAGTAGACACGATCGTGTCTTCGTAATGATTATATAAATAATGATAATATGTGTTCTTTCACTTTTAGGCACTCTTCTGGTTTGACAATTTCGACTACCGAGATTCTACTACACCGAATGCACGTGATGTTTGTTTTGAAAAGGGCCGATGTCACGGACATCCGCCCTTTTCAAAACCAACGCAGAAAATGACAATGTCATATCTCAGTAGTTAATCGTTAGAATTGCGCCATTCTCGGTGAAAATATGCGTCTCCCATAATAGAATGTTGCCACATACTTAACTCAATTTCGTAAAAAATGTGACTTGCGCCCTTTTCAAAACTCACGATTCAATTAAAGTTTAAATTAACTATTTCAAAAAGCTTTTATTTACTAGCTTCAATGTAGCGACATGCTACATTAATGCCCCTACAGACCAAAAGACCATCATATTATATGAAAAAAGGCGTCAATAAATTCAGTCACATAGACAACTATGGAATAAGCGATGTTGAGGATTAGTGGAGATTTGAACGAAAACTTGAACGAGAGTGTTGGATATTATTGAAAAGAGTAAGTTGTTGGCGTGAAAATAAAGTGGGTGTACGGCAACAAGCCAAAAATGAAGATAGATATTGAGTAAATGAAGAAATTTTTTTTTTCCTAAAACAAAAATGGTGCGACTCGTTCAAAGTTATTTTAAGATAACGACATTTCTGGTTTTAAAGGGAATATTGAATTCATACATAGGTATGTAAAAATTGGTATGTACATTCCTATTGATTTAGTCACACTCACGGCTGCTGCCGACCCTTTTCGACATGATGAGGTTACTAGTGACCCAAAAGAGGCGTTTTTATTTGCATTCGTCCCATTCTCTTAATATGTCACGTTCTTGGATTTAGGTTTAACAACTCCGTGAGTGAAAAGACCTTTCCGCACGTTCATTTTATTTTCTCGTCACACCTCTCGCAAATTGCAAAAAAAAAACTGATTCCGCCTACATATTCTTCTTTCATTGAATACACATTTCATATTTAAATTCAAAAGATTTGCAAAAAAAGACACAAAAAATCATTGACGACATAAATGTAAAAATATTGCACATATGTACGGAATCGAATGCCGCATTTTCTATCTTGATATGAATCCGACGCCTCATCAACATTCATGCATCGTCTTGTACATACTCATGCTTCTTACATTTCGTTCTTTTAGGTTGTCGGTTACATGGTTTTGTCATACTTATTTTGGAGGACCCTGACATCTTGTCCGATTCCAATCATCGGCTTGGTATATTTTCATTGTCAAACGTTCTACATTTATCCATATGTTGTTGAAACAATAACGATTATGTCACAATTTTTTAGTTTTGAGTTAAATTTATACTTTACAAAATACCTATTGGTCGCCCAAAAAAAACCTAAAAGAATTAAATAATGAATAAAATATAACAAAGCATTTTCCAAAATAATCGATTTATTGTGACCGAACGTTTTCGAACACAAAATATTTAAATTATAATAAAAATATAATATATTTTACGGCATGATATATCCAGTATGTATTGATTCTAATTAGTTGTTTTATTTATTAAAAGCGTTAACGATTTTTTCTCTCGCTTGTAACACAACATCGTACACAGATGTAACCCGTTAATACTCATACGTTGTATCATTTAATGCTGTTCTTGTACATGTTTTGAAATTGTTATGGTAACTGAGGTTTTATGTAATGGAACTAATTAAACACGTGAAGTTACTATGTGAAAACAAATAACGGAACTGCAATGTAATAATCAGATGTTAAAAGAAAATTGCTAAAAAAACGTAAAAAATTTAATAAAAGGATCGAGGACACCACAATCAATTTTTTCTTCATTATAAAATCAAAATTGAAATTTATTTTTCACAAGCATACATTAAAATACTCGATAAAATTTATCCTCAAAATGAAAATTTCGTTTATTAAATTTTCCTTGATTTTAATTTTTTTGAAACTTGTTAAGACTTTTTTTAAAATGAATATGACCTTGTTAAAGAAGTCCATATAAATCTTCATACGTTCCCTAAAATAAGCATAAATTCTTGTGAACGAAATCGATCAAAGCAGGATTCGAACTCGCGACCACTTGATTATTAGGCCAGCGCGCTAACCGCTCTGCCATCGACCCATCTAAAAATGTATATTATGATTTTGACTGTTTTTGGAGTGAAAATTTATACAAACTGAAAAATATTATTGTTGCATCTAACTTAATTTAATTCAAATTTTATAAACGCTCAGCCGGTAACATATAGCTTTATTTTCTTTGTATGATTAGTTTTTGATTAGTTTTATCAAATACAAATTTGATTAGTTTCATCAAAATATCGTAATATGAAACAATCTGGTAAACAGTTTTAACGTGCAATGTAATCGATAATACACAAATTCAGAAAGTTTCAGTGCTTTGACTAGTCGGGAAGTTATTAATTGATTGCGAAATTCCAGTTCAGACAGACAAGTGAAGTTAAATAGATGGGTCGATGGCAGAGCGGTTAGCGCATTGGGTTAGTAATGCAGTGGTCGCGAGTTCGAATCCAGCCTCGACCGATTTCGTTCACCTATAGCACAAGCATTTATGCTTATTTTAGGGAACGTAGGAAGATGTACATATATGTTCTTGTCTAACAAGGACATATTCATTTAAAAAAAGGTGTAAAAAAACTGTGTGCATTATTAAATGATTTATGCAGGAAATTTGTTAAACGAGGACTCATCATTTATACATATTATACATTTCATGTTTATTTATTTTATTTCAAATGTTAAAATGTGGATTTAAATAGAAATAAACAAATATGTTGCGTACGAGGAAAAACTTATCAGTTTTGTGTGGGATCATGTTGGCGACAAGTGGTTTATATGTGGATTAAATTAGAATATAAATTGTCCCGTTCCAGTAAGTGGTTAAACAATAGGGGTCAGACATAAAACCAGAGAGGTGGATCCACGTACCCCTCACATTGTGGAGATTAATAGAGCATTTACAACATTCAACGTGGGAAAACACAATAACCGTTAAAGACCTCCGCATCCGGCAGTCCACAGCATCCGCTAACACTAGGGTTAATGCACAGGACAAACTATTTTTTTTTGGGGATATTTGAAATAGTGACGATTCAACAGAGTACTATACATTAACAGAGAAACTTTTTTCATGTGACCATTGAATTGAATTTTATTTTTATTTATTTTATTGGTCGATAGAGAGTTATACAGTCTACACAATTTATAAAACAGACAATGTACATTGCTTTATTAGTGGACCAGTGAAAACTCCGTGCATTATTCAATAGGATAATTAATATTGACACAAAAAAATACAAATAATATATAATTGATTAACCAGTACATATAAAAAAACACTAAAATAAGACAGCTGATTAAATCAAAGTACTAGGAAAGATAGGAGGAGACAGCTGACCTAAACGCACTAAGAGAGCTCGCAGAGATGTCGAGTGTATTAAAGAAAGCATTGTACACCGTGCAAGCACGGTACACAAAAGCATTCTGAGTGTAGTTGTTATTACAATTAGGAATATAAAAAGTGCTAGGATATCTGGTTGTTCTGCTCGTATAATGAAAGCAATTTTTTTTCAACAAGTCTGGGGAATCCACAAAATTGTTGACTAATTTCAACAAATATATAATATCAATTAGGGTCCTGCGGTTTGCCAGAGTTACCAAATTATGGTAATTCAACATAAATTATAGTTTTGTCCCACTAATTAATAGCCACAAGATTAATTAGGTACTTCTTTTTCATCATAGTGTAGGTAAGAGGTCATTTTTGACCTGTTTGTGAGGATTGACTATCTTGGAAGGAGGAGGTCCAATTGTCCTTCCATCTCTTCGCAGGTCTTCCGGGTATACTTATGTTGTTGGGTATTTCTGTCTTAACTATTTTGGCAATTGTATTACGTCTTCTGCTACGCCCCCATTTTGATATGTCCTCGACAGCGCTTACAGACTGATCGTTTCATTTTTGATAACACAGACAAAACAAAATAGAACACAGACTACTAAACTCAAAAATCATCATTCATCCTCTCTAGACATTAACTATGGAGTTCCACAGGGCAGTGTTTTGGGTCCTATCCTATTCCTCATTTACATAAATCAATTATGCGATATGGAAATTGAGGGAAGGATTATTTCATTTGCTGATGACACTTCATTGATTTTTCACGGAGATACTTGGGATAATGTCTTTACTATTGCGCAAAGAGAGGTTTTTAAAGTAAAAACTTGGCTAGAGTATAACCTTTTGACCCTTAACGTGACAAAGACCAAATATCTTACCTTTGGCATAAAAAATAGACCTCTACTATCGGCCAATCATACACTAACTATTCATGACTGTCATAATGGTGTACCTTGTCACTGTTTACCTCTGGAGAGAGCAGACTCTATCAAATGTTTGGGAGTAACTATAGACTCATCACTTAGATGGGATAAACATATAGAACATGTCACTAAAAGAACTCGTCAGTTGGTATATATCTTCAGGAGTATAAGAAATATTGTCGACCATCGAACTATCAAAACTATTTACTACGCACTATGTCAATCCATCATTACTTATGGCATTCTTATTTGGGGCAACTGCGCAAATTCAATATTAAATTCCCTTTACAAGTGTCAAAAACTTGTAATCAAAATTATTTTGTCCCGCCCTATAAGATTCCCTACTCGAAACCTTTTTGAAAACTTCAAAGTCCTAACTCTACATCAACTCTACACTAAATGCCTTATTTGCTACTTTACATTTAAAGACACCGATAAAACACGATCACAACAAATAAGATCTACACGTACGTCATCTCACTTAAACTACCATATACCTCATCCAAACACTAGCCTTGCTCAGCGACACTATTCATATCAAGCTCCCACTATTTACAATACCATCCCAGATTCTATTAAAAATATCAATAACTACCAAAGGTTCAAAAGGGAAATAACCCTATGGATCATCGAATCAAACCCACCACAGTAACTTCTTTCTCATTTCTTTTAACTTATTGTTTGTTTACTGTATGTATGTGTGTGTGTGTGTGTGTGTGTGTGTGTGTGTGTGTGTGTGTTTGTGTGTGTGTGTGTGTGTGTGTGTGTGTGTGTGCTGTGTGTGTATTTTATATGGTTCAGTATATTACGTGTGTATGGAGAGTGCCTGTGCATGTATGTTAGGAAGTGTATGATCAATTGTGCTAAATCCACTTTAAAATAATGTTGTTTAACTTACAAAACCAAAGACTGCATCCAATATAACACAGGGATTATCCCTAGCATATTGGAGAGCAAAACCTCTTATTGACAACAAAGCGCAAGAGAGTGTCAATGGTCTGGATGTGTATGTGTACCCTTCCATTGTCTCTGTCTCAAATATATACATAATATTTTTTTATATATACCTTTAATATTGATGTCAAACCTCTTAATGTACAATGTCATGTTTATTATAAATAAAATAAATAAAATAAAATTGATGCGGTCTCTGATGATTCTTACTGCAATAGAGCGTAGGGATCATTCAGTCACTCTAAGACAGCTTTTTGTTGTTTGAGTTTTTGTATGGTTTTTCCAACTTTGAAGTCAAAAAACACCAACTTAGAGGCTTCGCATTATACATGTTCCATACATGGATTTACTTACAATTCGGAGTAGAACATTAAATGTGTCTGTGTGTGTATGAGTATGCGTTTGTCTGTGTGTGTCAGAATTTCGAATTATTGTCTCAATCGGAGGTTATCAACTTGTGAATTTTTGCTTTATTTTTCCATATATTTCAAAAATAAGAACGCTGAAAATCGGTATGAATATACATAATCTCAATTCATTTTTATTTTAAAGTTCCAGTTTCTCAAACATTATTTATTAGGAAAAATATGATTTCCATTTTTTTTTAAAATATCGAAAAACGCCGAAACGCCCCAACTAGATAACTTGATTTTCTAGATAATTTATAGTACTACTGAATAGTTTGATATTTAATCAACAAACATACCATCAAGCTGTTTTCATATTCTGGCTAGAAAAAATGGACTGACCTTCATACTATCATATCCTGACATACATACCTACATATGGTCTATAGAAAACAAAATATCTTAAAATATTCAATAGTTTGGATTTAAGGGTTTATAATTTAGTACGTAATCTTCAACTATACATGCTATCGCCATCGACAGTTGGATCTCATGAGTAACACGCAACTAGTCGTTAACTTAACTTAATCTTTAAAGTCTAAAAAAAAATCCATTTGATTATTAAGAAAACATAAATCAATTACATACTTTAATGGGCGTCGTTGTCAGTTTCCCAGCAAATATCAGCGAAAATAGGCATAAAAACAATAAACAAGGTTTATTTAACAAAACAGCCGTTTAAATTAGTTTATCCCGGAACCCAAATTTATTTTACGACCCGTTGCGAGAGCGGAAGCTTCACTGCTGAACTTCGTTATTTTACAAAGAATATAAAAACGATATACGTGAAATAAAATGATTTCATGCATTTTTTTCCTAACCTAAAGCATAAAACATTAATATTGTATCAACGTTAAGTGTACCTAGATTAATTTAAAGTATCGAAATTCGAATTCAGCGGTCATGCTTTCTGTTTAAAATCCGAATTTGCTTTTATGTTTATTTTAATAAACCTATCTCACTGTCACTAAACATCTTCAAGAAAAGGCTAAAGCAAAAATATTTATCTGACAACACCTGATTACAACTTCATCTTTTCTTCTTTTCCTTATCCTTTAGTTTTCCTATCATTGCTATGAATTGTTCTTATAAACTAACTTCTTTGTTTTTTTTTTACTTTTCTTCTGCTCTTTGTTTATTTTTGAAATGTGATTAACTTATTGCTATAGTATGGAAGAAATTGCCATTAGGCAATAAGCCCGCCAGTATACTAATTATATGTACCTACAGAAAGTAAAAAAAAAATATATATTAGAGAACCTTTTTTCTTTAGAATTGTATTCACGAAAAGTTTTATTTTATTCCTGCTCTATAGAACATAAAGCCAATATTTCAAATGAAACACCTGGGGGGCAAGTCTGGTCCGACCGGCGAAATCAAAACCCTAGTGTTTACCCATATCATGGATATAATTATTATATGGAGTTCTATAATATCTTTAGATGTCATAGAACTCCATATAATAATTATATCCATGATATGGGTAATCACTGGGGTTTTGATTTCGCCGGTCGGACCAGACTTGCCCCCCAGGTTGTATGGAGTTGTAATAAGTTTATAAAAGAACATACAAACGAATAACGAATTTGTAAAGTAACAGGAAAAAATGTGTAAATCAATCTAACAGTATGTATGTTATCGGTTATATAATATACTGACTAGTCGTAGTCATCATTCATTCTAACATTTGTGCATATTACGAATGTTATGAATATATAAAGAGATTGAGATAATATTTAATTTATCAAGCTGCATATTATAAAAAGTTATTTGGCCTAGAAAAAAACAACATTCCAAACAACAATGCCTAAATCATAAGGGGGACAAATTATTTAGTCAATAAGATCACCTATTTCTCAGTCAATGGGAAAATTTATTGTCTAACATTACAAATTCAGGAGACCGGTCCATTATTATCCGGTGTTTGGATAAGGGCGCTGGTTTCCGACTTCCGACGTTGCATGCTGCTGAAAGTCACCCCATAGAATCAACTGGTTTAAAGCATTCTCTAACTTCATTTGAATAGTAAGGTAAATTATATAAACTATGCTATCAGATTTTCATCAGAGAGGAATCGAAAAAGTTTCAATATTTTGGTTGAAATTATTTCAATGTTATGCATAAATCACATATTAATACACTGAAATGTAAAAATAAAATAAAGGCAGGAAAATAAGTAAGGATTCTTATAACAGGCTTAGGCGTAGGCTTCTTACTAAGAATAATAAAATCTTTCAGGGACCTAAAAAACTTTTCTATAAAAACTTCCCTTTGGTGATAAAATTTTCAATAAAATCTATACAAAACGATCCGATCAAAACAATACGTCTAAAAGGACTTGAATCTAAATAACAATAGCAAAAAATAAATTAATAATGCACAGTAAAAATGATAGGGTTATGGTTATGTCAACAAACTTATTCTCATCCAACTGTCGATTTGTTCAAGAGAACTTTGTTCTCTTAACATATCGACAATGTATTAAGCCAAGACCCGCGTATAAGGAATACTAAGAACATTTTGTATGTGAGTGGACTTTTTGTATGCTAAAAACACCAACTTAGAGGCTTCGCAGCATATATGTTCCGATACATGGATTTACTCAGAATTCGGAGTACAACATTTTATGTGAGTTTTGTGTGTCAGTGTATCTGTCCATCCCCCCATTATAACTTTTGATCCGCTCAATTTACAGAGCACAAAATTTCAGAATATATAAATAGTTATAGGCCTACAAAACACTAAAAAAATATTTTTTCTAAATAAAAATGTTTGAGAAACTCTGTAATTTTTTTGAAAAAACAAATTTGAGATTTTGTATTTGTCCATTTATACCAATTTTCAGCCTTCTAGCTTTTATGGTTTCTGAGATATATGGAAAAATTAACCAAAATTTCAAAAGTTCAAAAAAAATTTAAGTGTTTATACAAGTGTTTGTATTTTGGTACTTATTCTTCAACTACATATAGTTACATACTATCGCTATCGACAGTTGGATCTCATGTGTTACATGCAACTAGTACATATAAACTGATATGCCATCCAGTGAATAGGTATGTCATAATGATAGGAATGTTAAAAGATTATATAAAGAATTATAAGATAACGAAATGAATAACACGTAGACTGAATCGATGTCATAACAAAGATGAAATTAACATGAATTATTTGTCAATGATACAAAACACCCTATGCGTCTCCAGAATGATTTAAAACGAAATCTAACACAAAGACTTGGGATAAAAACAAACAAAAATATTTAAAAAAATATATTTATAAAAATTTTTACCTTTAAATATCAATAAATATATTAAGGTAAAAGATTTCTCTTGTTTAGTTGAATATGAGATTTTATGACAATATATAATATAATTGTCGTTAATTCCATTTTTAATCTGTTATACAAGAAAACTTACTTGTCATTCCTACAAACATTAGAATTCAACGAAATAACTTGTCACTGTTTAATTTTCAAAGCTGAATTCATAACATTCGGCTACAAAAGTTCTTTAAACGTACAAATACTAAATTATCAACCTAATTCAGAATAACTACGAAATTTCATGTAGAAACTTTTACTGATTAAAATGCTTAAATGTAGGTCAGAGTCATACAACTCATAGCTTTGAGTATTGTTCTTTTGTCGTAGAGCCAAAAGTAAAGCAATCCACACACCAAAAATTTAATTGATAAAACAAAACTGATAAAAATTAATTAAGATGAAAATTTCAGATAATATTCAAACCTGAAATTTCTTCAATATTATGAAATCCACAGATGTAAAGGGCCGAGGCATAATGAGATTCTCTGGAATGGTAATTTTTACCTACTGCAATAAAGGCAGGTGAACATAAATTTTGAAATAATTTTAAAAATCAAGTGGTGTAGTCGTGGATGTGGATTTTAAGAAAAGATAATTTTAAAAAATAAACCAAAACATGATACCAAATCCATATACCACCTTTCATTAATTGTTTGATAATGATTCTGATATTTAAAAACACAAGCATTTAAATAATGAAAATTAAATTTATTTGTAATGTAATAATAAATCAATTTTGAGTTATTATTCAATTAGTAGAATTTCATTTTTTTTTATTCAAAAGAAAAAAAAACAATTTGTTTAATTCTAGATAATGAGTGATTGATGGTGTCCAAAGTTTTATTGAGTCTTGTTAATGTCCTTGCAGGACAATACAGCTATTGACAGAGTAAAAAAATGTGTAGAATCAAACAAATTATTGCTTTATTTCTTTTTATTTCCATCTATTGGTATGTACAACATCAATATTATAAATATTATTATTACTTTAATGGCTCCTGTAACCTCAAGTGAAGGAATATTGGCCAGAGTCAATTTTAAAAAGTAGAATTATTTATGGAATTGAGTATTCGTTAATAACATTGAAATGAACGAAAAATTATAGAGAATGTGGAATAAAAAAAAATATTATAAGCAATACCTAGATTAGATTTAAAAATAATTGTAAGGGAGACTTTTTGAAAAGGGAGTAGAAAATGTAAGGGTTTTGGGTTTATAATTTCTTGTTTTCTTACATTTTATTATTGTTACATATTGTTACATTGATTTTCAAAACTTTCAATCTCAGCCTCAGTTTAATTTACTACTTTTTTCTGTTGTTTTTTACTGTTGTTTTTTCGAAACCGCACACTTTCTTTTTTATCCTGTGTGTGCATACTTTTTGTTTTTGTTTACTTCTTCTTATTTTTTCTCGTAATATTTTATTTTGTTATGTTCTGACTTGTGTTTTTTTTTCTTTTTGGTTTTGTACCACAATATTTTGCATTATTTAATTTGTATGTGCTATCTGTAAATGGACTAATGTTTTTACTATATTTGTAATAAAAGTTTGTATATGGTCTGTAGATATGCCAATTTAAATAAAATAAAAAAAAATAAATAAAATAATCACAATTTGATGTTATTCTGTACTTGAAATTAGTTAAGGCCGAATAAGGTGGCGATATTGCGAGTATGAGGAAGAAATATATTGAATTTAATCAAGTACGCAAATGATATTGGAAACTTGTTATTAGGGCAATTAAAAAATATGTGATCTAAGCTGCCTTCTTCTTGACCACATTGACAAACCTTGATAAGTGTTAAGGGGAACAACAGTGTCCAAATCTCAAGCAGCTTATGACTGAAGATTCACGTCTGCTACAACGGAATTCGACGAACCATGGTTTGATGGGAATACATTTTTTAATTGATGCATATCTTATGCCATTTCAAGTTGAATATGTATTATAAATATTCTTTGAACATAGAAAAATGAACAATAGGGAGGATGTCTTGAATCAAATTAAATTTTAATAAATGCCTTTTAGCAAATTCGTAACTATTCTAAATAAATATATCTGATATAAAAAATACTAAAAATTAATATATTCAAAACAGTTTTATCTACCAACTTGGTTTATAATAATAATATTACAACCGATAAAATTTACGCAGAACGATATCTCAATTGAATAAATTCTGCAAGATAAATATTCTCGGATAATTTAACGTTTATTTGCATAAAATTATTGTTCTTTGAACTTGAAGAAGAAACCTTTGTAAAGATTGTTCAATACAGGGGTTGAAATACCTCGATCTTGTTACTATACATAATGAAGGGAATGACAGATTTTTAATTTTCAATATAAAAAAATTTTCTATTTGACATTGAATGTAAATGAATTTTACATTCAATGTCAAATATAAATATATTCACTGCTTTGTTTTTGATTTACTCTTCATTGTTTTTGTTCTGATTTTATTTTATTTTTCATTGCTTTGTTTTTGTTCTGATTTCATTTTATTTCTCATTGGTTTGTTTTTGATTTACTTTATTTTCATTGTATTTGTTCTGATTGTATTTAATTTTTTGTTGCTTACTTTCTTTGATTTACTTTATCTTTATTGTTGTTCTGATTTTATTTTATTTTACAATACTTTGTTTTTTATTCACTTTATCTTCATTGTTTTTGTTGAAATTTATTATTGATTTCTTTGTTCTAATTTGTTTTGTTATGGATTTGCTTTATTTAATTTTTCTTTTGTTTTTGATTTATTTTACTTTAGTTATTTTGTACTTGATTTACTTAATTTTCATTGTAAATGTCATACTTTTACTGTAGAGTAACTATGTTATTGCAGTTTACGAGAGAATTTGCACTCACAAAATGTTTTTTACAGTTAGTGTAAATAAAATACTCAAAAATAAATAAAAATAAAAGATTATAACTGCTATTTCAGTAAAATATGATAAATAAAGTCAGTATAATCGTCAACGTTCGATAGATTTTTTGAAAAGTTTTTACCTCTTTATAAGTTGTATTGTTATGTGCCGTCGTTTGAGGCCATTTAGTAGAGGAGAATTTCATTATAATTATTACCCACACATTCCTTGCTATTAAGCGCTATGGACGGAAGATATTGCTCAAGTAATAAACTCGCTTCAAGAGCTTAAATTATGAAGTCAAGAGTAGAGCGCTCGACATGTAATCTAGTTGACCTGGGTTCAAATCATGTCTCGACCGAATTTATTCACGTATAATACTCGTAGTATATCGGCGTTTTTCACTTAAATTGAGGAATATTTAAAACTGTACTTTTTATTATAACGGAAACAATCTGTATTTTGTGTCCTTACTGTTTTAACGTAAAAAAAAACCTACTTCATGAAACAAATGTCTTTTGTAAATAATCGAAACAAAGGAGTAGGTATAGTACAGATAAATTTATTTTTCACGAATAAACCACACTTATTTTGTGTGATAGTCAATAATTGTAAAAGCCATTACAATTTTCTAGCAAAGTTGTTAAACTAAGGGTAGTTGTATTTCTTGGTATTTTCAACGATTCCAAGAATGACTTGTTTCTATCCGTTCAAATGTTTATAGCACTTTGTTTCAAGTAAATCCCACGGTTATTTCAAAGTTATGTTTTCTCAATTAGTAGTAAAGTAATCATACTTGCGAAGTTACCCACGAGTTGTTCATTCCATTTATGTTTGATTTTGTGATCGAAGTTTACTTTACTTTGTGTATGAATATAATATGTCGGCCTTCATGACTCTGTTGGTTAGGTATCTGACTGCTGATCCAAGGGTCCCGAGTTCGTTTCCCGGTGGAGACTCAGTTTTTAATTTTGTTTTCAGCCTGCATCAGTGAGACGATTAATATCGTAAAACTTCAGAATGTGGCAACTTGTTAGTATAAATTAATATTAGATATATGTAGTACCTGTTAGTTGCCCGAGAAGTAATAATATAAAATAAAATAAATAATATGATACCTACCAATAGATTTCCTCTTGTAAAATAAATATCACTAAATTTTAGTACACAATTTACAAAACTGTTTTCATACTCAATAAATTTAAACTAAACCTGGGAGGTAAGTCTGGTCAACCGGCGGAATCAAAATCATCCATGTTTGCCCATATCATGGATATAATTATCTTATGGAGCTTTATAACATCTAAAGATATTATAGACTTGCCCCCCTGGTTTAGAAATTCGATAATACCACCACCACCTCCCGCTCTGCATATGGGGACTATAAGGTAAGGCGCCATAACTAAGACAAAACTTCTCAAAGGCTTTAGAAATGTTTAGAAAACAAATAAACGTGTATTTCTGCAAATATATTATTTGATATTTTAAATAGAGACTTACAAGATTCTAAAAATTACTCAACAAATCTAGAGAAGCTTCAAAAGAGATCCTATCAGTTCAAGTCTTGGAGTAAAACTCCACAAGCAACGCCAAAGTTTTCGAGCACTAAAGAAACAATCAAGAGTTATCAACCAAATGACATTTCAACAGTTCATATCAATAATCTCGGTCGTCACATTGCCACTCAACCAGTAACATACAGCAAAATTCAACTTACTTTAAACCATATTCGCTGAAAGACGAAATCTCCAAAATCGTATCTTCCATCACCAAAAAGATATTAAATAGAGATCATCTTCCAAAAAAAAAAGTTTCCCGCCTCTGGTATTTGAATACCACACAAAGGCACCGTCACCCGTGCGCCAGATTAAAGAAAAAAGTTTATCTTTTCAATTTATTTCCTTTTATTCGAGATATAATATTCAATATTTCTAAATGCCTAAATTCAAATTGGAAAAAAATGTATTTTTCTGAAAGGGAACCGATTTTCAAGACCATCAAACAAAAAAATCTAAACGATAAGTAAAACCGTCTTTATCTGAACTCCATTCAATATATGTAATGGTCTAAAAAAGGATTTGTCTGAAAATAGCCACTCATTATAATATTATGTGTATTATTTGTAACTAGCTTTTATGTCCCGCCGTTGGCCAAGAATGTAAAATTGAGAAGGAATAAGCAATCGTTTTTATAATATTGTCACCCAATTATTTTGCAATATCGGATTATGAAAAGTGGTTTGAAATTTGATTGAGTTTAAGCATTGTAAAATGTTCAAGTGATGGCCACAACCCATTCTTTTTTATATATTGCTATAAAGTGTGAATGAAGTATAATATACAATTTCTGCACGCATGGATTATGCGAAATGGTTTTAAATATGACTGTTTATCAACGTTGTAAAGAGATTGGTTTGGCCACAACCCCCATTTTTAAATATTATCATCGAAAACAAATTGTAATGTGTACCTATTGAAAATTTAGTAATTTTGGATGTTGGGATGTGGTTAAAATTTGATTAAACAAACGTAGGTACTGAAAAGATCTAGTATTGGTCACATCCCATTCGTTTTTATATTTTTTCATCAAGTGTGCATTATATTATTGCTCAATTTGACTGAAAGTCTTCATTAACGAAGAAGAAGAAGACTTGAACCATAGTAAATAGTTTTTAATTTGAATATAAATGTTGTTAAGAGTTCAGTAATGGCCACAACTCCCATTCTTTAAATATTAGGTGTTGAAAATTATTCAAAATAGGATGATATAAATGGTTTAAATTTAATTGAACAAAAGTATTGAAAAGATTCTAGTGCAGGTTATATCGTCACATCCCATATCCCATTCATTTCATATGTATTTTCATCAAGTGTGCATATCGTTAATAATATTTCTGCACAATAGACTATTAGACTTAAAACTAACCCAAAAGACTAAATAAAAAAGAGAAAAATAAGTATAAGACTATAAGAAATAGTTTGTATAAAAAACTATTCCAATGGTCTACATAAAATAAGTAAAAATACATATACCTAATAGAAGAATTAGACTATTGGAAATAGATTGTATAAAAGCTCACCCAAAGGTCTACAAAAAAGAAGAAGAAGAATATTTAGACTATTGGAAATAGTTTGTAAAAATACTGACCAAAAGGTCTACATAAAAGAAAATGAATAAGACTATTGGAAATAGTTTGTATTAAAACTCTCCCAAAAGTCTACGTACTTAAATGAAGAAGAATAATAATTAGACACTAAAGGAAATAATTTTTATAAAAAAATGACCCAAATGTATACATAAAAGAAGAAGAAGATGAATTAGACAATTGGAAATAGTTTGTATAAAAACTGCCCTAAAGGTCTACATAAAATTAAGAAGAAAAAGAATTAGACTCCAGGACCCGCCGCTTCAGGCCCTTCAGTACCTCCCGTCCCTTTAATCCCTCATTACGTCCCTTCCCATCAGGCCCTTCACTACCTTCCGTCCCTTCAGGCAGTTTTATACCTCCCGTCCCTTCAGGCCCTTTAGTGCCTCCCTTCCCTTCATTACATCCCGTCCCATCAGTCGGTTAAGAAAAGTTTAAATCCAGAAACCATCCTGGAAGAACCGCGAAGATTCCCAGGATGCTCTACTTAATAGGTAAAATGACTAAATACACGAAGAAGAAGAAAAAAGTTTAAACCCAGATACCTGCGAAGAGATGGAAGGACAGTTGGACCTTCTTCTCCCAGGATTCTCCAACTTCATAGGTAAAATGACCAAAAATACACGATGAAGAAGAAGAAGAAGAAATAAGTTTAAATCCAGATACCTGCGAAGAGATGGAAGGAAAATTGGACCTTCATCTCCCAGGATAGTTCATCTTCATAGGTAAGATGACCAAGTACACGTTGAAGAAAAAGAAGAAAAAAGTGTTTATATGCAGATCCCGTCCTGGAAGACCTGTGAAGAGATGGAGGGACAGTCGGACCTTCTTTTCCCAGGATACTCCCCCTTCATAGGTAAAACGACCAAATACACGAAGAAGAAGAATAAGAAAAAAGTTTAAATCCAAAAACCATCCTGGCCATACGCTCGACAATTCACCAAAGTTTCATTATAATCGGACAAACGGTTGATAAATAAATAAATAAAATAATTTTCCTATAGGAAATCAGTATAGGTATATTATTGTTGATTTGTAAGTAAATAGTATTAGGTAGGTACCTACCTACAACAACCTTCTAAATAAATTCGATTCCTAACAAATTTTATTTGAATATCACATTCTTTCTGTAGCCATGGAAACGATTCGAACACGTAAGTAATATCGAATGGTTCGGATACATTTTTTGAATATGTAGGTACCTACATTGGTTTGTTCGATGCCATAAAAATGAAAATTGTCAGAAAAATCAAATATTATTTACAAATTATGCAATTTTATTATGCCTATATCTTTACTAATAAATAACACATTTTTACAATATATGTCTTAAAACTTGCCGTAATGTCTTGTGTTTCATTTTATTATTTCATAATTACATTTATTTCAAAGGTTTATTATTTTAATGAACATATTCATTCGGTGGGAAAATGAAATATTGTATGAAAAGATATTAAAATGGCGGCGTTTATGTCCAAAGGCTTACTTTAAAAATAAGTTT
Organism: Molanna angustata; assembly: GCA_963576475.1. Lineage (NCBI taxonomy): Eukaryota > Metazoa > Arthropoda > Insecta > Trichoptera > Molannidae > Molanna > Molanna angustata. The sequence continues at coordinate 22,174,865 of OY754968.1, read as the reverse complement.
AACATTATAATTATACCAAATATTCACCATGTTTTTCACTTAAACGCTAAGTTATACTTCAAAATATATTTTTTTTGTGTAAATACCTACTTCTAACTTTTAAACTAACAGATATTTGCGTGCAAAATGTACACTTTTTTGACAGATATGACTTGGAAAATTTTGTATGAAAAAAATAATTATTTAAATATTTTTAAAATTCAGCATTTTTATCGCATTCTTTTTAGCGTGACACTGCATCAGGTATACTGGTACATGTTCGCACTTAAATTAGATTTTTAGATGCTCTTGGTTTTTCAGAAGGCGTGAGACAAACACACACACACACATACACACACACACAGACACTAACATTTTGATTGCTTTATTACTTTAGATAAAAATACATAATGACAAAAAAATGGCATAAAATAGAACACAAGATTTGGTTTCACTTTTTATTTTTTATTTATAAAAAGCACTCACCGGTATTGGTATATCGAACGATAGTTGGTACTGTGGTTAATAGTTGGTTAATAAATAAATAGTGAAACTAAAAAGAGTTGCACCAAGATTCCGTCCGTCGACCAACTAAAAAATGTATGTATATCTTTCATGATTTTTTCAAACAGTTGATTATTTAAGAAGTACAATCAGCAAGACTTTGAAACATCAAGTGATGATATTACGACGTCGGAACCGATTCAAATAAAAAAAAAGACTGAAGCTGTTATACGTGTAAATAACTCTTGTTATGTTATGTGTTAGTGTTTCTGTTTATTTTTATTATAAATTTAATGTACCTACCACTACACCTCACGTTGGTTTAGTTGGTTAGAAAAAATTGCCATGTGGCAATTTATAAACCCACCATTGTACACATTATTATACATGCATTAAATAATAAATGAATGAATGAAGAACGAACGAATGAATGAATGAATAAATTTACTAAACAAATAAATTAATTAAACAGATAAAATAATTAAACAAATACATTAATTAAACAAATATATAAATTAAATAAATTAATTAATTAAACAAATAAATATATTCTCTGAGATCTAATAAAATTCTGTTTTTACACTTCTTTCAACAGTAAATATATTATGATCTAAATTGCACAGCTCAAATCCGCCTCTATTGGTGGCTGTGCCTTATTAAAAAAAAATGAATCAATAAAGTTAATAACTGTAACTCTGTGTATATAATTGTGATTGTTGAGACTTATTGTATGAAATAATATTCAAAACATGGCTTGTCATCCATCAATCTGATAAAGGATGCCGCGTTGAAATAATAATTGTATACAGACTTTTACTTGCGTCAAACATTGTTTGCGTGTTTTAAGTTAGAAGTCGGATATTTATAATAAGATAATGTAATGTAATGCAAAGAAATGCCAAACTTATAAAATGTAGTTTATATTGGCACAAGAAAATATGTATATGCTATCACGCCATTTTCCCTAATTGAGGTTGACAGAACCGATTGGCACACTCTCTCCTCTTTCAAAACAACACTCTGCTCATGTATCGTCTCAATTTGTAGGTGCATGTGGCATCACTGTTTTCTCTACTTCAACCACCACCCGCTCTGCATGTGGGGACTGTAAACGGCCCCTTCACAAAACGTAAAGTGAACGAAAAGAAAAATTTATAGCACGAAAAGTAGCTCAAGGAGCCCTCTAGATTAGCAATCTCGGCACCAAAGTGCAAAAGAACAATCGACGAATGTTAATGGAAGATTCACACTCGTGGACTTCAGATCTTTTTAAATAAGAAACATCAGGGGTGCGACCAAGATCTCTGTAAAACATAAATCTACAGCGAATCTAACAATAGTAAGGCGCCATAACTATGACAAAACTTCTTAAAGGCTTTAAAATTGTTCTTCAAGATCACGAAATCCGCGTGACCAATGGGACCTTGAAGAGGCCCACGGACAGCAACTAGGACACCATTGGGTGGCAACAATCCCACAAGATATGTTCCGAAGTTCGGTCTGGGTATTGACAGAACTGACATGAGGCAGAGGAGGAGAAGATAACTCTTAAAATTTCCGTGTCCTGTGAAAATTGAGAAGTCCAAAAGTCGGGGACAACCCAGGAAGGTTTATGTCGATTCCTCACGTCAGGAAAAAATAAAAACGATATTCTACCCACTGAGCAAACCGTACAATGGGACTGCCAGATATTCTGTAAATTTAATTTTCGAATACATTTCTTTCAAGAACACTGCGTGACACTCGGCCCTCTGGAGGGAAATCACTGTTATAAAAATAAGTGTGTTATTTTGGAAATCTTCTATATTATAAATTTGAATGTTTGTATGTATCTATGTATGTGTTGAATGCTCTCCTAAACCGTTCATCCAATTGCAATGAAAATTTGGTGAATTCTCGAGAGTATACCAGGGATGGTTTCTGGATGAAAAATTTTTTTCTTCTTCTTCATTCACCTTCATTTTACCTATGAAGGTGGATTATCCTGGGAACCGTTCATCCGATTGCAATGAAACTTTGATGAATTGTCGAGCGTATGCCCGGGATGGTTTCTGGATTAAAAAAAAATCTTCTTCTTCTTCTTCATCGGGTATTAGGTCATTTTACCTATGAAGTGGACTATCCTGGGAACCGTTCATCCGATTGCAATGAAACTTTGGTGAATTGTCGAGCGTATGCCCGGGATGGTTTCTGGATTAATTTTTTTTTCTTCTTCTTCTTCTTTATCGAGTATTGGGTCATTTTACCTATGAAAGTGGACTATCCTGGAAACCGTTCATCCGATTGCAATGAAACTTTGGCGAATTGTCGAGCGTATGCTCGGGATGGTTTCTGAATTAAAAAAAATTCTACTTCTTCTTCTTCTTCGGGTTTAAGGTCATTTTACCTATGAAGGTAAAATGACCTAATACTCTGGGAGAAGAAGCTTCAACTGTCCTTCCATCTCTTCGCAGGTCTTCCAGAACATTTTTTGGATTTAAACTTTTTTCTTCTTCTTCTTCATTGTGTATTTGGTCATTTTACCTATGAAAGTGGAGTATTGTGGAAGAATAAGATGCAACTGTCCTTCCATCTCTTCGCAGGTTTTCCAGGACGGTTTCTGGATTCAAACTTTTTTCTTCTTCTTCTTCTTTATCGTGTATTTGTTCATTTTACCTATGAAGTTGGAGAATCCTGGAAAAAGAAGGTCCAACTGTCCTTTCATCTCTTCGTAGGTCTTCCCAGTATTGTGTCGGGAATTAAACTTTTTCTTAACCTACTGATGGGACGGGAGGTAATGAAGGGAAGGGAGGTACTGGTGGGTCTGACGGGACGGGTGGTACTGAAGGGTCTGAAGGGACGGGAGGCACTGAAGGGACGGGAGGCACTGAAGGGACGGGAGGCACTGAAGGGACGGGAGGCACTGAAGGGACGGGAGGCACTGAAGGGACGGGAGGCACTGAAGGGACGGGAGGCACTGAAGGGACGGGAGGCACTGAAGGGACGGGAGGCACTGAAGGGACGGGAGGCACTGAAGGGACGGGAGGCACTGAAGGGACGGGAGGCACTGAAGGGACGGGAGGCACTGAAGGGACGGGAGGCACTGAAGGGACGGGAGGCACTGAAGGGACGGGAGGCACTCTTGGGACGGGAGGCACTGAAGGGACGGGAGGCACTGAAGGGACGGGAGGCACTGAAGGGACGGGAGGCACTGAAGGGACGGGAGGCACTGAAGGGACGGGAGGCACTGAAGGGACGGGAGGCACTGAAGGGACGGGAGGCACTGAAGGGACGGGAGGCACTGAAGGGACGGGAGGCACTGAGGGGACGGGAGGCACTGAAGGGACGGGAGGCGCTGAAGGGACGGGAGGCGCTGAAGGGACGGGAGGCGCTGAAGGGACGGGAGGCGCTGAAGGGACGGGAGGCGCTGAAGGGACGGGAGGCACTGAAGGGACGGGAGGTACTGAAGGGTCTGAAGCGACGGGTGGTTATGGACCATTTTTAATTATACAGGCAATACGAAGTTTGCCGGGGGTTCACTAGTAATTTATAAATATTGTATTGTAAGTTCAATGATTATATGAAGCGAAAGTGGAGTGTGACCAAAGCATAGAAAGCCTATTTATTATTTATTGATAGAAATTAACACATCAAAGAAAAAAATCATTAATTTATTTTTAGATAAAGCGATATGTGAATACTATCAAAACTTCATTGTTCTCGTCCTAACGATGAAATATCAAAGTACAAATATCCTCATAATATTTTCTCTTAGGGTGAAAGTTCGTACACAATATTAATATAGTTAGGTACGAAAATTCAGAACCTGTAATTTAGCTCTATCATAGGTTCGCGTGTTCTCGTTTTGATGGTGTTATAGACGTGCACTTTGAAAACGCCAAAATACCTGAAGGTATATTTTGGTATTATGACCCGTTAATAAACCTGTTCAATATTTATGGTCCCGACGAGGAGTTATGACTTTTGGAGTCGTTCCACTGCGACAATATTTTTTGTTGCGTAAAAAGTCAAAATGTTTCACAAAAAAAATGTTATTTTATGTAAAATACTATTTATGATTCATACTCTAACTTAAAAGATAATTATCATTAGCATTATCAGTTTTGATAAAGAATATAGTTTTTTAATATATTTAAATTTATTTATAATATATTTAAAATGAATTTTCACAAAGTGAACGCCTCTACCTTAGAACAAGAATATAGTCCTCAACGTGTAATAATTGCATTACATAATATATGAAATCTCGAATAACAAGCCAACATAAAAAGAAGCTTTGTTCATTTTTATGCATTTATTTTTCAATCAAAAACAATTATGCTTTGAATATTACCAACAATCTAAAACAAAGTATTGAAAAATAAACAACATTATGAATAAATTATAATTTATCGCCACTCTAATAATCAACATAAAAAACAGAAGCTTTCATTGAGATATCTATTTATTCCATAATTAATGGAAAAAACAGTTAAAACATAACTTAAAAATTGTTTAGATTTAAGCGGGATAATAATACACATTTAAAACACACAGATATTTTTCATGACACTTTACAACATTATGAAAATAATACACAATCCAACAATCCCCCCCTCAGTCTGAAACAAACCTACTCGTTAACTGTACATGTGTATATTTTTATTTTTATCTATTATTTTATGACTTTTTCAACTATGTTAGCTGTTATTGTATAATCATTAACTTAAATCGAAGAAAGCATTTTTGGTTATATTTTATATAAATAATCAAATGTAAAATACATAACTTAAAACTGTAGCATTCTGAGATGAAATAAACAGACAAACAAACAAACAGACAGACAGACAAACAAGTAAACAAACAAATAATAAATAAACAAATAGTAAATAAATAAATAAATAAATAAATAAATAAATCAATAAATAAACAAATAAATAAATAGATAAATTAATAATTAATTGAGTAATTAATTAATAAATAAATAAATTAATTAATTAATTGATTAATTAATTAATAAATAAATAAATTAATTAATAAATTGATTAATTAATTAATAATTTATATATTTATTTATAAATAGATAAAAATAAATAAATAGATCAATAAACAAATAAATTAATTAAAATTGATGGTACTATTAGGATTGGCAGAGCAGTGTTAATCTATAGAGTAGGGCCTCGTGTCACCGACAGTTATCCGTCATGTAACATTCAATAAGTGACGTGCCTTGCTGTCAGGATAATCTGTTTTTCTGTCCATAATCGGCTTTTGTCTATTGCCAAATTGCTTTCGGCAAACCGCTGGGAAATCAAACGAAAGGGGAAACTTTCGACATAATAAAATTAAACAACTTTAGCAGACAGATACGGTAAGTTCTACGTTACATCACGCAAATGTGAAATAATGATAATGAGCCAGAGAAGAATGATCGCGTCGAAACAAACCTATATGTGTATGTGTTAAGAAAGATTATTGGTGAAAGAAGAAAACTTTTCAACAAAAATATAAATGACATGACGATAATTGCTTTTCAACTTTTCGATTATTTGACGGGAACACTCGCGAATACTACCTTCGAATCATGTTTAAACACAAAGGAACTTTTGATGAAAAAAATATGCCAAAAAAAACGAATGCTGAGACTTATCAACTTAACTATAATGATTAATAAACGACCAATAAGATACCCTGGTTATGTGCGACAGAAAAATAAATCTGTATAAGAGGGAGCTTTTTAAAGAATTAATGGCATTATTTTTGTAAAATTTAGTACGTTCCTGTTTCCAGTATATAAACCACAAATATTCCAACTACTCAAATACGTACATAATGCACCAAACGACCAAATACACGGGAGAAATACAAGTATGAAAACTAATCCGACTTTCAGAACTACGAATAGAAAAGTTTATAAGTATACGATGAAGTATTATAACTGATGCTCATTAGTTCTTAACAAACGCTGAAAATCCGATTCCTTAGTAAATTATTAAATTTTTTCATTGAAGTTAAAACATTGTCACACCATCGTGAAAAAGAATATTACCCACTACCATAATAACTTTGGAAATTCCAAGTTAAAACGATTTATAATTAGTTACTGCTTGTAACATCAATAATGAAAACATCATCGCAGAAAAAAATCCACCCATAATGTTATCATTTTTAGATTTTTACATACTTCTCAACCATTATCATGTAGAGATGTGATGGTTTTGTGTAAATTTTGCGTAAGCCAATGAATAAATTTAAAATATTGTGTAAGCCAGTGACTATTGTGTCCTTTTACAGCCCAAACTATAAAAATAAATTAATTGCATATGAATGTCATTTTTGTTAAGTGCATTCCTTGAGAGTAGGTTATATTTTCATAGACGACGATAATTTTCTTATATGATTAATTTTAATAGACTTTTATTGATGTATTTGGCACTTAACTTTCACACTATAAACTTTTGTCTAATACTGACAACGCCTCATAAAATAAGTAGACTAATCTTCCCTAAAATGAAGGCGACATTGATAAAGCCTGCATCACCGTAACACTATATTATTGTATTTAACACAGCAGCGAAGCTAATATATATAGTGCTTATAATATAATGTCACATAAAGTTTCTTCTTAACGAACAACTTTGGTAGAGGGTTCAGAACGAAAAGACTTAATGCGTTGTTGACAGTCTTAGAGGTTCTGCATGATTTAGCTCAGTAAAGTCAACAAAGCAGCTTTAAACAATCGCAGTTAAGTGTTTGAGAACCTATAAAATGGAACCTATGAAGAGAAACGTTGAGCATTGTCACATTCCATAAATTATATTATAATTTGAAGCCAATACAACCAAAAATTAATTTAACATGAACTCCTATTAAACTTTGCCATATAAATAATATCCATAATATAATACATTTATACATTATTATCACATCATGTCTCTTACGGGGTAAGCAGAGAGAACCAGACGCCACATTTTTCTATCGTGACATGAATTCATTGCCTCATCAACATTCATACATTTTTGTCTGCTGTCTTTCACATGGTCGTGCCATCCTCTTCTTGGACGACCCCGACCTCGTGTTCCATTTCTGTCAGCTTTATATATTTCCTTCGTCGTGGATTCATCATTAAGATGTGATAAAAAATTTGAGAAGTCCTTCATTTCTTATTGAAATTCGTTACTGAAGGTTTCTATTAAATCGAATACGTACATTAGGCTGGACCTTATTTTAGACTTGGCAACCCGTCATATTAATCACTACCCTCCAATAATGGATTACCGTAAAATAGTTTTCATTAATTTTTTAAAGGTTATAGAGATCGCTATCATAAATCAAAAAAATAATTGCAGTATAGAAATATTATGCTCAAACTCCAAGTCTTGAAACCTCGAAATGACAATAAAAAGTTTCTGAATTTTACGATATTTTACTTGCGAAGAGTTTCCGAAAAATAAGTTGGTCTTCACAGTGCTAGACGGAAGGGAAAAGCCATGTATTGCCATGAAGATTTTACAAAATATAAACCCTTTTATTAATAATTTAATATTATTTTACATAAAATTTTTGATTTTTACAAATAATTATAAGTTAGTGATTAATACAGTTTTAATCTTTATTATAAAAATTCAAAACTTCTGTAATAAGCCCTACCTATTATTTAAAAAAATAATAAGAAAATCAATTGAGTTGATGCCTCGACATAATTTCCAAAAACAAAACTTTTTGACCCGTTTAAGGACCACCCTAACGTACATCTAGACGAACGTTTCATTGTCATGTAGATATCGGATGCAGTGACAGAATGCGAAATATAGTGAGGTTAGTTCCAGCATAATATGTAGGTTTGTAGAAGTACGTCTGGCAGGCAGTCTCTATATAATCTGAAAGCAATTACGATGCGCGAACTAATGAGCGTCTATTCATACCACGTCACCGGTTTCATACTAATTTCATTCGTCTATAGGCATCAACCATTTGTCGTTTGCGAACTGCGTCAAAATCCAAAATTGTAAACCTAGTTAGTCAGATATGTGACTCCTGATCCAGAGGTCCCGAATTCGATTTTCGGTGATCTGTGAGAATATAAAATGGGCCTTAACTTTTTGCAACGTGACTAAAATCCAACGCTTACCCACTTTTTGGTTTAACCAATACTGTGGTTAACGTCATATTATAGTCAAGTTGCAAATAAATGTAAGTAAACCTTAAAAGTCTCCAGAAATTAGGTACCTTCTTGTCCGAGAATTAATTTAAAAAATAATCGCGAAAAACTATACCTAGTTTTAGAGAAAACAATTACGTTATTATCACTGCAAATAATAGATCCTGAATTTTCGCGACTGGAATTTTATGAGAAGCTGTGGGTATACTTTTTGAAGACTTGACACACAAAGCTCAAATGGATGATATGTATATTTATAGGAGATCACTTATTTCAAGAATTCTGAAAAATAAAGAGTAGTTTATAAATAACTAGTGAACCCCCGGCAAACTTCGTATTGCCTGTATAATTAAAAATGGTCCTTCATTACCACCCGTCGCTTCAGACCCTTCAGTACCTCCCGTCCCTTCAGTACTTCCCGTCCCTTCAGTACCTCCCGTCCCTTCAGTACCTCCCATCCCTTCAGGCCATTCAGTACCTCCCATCCCATCAGTACCACCCATCCCTTCAGGCCCTTCAAAACATCCCGGCCCTTCAGCACTTCCGTCCCTTCAGAACCTCCCGTCCCAGGATAGTCCACCTTTTAATTAAAAAATCTATTTTTCGCACAGTATATTTACAAGTCAATCAAAAAATACGTAAGTATTTAAATACCTAAAGCAATTACTTGGTTCCTTTTCATTTTTCATCGGTATTTATTATAAATAGCAATGTTTATTTTATTCAATTGTTGTCAGGAAATGAAGGAGAGCAAAAATATAGCCCAAGAGACAGTTGCAAGAGATGAAGAAGCTGGCGAACAGAGATATCTAGAGAGAAGAATTGTCAGAAACAAACGAGTATTTTTATAATAAACCAGGATTATATTCATGCATCATAAAGTGTACAAAAAGATTGTATAATATAAATTCAAAAGACCACAAAATATATTAATAAAAACGGAATTATATCGATTCATATCGGACGACAAAAAAAATTGACTTAATAATATCGTTCTGAATAAGGTCATTTTTTTTACGTAAATATACCTACTAAGCACTTCATTGATTACAATATCAAATAAGACTTAGCAGTAGAACCTTAAAATGTTGAAAATCTGTGTCATCGACGATTTCATTTTCTTTAAAGAATGAAAATGTCATTGTAAAAACAACATATACATCCTCATGCATTACCTAAATTAAGCATAAATGTTTGTGCTATAGGCGAACGAAATCGGTCAAGGCAGCTAGTGTGATGTTCGAACTCGCAATCACTGGATTGATGCAGTGCGATGCCCGCTTTGCCATTGACCCATCTGAAATCCTTCCAAAGTATATTTTTTCTGTCAAAGATTATGAATTTGGTATGAATTCCGTCCCAAAACAATTTTAATCAAAAACTAATTGCAGAATAACAAAAAAAAACGAAATCGCACAGAAAATAAGTGAAAAAGAATCCACAAAAATAGGGAGAAATCAACTTAGCTGTGAGAATGCTCATTTTCTTTGTAAGTTTGTAACACAATTTCCTACGTGAATCCACTGCTCATAAGTGGGAGAAAACAAGAAATGAATTTCGCTTTCGTGATGCGAAAAGTTTCTTTCAGCCAAAGTGAGCCTTTATATGGAGTAAACAATCTGGAGTGTATTCTTGTAACATCCGTTGTTCGCTTTAATGATACAAAGTACTTAGAACACATGATGCGAATAGGTAAGAACAGAATTAACTATGACAATGAAATACGCATCTTGAGTACGCATTTGCGACAAACCAACCGAATATTTCACGTATGGAATCAAATATACAATGTTTCATATTTATAATATAAAAAAAAGGAATTTGTCTGTGGAATGTAAAACATATTTTCTTCTTCTCACAAGTAGAAAAATACAAAAAAAAGTACTTAAACAACAGTATTTTTGAAAAAAATCTGTTTTAAAAAAAAATAATGTTTACGTTTTTTATACTCACGATGTGAAACATTATTTTTTTTAATTAGATGTAAAGTTAATTATTGTTTTTGAGGCTTCTCAGCGGCTGGTTCCTTCAACGACAATGAAATTTTACGTTCTGAGATTCAATTTCATGCTTCGGGTGTTTCTGTGTGTTTTTATTTCACACAATCATTTAATTAAAGCCAAGTACAGTCTGTGGTTGTGAAATGCATACCTACTACATTACACTGTGAATATAATACAAATCTCTCTACATATTTACCGTTCGTCCGGGAATCATTGTTCGGTGCAACGTGAAAAGAAGATTAAATTTGTAAAAAAAACACCAATTTTATACTCAACTCCCTACGCTGTGAATTTTCTATGAATTTTTTCTGAATATTTAAAGCTTACATTCATAAATATCTTCCTTTTTTTTAAATAAACACGAACATTTTAAACTAAGTAAAAAATATGTAGGTACAAAACAATTTTATCAGGTATCTACACACGATACTCATTCCTAATGTATCTTAGTATACTACAATAACTTCAGCGACAACCTGTAATTGGCTTTATTATTAATCAAATAATCTTTTTTTATATAATTTATTATATGCTGTATGTTGACCTCTAAATAAATAAATAAATATTTACTAACAATTTAATCATGTATTCACGATACTAGGAAGATATTATATATACTTGCCTAACAAGGACGTGTTAATTAAAAAAAAATGATCAGGTATATTTAATTTTTTAATCAGTTTCGTTTCTGGCAATCTTGATTGAATAAAATAATTGTATTTAGTTTTACTGATTATCTTCCACTTGAAATAGTAAGAGTGCTTGGCCTTCAATAAATATACCTTCGAATGTATCGTAAAATTTAACGACCCTATTGTAAAACCATAAACGATCAAAATGGTATAACAACATTTATAAATGTTTAGTTTGTCGATCGACAATTCTTGATAGAACTCCATTGTACGTTGATATGTTATAAAAATATAAAAATACTTGGTTTTAGTTCTATTGTATTTATTGGATTATTGACGCGTTTCGTGCAAAGCACATCGTCAGAATAATGACGATTATTCTGACGATGTGCTTTGCACGAAACGCGTCAATAATCCAATAAATACAATAGAACTATAACCAAGTATTTTTATATTTTTATAACATATCAACATTTATAAAAGTGGATAGAAATAGGTTTTCTTTCTGGAAAAAAATCTAATATTTATAACTTTTACCTGGCGATATGATATGCACCAAATAATATTATATTATAACAGAAACGAAGAAATCCTTTAAAGGATATTTAATCGATTATATTTCATGCTCATATTTTTGCTGCGAGGCACCGGCTTAGAATAGTGCTTCCACTATTTTCTATTATTATCGTTTTCGAGTGTCTCGTAAGAACCGGGTAATCGAAAATACGTAGGCAACAATAACATCTCAAATGTATAGTTCAGCAACGAAGTTCACCACCCATTCTGAATGAAGTGCCTTTTTGGGTGAAACGGGATTAGTGTGTGGGCATACACGCATGTGTCGTATTTCCTTTCATATGGTTGTACACGCCCGCACACCTGTCGCTGGTTACCCCACACTGTGGGATATGCCGTGATGGTATGAGTGAATGAATATTTTACAAAATAACATAATATGTAATCGAAACATGTAAGGCAGGGTTCGAAACGGAGACACAAGGAAAGAATGATAGATGAAGAAAGATGTAATAAATAGAATGAAAGTTAACACATGGAGATGGTTTGGCCACTCGGAAAGAATGAATGAAGTTCGCCTGACGTAGAAAATATACAAAGTTGACAGGAACGGAATAAGAGGTCGGGGGCGCCCAAGAAAAGTTCGGCACGACCAAATAAACCAATGTTTCTCACGTTGGGGCATCAAGCCTCAGAGGTGGAGCACCACGCTTCAAAGATGGGTCACGTCGGCAATTATTCACAATTCCACATATAAATTTACTATATAATATGCTCATTCACAACTCAATATACCCACGTGCATACATAAATTTCATCGACCGTCATTTTTGCATACTGATCTCGAAGTTTGATAGCTACTTCATTTGGTTACACGTGTGACCAAGACCCACTCTCTATCGCAGAACACATACCCTTAACGTCTATAGAGTAATATTATTTTTTTATTATTTTAGTATTATCAACCAAAATAAAAAAAAACGTCAGTACTCGGAGGAATTGTTAAGATTTGATGGTTAAATATTCTGAAAGAAGGAAATGTAATAAGCGTGAACAACAGAGATTAATGAATGTTGACGACGCGATAAACGTGTGTCAATATAGATAAATGTGGGGCATTTGGTTCTCTCTACCTACCCCGTGAGGGAAATACCGTGATGGTATGAATGGAAAAACTCAAATCTGTACAACGCACCGACATTAATAACAGTAAAATGTGGTGTTGGCGCTGAATACAGCTAAATGGACTAACTAACCCATCTTAACTGCTACCAGAACATTCTGAAGTTTTTTGTTGGAATAGCGAGAATGCAGCCGGAAAACTTCATTTGATTGCTCGTATAGTGGAAGGACAGCGACCGAAGGACGAACGCCTATTTGGTGGATTAAAAAATAAAAGAATAAATGGTTTCTCAGTACCTTCGAAGGTAGAGGACAGAGAAATATAGTCTGGAAGGCAGCAATGATACCCTCAAGAATGAAGAGCACAACTAAGACGAAGAATATTATGTACAATTATAACTTTTATGCATTTATACACATTTTTATAATAACTTCATTTAGTACAAAAATGCCTCCCGTAGTTAAATTTGAAGCGAAAAAGAGCTTGAAAAACCTTGTTTTTGAAATTGTTTTGGCAAAAAAACATTCAGTTTAATATTTTGGTGTCGTAGTAAATAACGGTTAAATTGTGGTAGTTCCGTGAAACAGTGGAAAAGAAAAACCTCAAAATATCCGGAAAAATTAGCACCGACTCTACACAGATATACCTAATAAGCTATATATAATAATAGGCACAGTAAGTATGCATAATTAAAACGTATAATGTGTATTTAGAATGTTTAACATAAATAATGAAAAAAAAAACACAGATATAAAATACAGCGCCATTAGTATGGGGTGTCTTTGGTCCACCACAGTACCTACATTTTGTACTGTTTTATTAATTTTATTTTATTTAGACACATAAGAGCTTTTTTACAAAAAAAATCATAATACTACATAATTAACAAAAAAATAAGCCAATTATAATGATTCACTAAATTAAATAAAAATTTGTCGTATTATTTCATGAAGAGAACATTGATACGGTGAATGAGATTAAGGATATGGTAAAGAAACTGGGAAATGAACTGGTATGATGAAACAGGATAATTTCACTAACCGATGCTTGTATTCGCATTGAAAATACACTTTAGTCCTTGTAGAGACAGATTAAATAGATCGGGTCAATATTATTGTAATTTTTACAGCAGCGTATAATAATTAATATTTCAAATATTCTGAATATTTGAAAAAGTATAAATTTGGAAAAATAAAAACAGTCGTAGACAATCCAAATCGCAGTCATAGCCGAGTTACATAGATTGGCATAGAGTTATTTTTTCTCAGTATACTTAATACTTATATAGGTACTTTAAAAAAAAATACACAACATTATGTAAAATTACTTTTTTAAACAAAAACAGCAGCAGGTGTATTTACGGAATTTCGCTTCGAAATAATAATTAACGTTGATTGCTAAATAAATAATTATTATGAAAGCAATGAATAACTTGGGTACTACGAAAATAATTACAGCTAAAATAAACTTAACCATATAACGTCGATGTGGTGGTGTATTTTCCGCACAAATATTTTGACATTCTAAAGGAGTGAATGTATCCAGATTATGGAATATAATGAAAATAATTCCTACCAAATAATAATGGTAAATTTCGAATGATGTGGTAAAATATCAGGTTGCTCGAGCATACAGTAAAAATATGTGCTATTATAAAATAATTTGAGTAATCGCCCTTAAGTTTATCAAAGTGATAATGGGAGGCCCCGGCATAGGATAGTGCTTCCACTTTTTTCTGCCTGATAATCGAAATGCAAGAGGAATAATAACATCTTACTTAGTTCAACAACGAGGTTCACTACCCATTCTAAATGTAGTGTCTTTTTTATGTGAGACGAGACTGGTGTGCGGAGATACACGTATGTGTCGTGTTTACTTAAGGAAATACACATCCGTATACCTGTCGCTGGTTAACCCACACAATCAACGATGTAATATGACAATATTCGAAACATGAAGAATGGATATAAAATGTGTCGAGAGCGAAACTAATGTAGGAAGGGATAATGAACGTAGAAGGGTGGGGAGGGTATAAAACAGGAGTGCAGTATTTCTAAAAGGGTATAGATAATAAAACCCTGCATAGCTAGAGCAGCTAGTTCACACACAGGGCGCTCAGAAGATTTGGCCCAAAAAAGATATTTAGTTTCAATTTATGAAAGCAACTGTTATTCCCAGTTGACATTTACCATTAATTACATGATGACCTTTCAAAAAGTCTGAAGCAAAACGGCCCCTTTCCAAAATTCGTTCTCTCATTAAGTTGCTTTATGTCTTGGTAGAATATAATTATAACTCCATTAAAGATGTACCGACTTCTAAGAAAATTAAATATGTTAATAGAAATAAATAGATGGATACTTATTATAGTTAATGAAGAAATAAATTGTTTTTAATGGAGTCTAATTATTAGAAAACGGTTGAGATTATCATGAAATTATCCACTATGTAAACCATTTAAATAAGTTTATTTTTGGAAAGTAATTAATCGATATTTATGTACACGGTACGTAATCAATTTTGTATTTAGTTGAAGTTATCATGAAAATTGTTTACATCGACTTCAAAGACTGGAAGATTTCAATACCAAATACTTTGTTAAATTTTAATTTATATTTTCAAATTGCAATTAAAGATATGCCAAATAAACGCAGGACCAGTAGATTGATAAAAAATATCTGTAACATTTATTTACTTACTTTATCAGTTTGATAAAAATAAAATTAATTTAATATATTTACCTCACAAATGTACAGTAAATAAGTCGTCAGCTATTCGAAATTCCACACAAAACACTTTTCCAATTTAACTCAATCAAATAATTCTATTAACGTGGTCTACGACTGCTTTATGGCGTATAAATTATACTAAGAATATGTACATTGAGATTAAGTTATTATTTGATTATACGCACACTCTAATAATATATGTAGCTAATGAAATCTAAAATAAGTTTTTTTCAATACAGGAAAGAATGGAAGAACAGAATTGAAGAAATTGCTGCAAATCAATCCCAGGATTGAAACCAGAGAAGAAGATATGAGAAACATGAATGTATGATTGATGTGGTAAAGAGTTCTTATCGATGAAGTGCAAATTGAAGAGTTGGATGGTTTTTTCGTGGATTTCAATGAAACGGGATCAATCGAAAGATACCTTCTTTCCAATGAAAATATTAAAATCGGACAATGTGGTAAAGTGTTCTTATCGCTGAAGTGCAAATTGAAGAGTTGGATGGTTTTCTCGTGGATTTCAATGAAATGGGATCAATCTAAAGATACCTTCTTTCCAATGAAAATATTAAAATCGGACAATTTGGTAAAGTGTTCTTATCGCTGAAGTGCAAATTGAAGAGTTGGATGGTTTTCTCGTGGATTTCAATGAAATGGGATCAATTGAAAGATACCTTTTTTCAATGAAAATATAATCATTGAATTCGGATAACACAGTAAAAAGTAATCGCTGAACATATAACCACCCCGTTTTTGGAAGGCTGCCAAAAATAGCCCTAATTAACATATGTAGGTACTTAATATTTTGACTTCACGGTTGAAATATACGTATAAAAATTACAAAATAAAAACTCTTTAGTAAATAAATAATTGTACTAAAATATTTATAAAGTCTATTATATAGCAAAAACATTTCAATATAAATTCTATTTGTCTGTGTTTGTTACATTATTAAATTATTTTTCATTGTTTTGATTTGATTTTCAAATTATCATAAGACTTGTTCCCAGATGGCGCTATCATGTTGTATCTTAAATATGAGTGGTATCTTACTCCACTGAAATTGTTCGCAACCGAATATTGTAAAATCACTATGTAAATATTCTGATTTCATTGAATATAACATTTTAGGTTACAACAACCAACAACATAATGTGTTGGGGTATTGAAATATCATTTTATTTATTTAGATATCAATTGTTATCATCACGAATTCAGCAACGAAATTGAAAGAAAAAATCTTCATTTCATTGTGACTATACACATATGTTTACAGTTATTTCTACTAGCGTTAGCGACAGATGAACCAAAAGAAAATTAAACTGGATGCAATAAAATACGACAACGAAATAATAGTATGATGTGTAAGTCAATCCCGTTCCCCTTGTTTTTTTGGTTAGGTTCAGCTAGGCTTTAATAATGATAGCGACTCGAGTGAGCGAGTTACTTTATAAATTCAATGTAAATTGGTCGCAGGAAAAATGTTTTACACCTTTGCCATTTGAGATTAGGAATAAGTTTATTATGTATACCCATTTGATCTCATTTTTCAAATAAATTATATTTACCAACATATTATTTACGTAGTTGCAAGATACCTACTATTTTTAATACTATTTATTATCTAGTGTGAGCACGCGTATTTCCGACTTCCATCCCTTGATTCGTCTGTCGCCAGACGCTTGTGTTACTTCTTTCAATCAGTGGTGCATGAAATTTTTTAATATTGTATCGCATAGTTCTTATTTTTGTTCATCAAACAATTTAATGTTCCATGTGTTATATACATTCCATCACGCCGTATCACTTGCAGAGTAGGCAGAGAGAAATGGACGCTTCGCAATCTTATTATTTTATTTTTTTTATACTACAAGTCCTCATTATTCAATGTATTTTGTATTTGTGTCTGTTTGTAACAGTAAATAAATATATAAATTACTAAAAACTTTACATACATTAAAGCGAATTATAGAGATATCTAAATTTAAATTTATGACAAAATTTCGTCGCTTTTCCTATATCCATTCATCATCTATTGATGCATGGTCTCTTATTATTCTGGTGAAATGCACAATAGGTCTGAGGGTCTGAGCAATTGATCTCTGGGGATTCCTAATTTCCAATATGGATGAATTGTTATTGACCCATAAATAAAGACGTCTGCTTAACAAATTTGAGATGGGAAAACATTAACACAAAGTAAATCATCGAGCTGTCACAAATAAAGTGTACGTTTTTTTAGAATGAAAAAAAATTTAACACATGAAATCGGCAGCCCGCACACAGTCAATTTGGATCACGATCCATTATCAAAATCAATGATCATGATACAGACTGACTGTGCATGGCCTGCCGTACCTTATTTATCTGGATCGTGATTTGACTTTGATCAAGGATCGCGATCCAGAATGACTTTGTAAGGCCTACCGAGCACAAATTGGCCGTTGATTATGGAAACATAATCACAGCTTTTCATTGTAAGATATGCTGGTATAAACTGGATGCAGGCAGCTCAAGACAGAGCAAAGTGGAGAGAAATGGAGGAGGCCTTCGTCCAGAAGTGGACGGGAGTAGGCTAACGAGAGAGAGAGAGAGAGAGAGAGAATCAGCTTTTAAATAAAGCACTTTTTAATACATACCCCAATATTTTCATAGTAAAATCAATTCTTTGTATATAATATTACAAAATTAAAGTGTTATAAAATTTGTGATAAAATTGTCTGTCTTCAAACAAAAATTATTCTTAGATAGACAAAGATAAATTGGAGGAACTCAACGCATGGTACTTCCCTACAACAAGAAATTGTAAGTTCAATAAAAATTACTAGTTGCATGTAACACATGAGATCCAACTGTCGATAGCGATAGTATGTATACTTGAAGAATAAGTTCCAAACTATAAACCCATAAATCCAAATTATAGAATATTTTGTATTCTATACAACACATGTAGGTATGTATGTCAAGATAGGATAGTATGGAGGTCAGTCCTTTTTTCCTACCCGGAATATGAAAACAGCATGATGGTATGTATGTATGTTTAGATATTAAGTATCAAACTTGTAAGTCTTCTTAGATATCGTGTATAAGCGACTGCCATACAAATTGTATCAAGCGATGTCGTCACTAAATTCAATTTTTGTTAAAATTGAGATGTACTTCTACAATATTAATATCTTTTATAGAAAATTAAAATAATACTCCGAATTCTGAGTAAATCCATGTACCGGAACATATATGCTGCGAAGCCTCTAAGTTGGTGTTTTTAGCATGCAAAAATTCCACTACGCCATACGCCACCATGAAACTTGTTGAGAAATTGGAGTAAAAATACGCTTAATTTTGTGAAAAACCAACTCTTCATAAACATAACATAGTTTTATTGCTAGAGTTATCTTTTTTCTATTGCTACTGAGACAAATATATTAAATAATCTTCAAAAACAATCGGTACCAAATTCGATCTAGTTCTTCAAGTGTGCTCCTTTGAATGTGTTGGTATTAAATCATATTAGAGGAAAATAAAAGAAAACCTATGTTAAGATCATATTTGATATTGCTCAATAGTCCCTCATCTATTCAGAATAGGAGTTGTTAACAGCCCATACTGCGAGTGCGGTCAAGATCTCGAGACACTTAACCATGTGTTCTTTGCCTGCCCGTTGGTCTCGGATAAGGGTATGTACGGAGAAAAGGTGAAAATAGAAAGACCCTTTAATATGGAGCATCTTTTGGCGATTGGCTCACGACATGTAATAATAGAGATAGCTCATCTCCAACACCGGTATAAATATATAGCTGATTGTAGGAAGACTTGAAGAAAGTGACTGACGCATTAAATGATTTACTGGAAACTCTTTAATTGCTTGTACATATACTTCCCTTTTGCAATCATTTAATGTAAACCCCTATTTCTCTGAGATCTAATGGAATTCTGTTTTTACTCTTCTTTTCAACAGTAAATATATTATGATCTTAATTGTACAGCACAAATCCGCCTATATTGGTGGCTGTGCCTTATTAAAAAAAAAAAATATTAATCCAACTGTCGATTTGTTCAAGAGAATTTTATTCTCTCAATATATCGACAATGTTTCAAGCCAAGATACGCGAGATTTGTATGCCAGGTATATTAGTACATCTCAAACAACAATTTTTACCATTTTTTATAAAAATTGAATTAAGTGACGACATCGTTTAATACAATTTGTAAGGCAGTATACACTACAAAATATTTACGGGGACTCAATAGTTTGATACTGAATCTCCAAACAAACATTCATACAATCATGGTGTTTTCATATTCTGGGTAGGAAAAACAGACTGACCTCCATACAATCCTATCCTGACATACATACCTACATGTTTTTTTTATAGAAAACATTTTTATAGATAACAAAATATCTAAATATCTAAAATATTATATGTATTCATTTGTGTTTAAGTGTTAATGGTTTGGTACGTATTCTTCAATTATATATACTATCGCCATCGACAGTTGGATCTCATGTGTTACATTCAACTAGTAATAAAAAAAATGGTTTAGACGAAATGGTCGAAAACGAACGAATATTAATAAGATAATTTCAATTATCATACAAAAGGAATATGCATGGATTCCTCCCATTCTCTCGTCCCTATAATAATGAGGTCCGCATAGTGACATTAAGGCATGCGTGTCATATTGATAACGAACTGTCTATTCGTGCAAATATGTGTATGGTCGGTGTTTGTAAATTAATTTATCCCACCCCCTACTATTTTAGGGATCAATGTTGTACACAATAACTATCAAATATCCATGATAATTTCATTATTTTAATGAAATCACACACGACCATATAAATTGGCCATATATCCTCAATGGAACACTATAATAGAATTGTGGATAAAATTTGATAAAGTAATTCTGAAACCTATATAATATACGTAGATAAATGTAAAGACCACGGATTAAGGAATATGGAATAAAAAGTATGTATATTGAAAAAAATGATGATAATAACAATATCAACAACACCAAGGGCACTCTTGCTTAATGGTTGGTTAGGCGAACAAAGTTTTTACAAGTTTATTGTATATCATTCGTTTTTGAAATGTAAATTTTTTTACATTGAAAACATCTAAAAACAGTCAAATATTATATTTTCATCAAACCGATAATAATTAAAATTTTATTGACGCTCAGTTGGAAAGACATATCTTTGTTTATTCATTTACTTATATATCTTCATGTACAGCAACACTATTTCAATCTTTACTTTTTCCTTTGCATTATTACGGCGATGTGTTATCTGGATGCCAATGAAGAATTAATAAATAAACTGGAACGATTACAGAACGTCGGTATACGGATTTTTTACAATCTCAAAAAAAGTGATCGTGTTTCAACTTGTAGAAATATATATATATATATATATATATATATATATATATATATATATATATATATATATATATATATATATATATATATATATATATATATATATATATATATATATATATATATATATATATATATATATATATATATATATATATATATATATATATCGTTGGTATTTAAGTATTCCAAATAAATTTGTTTAAAACGCCTCGATATCTGCAATCTGTATATCAATCGCCATTTCAACGCGAAGAAAATTTTGAAAAGGGTCCTCACATTTTTTTTTTATTGTTACGTTGTTACTTTCGTTGGATGGTGGTACTTCCGTTGTAGTAAAATTGTTTTAAAATTTAATCCTGAAAATAATATGCATTATTTGTACCTGTCGCAAAACATATTCAATGGAATTTTAACATATTCATAACTGTCACTAAATACGATAATTCTACCCTGAACAGCCTTCGCAAATCTTCGTCTGAGCTTTTCATCCGAGAAGCATATCAAGTTTTCAAACATCGCATTAATTAAAGCTCACACACATATAACAAACAAAGCATTTTCATTGTAATATCCCATGTGGTAAATTAAAGACGTCTTTCTCTATAGCGTGCTTTACACAACTTCTCACACAGAGATAGGAGATAAATGTTCAAGCGGGAAATACTATACCTACCAACTGACATGATATTTAGGAACGGTCAAAGATCGCAGAACGCATCCACCAACACCGTATTTTCGATATAATAGTTAGTAAGTATGTCGTCTGCACAATCTTGGGAATGAATATGCTCACTTGGTGAAATTGTTTTGCTATCCAAACATCAACGGTACTTACATTTTTTTAAAGAAAACAATCTATGATCATTTCAATACTATTAAGTAAAAAAGTTTTAATTGTGTTCATGACATTACCTTAATTTTCTTGTTAAGTAGGCACCTCAACTTCTTTTTATTTACTTTCATTGTTTTTGGTTTATTATTTGATAAATATAAGTAATTTTATACCTTTTTTGTTATTATATTTTCCAAGAGTATGTATAGGTATGTGTGTATGTTATAATATAAAAAACAAAATTATTTTAAAATTGTTTTCACGAAAATAAATTAATAAATAAAAACAACATAATATTTTGCCTTTTTATCATGTCTCAAAAAACGTTAATTCCGTTTCACAGTCAGTTGTCGTAGTGGTAAGTTGTGGTAATTATTTTAAAATTGTTTTTTTTTTTTACTTTTATATATTTTTTTACAAAAGAATTTTTTTGCTGTAAATTAATAAAAAAAACACTTATTATTAGTATTAATGAAACGTAATAATTTGCAGAAATACGACTTGTCAGACTGTAGTAAAGCATCGAATATCGCTGACTACATCAATACTATAGACTACTGTAGTAGTCTATTGACCAATAAATGTATAGTGATATCTTAAACCTAATACGAATGCATTAGGGACAATTATTCTGAAATATGTATCGCGATGTACGGTATAATAAATAGAAATAGTTACTTATTACTGCATTGCTGTCTATGAAGCTTTCCAAACTGTCGTCTAAATTATTTATAAATAAAATATTTTGTTTTGGAAATCAAGCATCAACAGGGTTTTTAAGATCTGATACGACTAGTACAATGGGTCACTTGTACTTGCGCGAGGCTCGGCTAGCTACACGTTTCATTGAATTTCCTTTTCAACACAAATTTTCATGTGACTTATAATATTATCTACAAGATGACCAACTGCATGAAATTAACTATGAAATACAATCGTCATCTACTGAAAAACATGGAATATAGTAAAATTCTAATGTATTATTCATATTACAAAGAGAATTTAACCGTACTAAATTTATAAAAACTAAATTTTAAAAATAAATATTAGGTTATTCATGTTTTTGACAAAAAATATCTCAAAATAATAACTATAATAAGTACTTGGAATCAAAAAAGCATTACATTAATGATAATTTATTTATTTTGATACACTGTTAATACACAACACCCATAAACATATGTAATATCAATAGTTACAAAGAAAATAAAGTAAAGTGCTAAGGCAAGACATAAGTACAAAAATACACATAAAGAATATAAAGAAAACTCGAATTGCCTATATTAAAATAATAATAATAATAATATAAAGAAAACAACTTATGAATATAAAACATACATAGGTACACGTAGATCAATAGGTAGGCATATTTTATTTTATACGAGGTCTACTTTATTTATATGCAGATTTCTTCTCGGGCAACTAACAGGAAATATGTCAAATATTAATTTAACACGCACCCAATGACAAGTTGCCACATTCTAATTATAAATTTATAATACCCGCATCAATACTTGGCAAGTACAAGAATATGTATGTCGCAGTCAATCTACATTATTTTTAGTGTTCAAAAAAATTCAATTAAAAAAAAACGCTGCCTGTTTTTATATTAGATAACTCAGTTAATTTGAATAATCTATTTTATATTGCTTTTCGGGCAACTAACAGGCCGTATGTTAAACATTAATTTAACATGCACCCAATAACGATCTTCCATATTCTGGAGACTCACGATATTAATAGTCGCACAGATCCAAACTGAAAATACAATTGAAAACTGTGTCACTAAATATAAAAATATTAGATTGTTTCGTTTTGTAAAAATGAATTCAGCGTGTTGAAATTGTGTATTTTTATAAAAGAAAATAAAATAAGAAATATAAAAAGTTTTATGTTCTAGACAGACCAAGACCCACACGGTGCGTAGAAAGAATCATACACTGAGTATTTTAATATTTTATATTTATTTACTTGGGGGTATATGTTATGTTATAGGATGTTTATGTAATTTTTAAAGGAAGGTCAAATGAATAAGATTTACAACGATGGAACTTAAATTTGTATTTTTGGTTTTATGTCAAAATAATTTTATACCAACTGTAATTTTAAGAACCACGTGAACTATCTGTTACAGTTAATAAATTTAGAGCTGAATTCCGTTGACGGTGTATATTAAATTCCCACCGGTGCAATATTTACAAAAGCTGATGTATGACAACCACAACACACCATACTAAAAGGGATTTATACACTGCTATTGTAGGAAGCCGATGTTCATAAAAAAAACCACGAGAAAATTTTCGAACACGAGTCAATAAAATGCATGTAAATTTAATAGGTGAAAAATGTATGAATTTTAAGAACATTTTACTGAGCTTTTGAGTCAATAGTACGTAATTTAAATATATTCTTTAATTAATTTTCATAATTTCAATTATAAATAAAACAGTTAATTCTTTCAATTTAAATAACGAATAGATTTCATGAATTACGGATTAGTTGCAATTCGACAATCTCTTCCAAACAACATGAAGCCTTAAGTAAATTTGGGTTTAAGAAACCGGTACAATAGTATAATATATGATAATTATCTAAAAGGAAAACAGATTATAAATTAATAAACAGATCATACAATAAGTAAGAAGAATTAAAAGACTCACAAGGAATATCATTCAAGAATAAATTGTTTGATAAATATAGATTCTTTCGTTTTTTCATAAATCCAGCTAAGTTTGGTTTTGCGAAAGGTCACTCTTGTTCAACAAAAATTTCGCTAACATTATAGGTAGGTACCTACACAATGAATAACCCATGTTTTTTAAAAGGCCCACTTTGTGAGTGAGAATGATAATACAACCATTGTTCACGTATTTTTCAATTTTCAAAATAAACAATTCGATTTTCTAAAATTATATAAACCATTGGACGAAAACACATCAATCTGCACTTCAGCATCTATTATACAGTCCCTTAATAATTCACGAGTATAATACTGTTCAAATTCAATAATCTTCATTCATTCATTCATATCATCACGGCATATCCTACAATGTGGGGTAACCAGCGTTAGGTGTGCGGGTGTGCAAAATCTTATGAAATTAAGTAAGACACATGCAACAATCTTAATATATTAATTGATTATTATGTTTCATCTTAATATATTAATTGATTAATGTTTCAGATTATGATTGTACCAATCTATATATTTAGTATGACTATGTGACAGACGTGTTCTGGCTGTAGCGCCAATGATGATGATGATTATGAAGTGACAGACGCCTGTTATTGGATTAATGGAAATCTTATGTACGTACTATATAACACAAAAAAAAACAAATATGAATGAAGAAATATCCAAAACGAGTACCTATCTCGACCAGTAGCGGAATCTTAACTTAATATTAACTTTTCTTAACTTAATATTCATTGGCTTGCCTATGAATATTAAGTTAAGAAATTCAAGACCTAATATTTTTAGAGTCTGTTTTATTGAAACCATAATACAAGATTAAAAATTGAAGCGTATGTAGATACGATGCTTGACAGGGCCACAAATGAAAATATTATTTTAATAAAAAATAGTTAAAATAGTTTCTGAAGATACAACAGAAGAAATAGTGACCATTCAAAAATACCCTGAATAACTACAAATGACAGAAGTTATTAGATATATAACCGCTGTATATGACCAAAAGTGGTGGCTAGCATATGTGTTGGAGAAGAATGAAGAAGAAGATGAACTAAAAGTGACATTTTTGCATCCTGCTGGACCTTCATCATCATTTTCATATCCAAGAAAATCAGACATATTGTGGATACCACTGACGGAAGTACTTTGCAAAGTTGACCCTACCACTCCTACGGGAAGTATTTATGTAATAACACCTCAAGAAGCAATAAAAACTTCGCAAATCATGAATTCTGATTAACTTTTGCCTAAGATGAAAGTATTAGAAATTTAATTTTATGTTCATGACATTCTGAATTCTGTCCCTTATTGAAATACCCAGCAACTTTCTCTCCATAGCTCTCTGTGTCACTAACGGCTTGTGCATTATTCTTTTTGTTAGGACCGATGAAAAATACTAAATGAACGATGAACTAAAAAAATATTATTTTGTAAATAATTAAATTGATGTCTTAGAGGTAACCCTCCTAAGTACATAATTAATTATGGTAATACCACTTATACAAAAGATTAAAACACCTTTTTTTAAATTATTATTTAACTATGAACGCATTAGCCTCCCACTTTGAAATTTCGAAAATCACTTACCAAAAGTATGAACTATTTATAGTAATGTTTAAAAAATATTCAAAAATGCACTTTTTGAGAAAATCAAAATCAAAATTTTGAATTGAGTTTCAAAAAAAAACTTTTTATCCCAAAGTATGTCGTGTTGTATATCACAAGAAAGAGCATAAAACTGAGTAAAATGACACCACTCCCACCTCTCTAACTCAATTAGGAGAATAAGCTATAGTGATTTCAAAATATGTCGGCTACGTTTTTCTGCTGATTTTGGGATATTTTACGTAGCCCTAATTTTGAAACCGTTTGAGGTATTTGAAAAAAAAATGGTATTTTTCTTAATCTCTTTTAGGACAACCTTCATACCAAATTTCATCAAATTCTGAGGTGGT
The DNA here is from genome assembly GCA_963576475.1 of Molanna angustata. Taxonomy (NCBI): domain Eukaryota; kingdom Metazoa; phylum Arthropoda; class Insecta; order Trichoptera; family Molannidae; genus Molanna; species Molanna angustata. The sequence goes on along the minus strand of OY754968.1, from coordinate 22,148,372 downwards.
CAGGTTTAAACCCAGTGTTGATTTCATATGGAATGAGCCAGGAGGATAATGTGTCTGTGTGTGGAACTTTACAGGTGAAATGTGTTAAACAAACAAAAAACGAATTTTTAAATTGCACAAGGCAACTAACATTCTATTTTGATCTAGCAAATACATTAGATTAGAGAGGATATCTACGTACATATGTATGTACCTAATACCAGAACTAATAGACCAACCCTATATTTGACAGTCGTGGAATGAATTAACATAATTCGGTTGATCTATCTGTAAATATGAAAGGTAAAGGATAGGTTAGAATACCTAACAATCGGCATACATAGGTAAATATTATCAAGTATGTATCTATAATACAGTTAGGAAGGTATACAAATAGGTTGACAAGACGCCATGACAAGCGACAAGCCGCATAGCTCGCTGTCAATCACCGACCCGACAAGTCTATTACAATACCATTAGGTATCTATGGAAATTGTATTTTGACAAAGCCACAACTTACCGCTATAACAAATGGAAACTGTAAAATGAAATAAATATTTTTTTTGAGACACTGTAGAAAAGGAAAATATTATGCAGTCGTGCAAGTATAGGTGTAGAGTTTTATTGTTATATACGAGTAGGTATATGTATAACTAGTTGCATGTAACACATGAGATCTAACTGTCGATGGCGACAGTATGTACAATTGAAGAATACGTACCAAACTATAAACAGTTAAACACAAATTAATAAATATTGTAAAATATTATGTTTTCTATATAAAACATGTAGGTATGTATGTCAAGATAGGATAGTATGGAGGTCAGTCCTTTTTTCCTACCCATAATATGAAAATAGCATGATGGTATGTATTTATGTTTGGAGATTAAATATCAAACTATTAAGTCACCGTAGATATTGTGTATATAGGTCTTAATCACTTAATCGAATTTTTATATAAATTGCTAAAAAAAGTTATTGATATTTACTATAGTTGTAACTGGGGTGTTTCGGCTTCATTCGATATTTATAAAAACTTTGGAAATAAAGGCAGATAAACACATAAATTTATCATAAAAAAATGTTTTTCATAAAAAAAAATGTTTGGGAAATTTGGGAAAATGGAATTTTTTTATAAAAATAAATTCGACATTTTGTGTTTGTTTATATTTATACTAATTTTCAGCGTTCTAGCTTTTATGGTTTTTGAGATATTATATGAAAAAATTAGCTAAAATTTTAAAAGTTGATTACCTACCCCTGACAAATGATCAATCGAAATTTTAAGTATAAAAGTTCTGCAGGCCTATAATATTCTATATATTCTGAAATTTTAGGCTCTGTGCATTGAGCAAATCAAAAGTTATAAGGGGGGAACGGACACAAACACACACAGACAGACACACTAAATGTTTTACTCCGAATTCTGAGTAAGTCTACATATATAGAATATATATGCTGCGAAGTCTCTAAGTTGCGTTTTTTTACTTCAAAGTTGAAAAAAACCAAGGAAAATATAGACCTGGCATACAAATCTCGCGTATCTTGGCTTGATACTTTGTCGATATGTTAAGATAAATAATTTATCTTGAACAAATCGATAGTTGGAAGATAAAATCATGACTTTGTTTTTGAAGACCAAAAGTACAGAAGCTTACGAGTTTGTGTTTAAATGAAATATTAGCTTACCTACTCGCCCGTTTTATACCACAATAACAAATACGAAAATTCCAGAATAAAATATAAAGTCAATTTTCTATAATAAGCAAGCATTTAAAACGTCAATATTTATCGTTTATCAATCATTTAGTGATAGGTACAAGATCACTCCAAGGGTGCTGCAATAACATCTTACTGAAATTTACTTTATTTATTTAAGGTTACAAACAGTTTTTTTTTTAAATATACATATAAATTCAAATTTAATTATTAAATATAAAAACCAAAATAGTAACACCAATTACTAAATTACGATCTTACGAAAAAAAAAACAAAAAACTAAAAAGACAAAGAAAGATAAAGAAACAATTAAAATAAGATCAGTCAAAATTAGTCAAACAATGGACAAGCTAGGAAATAAGGACAGGACTATGAATAAGAATGGGAAAAATTTGGAAAGGAAAATCACTATTAAGAATGCCTCAACATCTTCCTAAAAATGGCCGGTGGGCCAAACATGTCTAAATCCGCGAACTTTGAATCAAACTGATTACATACTTTTAATTTAATTTAATTTATTTATTTATTTGGATTAGTAAACAGTCATGTTAACACTTACAATACACAAACGATTTACAGAAATGAGACCAATTACATACCAATCCCAGAAAGTACAGAAAAATGACAGTTATAAAAAATTGAATAAAAAAAGCATATCATATATTGTAATAAGTATAAGAAGGATGTGCATGATTATAGGATGGGTATAAGGAATGAAGTAAACATATTTATTCATATTCATTCAACTATCGTTGTAGGCGAATGCAACCTTTTATATAGTTCAATTTTGTATCGCAGTTGGCTACTATCAAACATGTCCAGGCCTGCAAAGTTATTGTTGTAACTATTGCAAGCCCGCACAATGAATGCGTTCTGCCCTGTAGTGGTACGCACTCGGTCTGTGTAGAATAGGGTGTTACGTCTGCCACTTCGTATCGGGACATGAAAAGGAATTAATTTTAATATGTCGGGTGAGTCAATTATGAAATTTTGTATAATGTCATTTGGTCAGTAACGGTACGTCTAAGTTCCAATGTCTCAATGTTGAAGGCTGTTAAAATATCTGATTTAGATGCAAATCTGTGATATGAACGAAAGTTAAGGTAATTTAAAAATTTATGCTGCACTCTTTCCAATCGGTGTGACTTAGTCACGTGGATACTTACCAAAAGTGTCAATGGTCTGAGCTCCGTGTATGTCTGGGGACAATTGATTATACTTTATTGCATAGGTTCTCAACGTGGGCGATAACGCCATCTAGTGAGCGTTTCAGACTTTCAGGGGGCAGTAAAAGAAACAGAAAAAATCAGGAGGCGTTAAGATGGCAAAGTGAGGGGCGTGGGTAGGTTAAAAATATAGATTATCGATACAAACATTACAAGAAATTTTCTCGCTGAGCGGCAATATTCGTTTTGGTTTATTGATACATTCATTACAAGACTAAAATTTTCTCGCTGCGCGGCAATACTTATTTTGGTTTGTTGAAGCAATCATTAAAAAAATGGAATTTTCTCGCAGCGCGGCAATATTCATTTTGGTTTGTTGATACAATCATTATACAAGACTGAAATTTGTAGTGTTTGCTGCGCGACAATGTTCCTTTGGTTATTTTGGTACAAACACAAACAATTTTCACTTTGGTGTATAATGTTACATAACCGGGTGCATGTGAAAATATTTTCTAAAGGGGGCGGTGAGTTTTCTTTTTAAAAAAGGTTTAGGTACCTAAATATGCTTTAAATAAAATATAATTGAGTTTTCGAAATTTGTTTATACTTTAATTTAATGATTATTTATCATCATCATCGATCAATCACGATAAAATTCATGGTAACACAACACTTATCAAGAATTTTTTGAACCAAAAAATAAATTATTATAAAGATTAGTGTACATTAAGAATAGTGTACAAATCAGAGGTTGATATTAAAATTATTCCTGGGTTAACAACACTGACATAATACTTTTAGTAGCTTCTAAATATGAGTTGATTTCCCGTTAAGGCCGCACAGGCATTGAGAATTATTAGCGAGTAGTACTTACCCAACTTCTCGTACTGAAAAAGCGGTGGGGTAACATTTTGCCTGCCGTACATTTTGTACAACTTGACTACCGCGAAACAGGAACGACATAAGCGACAATCCAATTATACCTTTTTTATAAAAAATAAGACAGTGTTTACATAATATGTCCGATTCAGATTTGCCGACTAAAATTAGTTTTTATACGTCCCGAATAAAATTTTAGTCGCAAGCGTCGTAAACCCGTATTCTGATTTCGTCTTAAACAATGGCCGACTAAAATGAATTCGCCCGAAAAATTTTAGTCACCGTGAATAAAAACATTTTCGGTGTTGCCGCGACACAAAAAATAATATATTCAAGACATTCGAAAATTTATTTCTCTAGCAATATTCAACAGCCTAAAAACGTCAAAACCATAGAAAAGAGATTTTATTGTCAAAACTAGTTAGTGTATTCTATGGTTAAAACAACGTTTACCTCCAAAACCGAAACATTTCTAATTTGTACGGCGCTATTTGCTATGGATACCTAAGGATAAATCCAAAATTAAGAGTACAAAGAAGCAGATGGAGTTGATGATTGACTTCGTATCAACGAATAGTGCAATGACAAATGGAAAGATAGTAAATTTATGAAGGTAATTTATTTATCTCAATAGAGACGAAGTTGGAATATTTATTGTAGGAGAACCGGGAAATCAAGGCACCTACAGGGCTTACGACCTGTCATCGGCTGGTTTACGTGATCACTTTATGCGCTTGCGCAACGTTCACCAATTATGCCTTTTTAATGAGATCCCTATCAATTCAATTTTGAAAGTTCTATATATTGTAATACTGAAATTCTTTTCGCTTGAAAATAAGGAATTTTTACTACAGCCATCTATGGGTGAAATTATGAACAACAATCTTATTATTTTTATTTATTTTGTTGGAACGCCATCTATTGAGAGAATTGGTTTTTTTGTAAATAATGAAAGCTACAATTCTTATATCTGAGGTGACAATGCATTTTTCGCATAGAAGTCACCCCTGAATTGCGCCAGACTTATAAGGTCATTTTTGTCTTATTTACCAACTTGTACCAATGTGTAAGTAATCGAATATTTTTATTATTGCATATGCGCAAACATTGGATTTTTTTCCCTGTCGGGAGTCAAAGATATTTTTTAACAGATTTTTAATTATCTCAATAGAGACGAAGTTGGAATATTTATTGTAGGAGAACCGGGAAATCAAGGCACCTACAGGGCTTACGACCTGTCATCGGCTGGTTTACGTGATCACTTTATGCGCTTGCGCAACGTTCACCAATTATGCCTTTTTAATGAGATCCCTATCAATTCAATTTTGAAAGTTCTATATATTGTAATACTGAAATTCTTTTCGCTTGAAAATAAGGAATTTTTACTACAGCCATCTATGGGTGAAATTATGAACAACAATCTTATTATTTTTATTTATTTTGTTGGAACGCCATCTATTGAGAGAATTGGAAATAACTTTGACTCCCGACAGGGAAAAAAATCCAATGTTTGCGCATATTATGCAATAATAAAAATATTCGATTATGAAGGTAAGTTAGATATGTCAATATAAAGTTTTGCCTTGAAATTTTATAGGTTAAATATGTCGAGCATATCTAGTGATAACTGGAAGAAAAGAGAGCCGTATTTATGACGCATCACTTGTTATTACATACATCAGGGTAATAACAAGTAACATTCCAAACTGTATCTTTCATTTGAATTCAAATTATTTTTCATTTTCTACTCATATGACAGTCATTACTCAAACTCGTGTTTATTATGTTACACTGACGGCTTCTTTTATTAAAATGATTAAGACCATTTAATAATTCATGTAATACAATGTTATTATTTGTTTTACAGGGAATTCTAGTGACACCAGAGTTGAAAGATTGTGGATCCAGAATACCAGAGAAATTCAGATTTGGCGATCTCTAACAATCCAGAGTTTAATGATGTTTCTCTATCAAGGGACTGAATTATTTTTTTCACTAATTATTGTATTTTTTTGGTGTTTTGATAATATAGTATAATAACCTTTTTGCATATAATTATTATTTGAATGTAAATAGCTACCTATTCAGATTTTATTATACCTACCTATGGATCTGTAAAATAAAATGTTTTAAATAGATACATTAGTTATGTGAAAAAGAGAATCTGCCTTGCCAAAAAACTATTATGCAGTTTGGCGGAAAATATTATTGTAATTCTTTTTTATAATATACAGAATTAATGAAAAAAAATATGTATTATTTTTATAACAATTTACATAGGTACTAGTTTTATTTTTCCTTGTCATTCTGTCTACTGCTTAAAAGGTTCTACAAATTAGATACAACAAATTTAATACACATGTATTTATGTTACGATTATTTATTTTATACATACATAGAAAATGTGACAAATTTAATATAACTAAATATATATATGTATATTTTATAACAAGTTTTAGTTAAATACAAGTTTAATATTTTTCTGTCAGATATAAAGCAAAAAAAAAAATCTGCCACCTCGGTACAGGCTCAGCCTAGTGAGGTGGTATATACCAAATAATCCTATAAAAAAAATGTTTCATATAACTTATTTAAATTGTACTTTTTTGTAATATTTTTATTGTTTGTAACTATATTGTTATATTTTGTGTGGTTTCAATAATAAAATAAAAAAAAATATATATATATGATTTTTTTTAAAGTGATGTGTCTTCTTATTAAATTACTTCTAGTCCTTGCAACGTGGAAAAAAATGTAAGTATCATCATAAGTAAGTCTGTCGCTATTGCCAATATCTATTTCAATAATGTCTTCATCTGCAATGAACAAAATTTATTTATTTATAGTAGGTATACAAATTATTATTCTAACTAAGAATTCCTGTTTTTAGTATCCTGTCGGTTCATCTGGGGCGTTATTACTCATGGTAATAATTATTTAATCCAGAGTCACCTAAGATTTAAAATGAACATAATGGTTTATATAATAACCTAACCTCAAATGACAGACAACTTGTATGTGAGATTTTGACTGAAGCCCCAAACTTTAGTAGAACATTGAATATAAATTTAGCTACTTGTAAGAATACTTCATATTAAAATTGATGATGAATGACCATTCTTGGTAGATTTTCATTATTATGATAGATATATAATTTGTAAGTACGTTATTTGACAAGTGGAATCTCTAACAATTACTTTTAATAAAATTCGTGTCACATCATTAGTTAAAAGCTACAAAAACCAATAAAATTTACAACTTTACCTTCTTTATCCATTATCTAGGCAAAGATAATAAAATTCCATTATTTGTGTGGTCTCTAAAAATATCAACGTTTGTGTGGTCTCTAAAAAGTCAAGTAACCTGTACCTATAAATACGTGATGATTATTGTTTGTCATAAATTTGTACAGTTAAAAAGTTATCATGTTTATTTTTCTTTAGACGTGAGTAAAAAAAATACTCCACTTTAAACGATTTCACCAAATAATTATTAATAATAATTGAATAAAGTAAAAACAAACAAATAATGGAGCCCTTATCCAGCGTACAAAATTGTAGACGGATGTCAAACGACCCGCATAAATTTAAGTCATATTTTAAAAGATCGAACGTCTAAGTTGCGAATCGGAATACGAAAACGTCCAAATCAACGGGAAACCATGGATAAAAGGATTTTATCCGCGCGGTGTGACGTCATGAGATAAAATTAGAGAATCTGAATACCAATTTAATCCCGTATATATTTGGTCAACTTTTTGACATTTCTCATATACTAAAATTCCGTATAAAATTTTTAGTCGAATCTGAATTGGGCCTATTATTTAACAATATTTTTGCTTAATTATAATTATACAAGGGAATTCCGCACATTTAAGGGATACTTTCGTAATTATCTTTGATCGAAAGTATTTTCAAATATTAAGATTTTGGAACTGTCAAGCTGTAGACAATAATGTAATTTTTCCCTGTTTTAAGTTTCAAGTAGATAATGTTGGAATTAGCTGAGTAAATGAGGAAACGCAATATAACTAATCAAATTTGAGTACCTGTGCGGCCTTAATAAATGATTTATTACTTTTATTATTTGTGATAGCCGTCGTAATCATTCCTTTATACTAACATGATATATTGAAATACCCTAAATACATTATCATATGGATATCGTTTAAAGGGTGTGCATATTTTTCAAACTTTGGTTCAAAGGCGAGCAATCATATTGCTATTATCATTATGAATCAATAATTTAGGAAATATTAATAAACACCGAAAACCTTCACGATTTTTATTTAAATCAAACGATCAAATGTGAATATCAACGTGAAAACGTGAGAATCAAAATATCATGTCGAATTCAATAATAAATAGCTGACTAGTACAAATAAAATTTGATAAGTATTATTCAATGGAATCAACTTATGATCGAACGTTTTCGCCGAGTTGTCTCGTCATTATCAAGGTCTAAGAAAAAAAAATGAAAATTCTAATCCAATACTATTTCAAATATTTACCATGTCATTAAAACCACCTCAATCAGTGTAAAATACTGTTTAAATATTTTTTGACCATTTTAAAATCCATTTCCACTATATTAACACGAAACCCTTACATTATTAAAAATTTCTAGTAAAAATAATTCAAATATTATATCAGACCGACAAGTAACAGAACGCTTCAAAGTCAAATACAAGAAAGTATTAGCAAAATTATACAGAATATATAAAGCTAGTCCTCATATTACCTTTATAGATAATTTTTCAAAAAATATAAAAATGTTTTTATCTTAGAGAAGCTTTTTAAAATTATATTATAAAGAGTAATGGGCGATAAGCGATTTTGTCAAAGCATTCCAAACGAATTATGTTCTCAAAGCACAGGTTATGAGTGACATACATTACATAATTTCTTTCTACCTTAAGTCTTTTGAAAAAGTAAATTGGTCTAAAAATATTGTTTTTATAAACCTACACGATATTAGTCTAGAATGAAAGGCGATTATTTTTATAAAGGATTACTTTAGTACCAAAAAAGGTTTGTTATTGAGAATGAAATTTAAAATATATCATATTTTTCATATCACAATTATTGTAAAAGTTTCATGATGACGCCATAATATTTCTTTCCTAATAAAAACGAAATAAAAAATAAGTAAAATCGCTAAAAAAATCAAAGGAAGAAAAATGATGTACGACAAATTATACAAAACCTTTTCAATAAGCTGTACAAAATTGCATCTGTTGATTGCAAAATTGAACATCAACATCAAAATTTTATAGATTTTTACTCCTCACTACCCCAAGATATAGTGAGGAGTTATGAATTCTCTGATATAAATCCTGTTACATAGTTATAAACAAAATGGTGGTAAATACAAAGATAAAACTTAAGTATATTTTTCCTCACTACCCCAAGGTGATATAGCGGGGAGTTATAAATCGCAATTTTTAAAGTTATTATTTTACTGCAGATTATCAACTAGTATCATTCTGAGATTGAATTCAGAAAGTTTCATCACAATGTATTGTGTGTGTGTGTTTTAGGTAATATGTGCTATGTACGTCCAGTATTTATTTTACTTTATCGTTAATAGACTTAATGTATCTAATACACGCTTGCAAATTTTTATATCTGATACTCGCTTAAATCCCAATAGATTTTGAAGAATATCTCAATAGTGCTTTTCTTCTTCTTCCTCTTTTTTTAGATTTACGATCTGTTTTTACAGGTCCTGGGACGAGGATGTTCAGCTCTCCCTCCATCTCTTTGATGGTCTTCCAGGTGGTCGGCGTCCCTCTGGGTATTTCGCGCATTACGATCTTTGGCAGCCATTCTGGATTCATCCTTTTAACATGATCTCTCTAGTGTAGTCTTCTTTGTCTGCTCCACCTTACAATATCCTCCACATTGCAGGTTCTGCGGGTCTCCTCGTTGGGGATTCTGTCTCTGAGGGTTCTGCCCAAGATAGGTCTTAGTGTTTTCATCTCTGTTGTTCTGAGTAGCTGTTTTGTTCTCACCGTGTCTGCCCTTGCTTCAATTCCATAAGTCATTATGGGTCTGATGCAGGTTTTATATATTCAGACCTTACTCTCAACTAGCATATGTTTATTGGCCCAAACAAAGTCCCTCATGCATCTGGAGATAACTGCAGCTTTATTAGTCAATGTGACCCCAAGATAAAGAAACTTGAAATTCGATATTTTTATTTTCAAATTAGTAAAAAGGCACTCACTTTCATAAAATGGCAATGAAGAGTTATCAAGTTTTCATAATAAAATATTTAAATAAAAATAATTTGACAAACTCGTTTCATAAAAATGCTGAAAATTTACCAAACAAAATTTGAATACTTTGTGGGTGACTTGGAAGCGAGGAGTTGCACACAACCCACTCGGTACAGAGGCAAAATTAGTCATACTGTAACTTCTATTTTTAAACGAAATGAAAATATAATACTGTATCAAAGTTTATTGCATTGCTCAGTCATTAATTAATGCATGCTAATATTTTGATCGTGTAAATATAGACAAAACAACATTAAATAATATAGGAGTTAAATAACATGACCCTAAAGGAAGGGCTTACAAATATAAACGACACATTCTACTAAATTTCCCATTAACGACACACAATAGAACTTTGAAACTCAATTAAGTCATACAGTTAGGTACTACAAACCCATATTTGGACAAATTTGATATTTGACAAAACAACCTCACAAACAACAACAAGTTACCAATAACAACATTACAAAACTCTATCAAAATATACGAATCTAGTGTAACAAAATGTAGAATAAAGGTAGGAGGAGAACTCACAGAGGAATTAATTGTGTCTCAAGGTTTCAAACAGGATGATGGTTTGGCCCCCACACTTTTCAACGAGAGCCTAGAAGATGCCTTGGAAAGACTTTATACTAGCCCCCGGCATATGTTTCCAAAGCAGACATGAGGGAGATCGCGATACCACTTCCACGACGGTGATTCTATAGAGACAGATAGTCGGGTATGCAGATAACCTCAACATAATAGGGAGATCCCTAGAAGTATTTGAATCCTTGGAGATAACCGCCAAGGAAGTTGGACTCGAAATCAATGAAACAATCATGAAACAAAATAGAACTGCCACAAATCAACGTTTGATTTTAGAATAAATATGATTTTGAGGCAGTAGATGAATACTTGGGTTCGGCTATAACAAAATAAAACAAGACCATGTAGAAATTAAGAGAAGAATAGGCATGATGACAGTATGAAAAAATCATTGAAATTATAATTTTATAAAATAAAATAGGTTATAAAGATTTAAAGAGAGACGTGCTCGCTGGATTGGGCACATCTTGCGCCACGAGGGACTCCTACATGACCTAATGGAGGGAATGGTTGAGGGGACAAAACACAGGGGGCGCCCCCGACGGGAATATTTGGCCCAGGTGTGCGAGGACATGAACTGCGCCATATATGTTGAGCTGAAAAGGGCTGCACAGGATAGAGAGAAGTGGAAAGCGAGATGTAGACTTCTTCTACAAACCAATCCATAGGATTGAGACTTTTGATGATGATAAAGATTTGAAAAAATACATTTCTTTTCATTTTAAAAGAGCGAATAATATTAATATTATTAAAATAAAAATACAAAATATGTAAGTCCGCCATTTTATGAGTAACACCAATCAGAGTGAATCAAATATTATGACGTCACAGTTTCATTACTTTTGCTTATCAGAATTTAGAAAGGTAAAAACTTACATATAAGCGTATTTTTATTATTCTATGCATATAAGTACTTCATTTATCTATAATTAAAATACAACTTACTTCTCGAAAATCGATAAAATATGTTCCTTCTTCTCTCTACCATACATTATGACATGTGTTCATAAACTAAAAGCATACCTACGCGGTACTGTGGTAGACATGACATATGTAAAGCTGCGTTGCACCGCTCAATTGCGTCGATTCTGTTCACTGCGACGGGTGTGTTAACTCACTCCTCCGAAAAGTATTGGCTCACGGCGCAGTGAGTCGTGAGTGCTAGACAGGGAGAATGCGAACCTTGATGCGAACAGTGTTAGGGTATTGAGTTATTGAGTTGCCTGCTTTTTAACCGACATACTATTACTTTCCCGATTCTACTTTTAAAAGTTGAATCGGGAAAGTTGTGATATTTTTAAACATATAGGTACATGAAATATAATGAATACAATAATAATCTTTGCTTATATAAAATACAATACCTGCATATTATACTTTTACTATTATTTTTTAACTAGGTTAATGACCCGGCGCAGTGAATAGGCGTGATGAGAGTAAGAAGAAATCATTGACAATATGATTTTAAAAAATAAAATAGGTTATAAAGATTTAAAAAAATATATTTATTTTCATTTTAAAAGAGTGAATAATATTAATGTTATTAAAATAAAAATACAAAATATTATAGACCGCCATTTTATGAGAAACGCCAATCAGAACGAATCAGAGCGCATGACGTCACGATATTCTAGGTCCACGTCCAGTGTTGCCGATTTCGGGAAATTCAGACTTGCGTCGGCACTTAATCGGGAAACGCTTTAATTCGGCACTTTTCGGGATTAGAATGTATCAAAAAAATTATAAATTTTTGTTTATACTAGATGTATTAATTTTGTATTTTTTACGTCTAAATAAAAGTAACTATTATTATTATTAGTAGTAAACATACAAAGTAAATATAAGTTATTTCATTTCAATAAATATCATTTTATTATTTCACTGGTGCTTACATAGTTTAAGCAATTTCTTTTTGTTTGTATCTTTGTTACTAGCCCCTTCACTAGGCATGGCCTGTGCTAAGGTAAGCTAGTTTTATGTTATTGTCTATTACGTTGTTTATTTAGAAGGTATGTAGGTATGTCGGTTAAAAAGCAAGCAACTCAATAACTCAATACTCTAACACTGTTCGCATTCTCCCAGTCTAGCACTCACGACTCACTGCGCCGTGAGCCAATACATTTCGAAGGAGTGACTTAACACACCCGGCGCAGTGAACTGGGTCGATGCAATTGAGCGGCGTAACGCAGTGGTGTTACACAGGCCTAATGCCTAATACGCGGGAAACTTAAGATGGCGTATTTTGACGTTTGGACATTCATGAAGTTCTTTTTATGCTTATTGCCTTATTAATGGTAAATATTTTGTAAATGAATTATAGTATTGAGAGCTAAATGTGAGGGAACAAATACTGTATTTCATTGTAAACGCATACTTAATAAAATACACTTTCTGGGTCTCGCCGTGCCAAATTTAACCACTTATTTCTCGTTTATATTCGCGTGGGACGAAAACAAATACCTCAGTAAGTGTTTTTTTCGACGTGTTTGTACATTTTGGGACCGCACAACACTTATGCACTTTTGAATTTATTTTAAATACACAAATCGTCTTAGAATACGTATAACACATATAGTAGTGATATGCGGTTTACGAAACTGTGACGTCACCGTCAGCTCCGACGGACGCCATTACACTACAAGCGTTTTTTGACGTAAATGTCAAATTGGATTTTGAAATGGCAATTTTTGCTACTAAACCTTTATTTAATGTAGAAATGTATATATATTTGAAAACAGTGGATGCGTAAAAACATCGTGAGATAGTTTCTCAAAATTAGTCATCATGCCTATTACCTACAACAGGGAACAAAATATTCTTCTCGTTATTTCTCCCACCGCTTAAGTCAAGAAATGTCCATAGAAAAACCAAAAATACCCTGTACAAAACAATAATTAGAACAGTGGTAACAAATGGATGCATAGCATAGACACTGACTGCTAAATCCCTAGAAATAGCAGTCAGTGTCTATGCTTCTATAGATGTCTTCGAGATAAAAAGGAAAAGAAAATGCCGGAATATGTAGTTTCCGGTATTTTTTTTTTTTTAGTTTTAGTTTTTTAATTTGTGTTAACATAAGTTAAGTTATTATGTTAAAGAGAGAAGCTGCCCTGCCAAAAAACTGCTTTGCAGTTAGATGGGAAAATGTAATTGAAATTATTTTTTCTTCTTTTTCTTCTTCTTCTCCTTTTAAAAAGACCTTCAGGTCTGCTTTTTAAGAGGCCTGCTCTTCCTGCGAGGTGGACCCCCAGCTATCCCTGCATCTTTTTGGCGGTCTACCGCGAGGGCGGGTTCCGTGAGGTTGATTGTGAAGCACGATATGAGGAAGTCTGATGCTGTCCATCCTTTGGACATGACCATACCAGTCCCTCCTCCGCTGCCTACTCCATCTGATGATATCGTCAACCTCACATAGTTCCCTTATTCTGGAATTCCTCACTCGGTCTCTCAGGGTTTTGCCTGCAATAGCTCTCAATGTCCTCATTTCTGAAGAAAACAAATGTTGAGGACTTCAGAAATGAGGACAAATGAGGACAAATTATTTTTTATTAAATAAAAATAAATCAGAAAAAAAAGAGTGCTACGTATGATCCTGGGCCCAGTGAATGGTGAAGTTTGGAGAATACGATACAACAACGAAATATATCATATCTACAAGGATCCCAGGCTATCTTTTCATGATAGACTGAGTAGACTGAGGTGGGCTGCACATGTCCAGAGAATGCCGTCATCGCGGGACATACGGGACGAAAAAGAAGGTGGGCAGGCCAAGGTAACGACGGGAGGATGAAGTTGGGAAGGAAGCAAACCCAGCTGCTATGCATGAACACAGAATTAGAGGACAAGAGTTGGAGGCGAGGGCAGATGGAAGTCAAATCTAGATATGGCATATAGGGCCATTAAAGAATTGAAGTTTAGTATAAATTACTCGACAAACGCTTTCTCAAACTATCAAATGTAAGAAAATTAAAATTAAATAGGTATTTGAAATATTATAGCGTAATGATGTCTTTTAACAATAAATTAATGATTAAGTTATCCTTATTAATATAATGAAAGTGAACACACTGAGATGGTTTGGGCACATGGGTAGAATGAATGAGGAACGTCTGACGAAGAAAATATACAATGCGGATAGGATTGGATTGAGAGGCCGGGGCCGCCCAAGAAAGGGATGGCACGACCATGTGAACGATATTCTGAAAGACGGAAATGTTAGAAGCATGTACAATAGACGAACATGTATGAGACGATGCATGAATGTTGACGAGGCGATGAATGTGTGCCAGGATAGAAATATATGGCGTTCGGTTCTCTCTGCCTACCCCGAAAGGGACATGGCGTGATGGTATGTATGTATGTATATGTATGTAATCCTTTTGATTATGTATAACGTTTCGTTTTCTGTGGTGTAGATCCAGAAGAAGACATTGGAGGGACCACGTAGTCAGGATGGACAGTGATTGACTTGGGTATATAGCGGCGAATGAAATCCCCTCTGGACGCCGCCTACACGGAAGACCATCCAAGTAATGGAAGGATAGTTGGACTTCGTCATCCCAGGAGGCATAGTTTCTGAAAAACATACCAACTAGGTCTACTAAACGGAGAAGAAGAAGTTTTCGTAATTTTAATGTTTTTTTTTAATACTCTCTGTGATTTACTAACAATACAACAGTCGAGAAGTGATTTCACAATATTTATAAGTTGTCAAGTAAAGAATTATGCTATGAATTTAGTTGTTTACATTATAAATACAATAATACATACGGAAAAAAGGTTCGATCTAAGTATGCATGTACCAACGTGTAATGAATAGCACAAATACTTTAGTAATCAACATTCGAGAAGTTTCTGTGAACAACTATAAATTAAAAATGGACATAAAGATGGGTCGCAGAAAAAAATCCTAATCCAGTGAATGGACATGATTTAAATCCTTCTTCGATCTATTTCGTTCACACAAAGAAAAGCGATTTCGTAGTTTGAAAAATTAATAAGAATGTATATATATATATATATATATATATATATATATATATATATATATATATATATATATATATATATATATATATATATATATATATATATATATATATATATATATATATATATATATATATATATATATTGTCATGTTATAGAAAATTATGTATAGGGAAAAATTAATAATTGGGAATTTATAGTTTTTTTTTGTGCGAACACACTAAATTGATTTTTGTCAGGTGGCAATATTTTTTATGATTAGCAAAGCTTATGTCAAATTCTTTCTTTTTGCATACACCTATCGAAGCGGTACGGCCAGTGTAGGAAAATGGCGGCCGACGTCGATTTGAATTTCTGAATTTGGGGTAAGTTTGTTTTATGTGTTCGTATGTCAAGATAGTTTGGCGAGAGATCATTTTTCAAACCAATAATCCTGTTTTCTTTTCTATAATCTAGATGCTGATATAAATGTCAGTCATCCCAAATTCAATCCTACCCTGATATTGCGCACCCATTCTGACGAAAATAATTTTTATTTAATTCTACAAATGGATTATTCGAATGTTATTCCATTTAGTTTTCCATTGGAAATATATTTTATTTGGATATTATTTTGCAATTACCATGCTTGCATATACACGACGATGAAATGTACGACATTTAATTCTGCCTAACCTGGAATTTTATAACTGACGACAAAGGAGTCACATATAGGAAATTGTCGGAGACAATTTCTTCATTTGGATTTTTACTTGGACACAAACAAATTTCTTCACTTGGATTTTTACTTGAACACAAACAAATTTCTTCACTTGGATTTTATTGTAACATGGAGGGATCAAGATACAAATAGTCACGAGAATTTTAAAATCTAAATACATCTTCTACAACCGGATTCATTTGAAGATATTGGTCATCGAGGGGATCTCCTTATTCATGCTGCGAGTCGATATTGTTTTATAATGTTTACTCCATAGCTGTATGATGAGTTATACCTCTATGATTTTATTGTCTGAATATATGAATGTGAATCCATTATGTTTGAACCTAATATAGATTGAAATCATGATTTTGAGTATGATATGAAAGAGATTTTGTTTGATTTGATTTTGATGTAAATTCATGTTATATATAAGTTTCAATCTTTAACATTATTTTTATAACAAATATTTAAAAATTTCACTTTTATATTCAATTTTCATTTTCCTCTTATAGGAAATAGTTGGTACTATACAAACAAAGTTTGATATTTTAGAGTCATGTATTATAATTTATTTCTACAATAAAAATGTAAATATCTCAAAGTGCGTTATCTCTCTGTCTTCCTAATGCAGTACATCATTATCTCTCATATTCAGTTGATATTTTTATTTAATTTAATTCAATTGTTTGAATTCATTTTGTCTTCATATAGGTTCACGATTAAAAACATGACCCTGAGAGTAAAATTTTCATGAGTCTCATTGCCTCTATCGCTGACTGTTGGTGGAAGGAAGTGTTGAAGCATATCAAAATCTGTTCCATTATCACACACCTTCTCATTGGCGGCCCAACGTGGAACCCCTTCTCATTAAAGTCACATCGAGGAGCTTAATTTTTAAAAATTCTTTGGCGTGGACTATTAGGCGTTCATGGATCGTGAATTTATGTGAGGACTGGCGCCCAGATTTTAAATTTTATACCTTTATTTTGTTGTGCTGTGTTTGGAGGGGAGAGATTAATAGGTAGAATCTATAGAAAGTTTACGTTAGGTAGGAACTCCTATATTCCATATAAATCCCACCTTTTAACCTTCCTTAAAACTGACAAGGACACTAAGATGATCAACATGGCTTGGAGGATGACCAGGAAAGATCTGATGCTCAGTTATGTACAACATCAATACAATTTGGCTTTGAGCATATCTCACATCGTCAAAAGTTAAGTGATTGTTTTGTGTTTTTTCTATCATTTTATAACTGATCGTTGAAAGAATCTGAATTTTATTATGTCTCTTTTTATTCCAGCATACAGAAGCATTTATTTGAAGATTTTTTTTTATATTTGACAAATTTTCAATGTCAAAAGAAATTTCATTACCTACATAATTTGAATTTTTTTATATATGCAGAATGTTGTACAGAATGTATTGTTTCAGTAAAAAATTATTAATTACCTAGTGACAAGAATTATTGTTGAGTGTATTTTTTTTTGAGGGAAATTATAATTATTGTATTATTGTAATTGCATTCTGTGGGGAGACAGATCTTTTCTTACTTTGGAAGTGAACAGTCATATTTACAAATTCAATTTTTTTAATTATTTTTTTGAAAAGAAAGTTCTTGTTTGAAAAGTTGATTATTAATTGGAAGAATAACTTAGTGATTTTTTTTAGAGAGAATATTTCAACATAATCATTTTAATGTTTTCTTTTCTTCTTAAATATGAACAATTTAGTTTTGGTGTTTTATCAAGATTTATTTTTTTTAATTTCATTATAGTGTGGAAAGGAATTGTTAAATAATTTTCAATTAGTATTCTAGGGGGATTTATTTGTTAAAGGGGGAAGTGTGAAAATTTTTCATCGTTGTTTAACAGGTGTGATTAATTCTTTTTACAATTTTCAGATTTTGGATTTTGTTTTATTCGAGATTCACTTCTGGAAGCTTTTATATTAATACCATAATATTCAGATGATTTTAAAGGGAAAATCTCACATTTAATACAAATAAGTGGAGATAAAAAGGTATTATTTATTTTATTGAATTTTTCACTACTACAGTTTTTTTTTATATATTTTTTGAGTTTATTATGCATTTTTCCAGTTATTTTTAGGAAGATTAATATCCCATATTGAGGTGTGATTTTGTTTATCATTAAATATAGTGTTTTATTTTTAAAAAGAGGTCATTATTTGTTATTTTAAAGGGAATCAATAATTATTTGTTCAATGAATTTTATAGAAACGAATTAACGCCACCTGTGAATAAACGGTCATACTTTTATGTGATTCAGTTATCTATTCAATATTTTCTGTATTTCGAATATCACGAGCGATTAATTGTTATATATTATAGAAATCTTCTTACCGACATAAATACGAGTTGTCATACTGACATTGTAAATATAATGCGTTAATAATAAACGTTAAATATGGTTTAATAGGATGAATATTATCAAATTACTGTTATTCAGAATCGTTTTAAGGTCAGTCTTATGTTATTTATGGTTTTTGAACGTTTAATACAACATACTATAAAGTTAATCGTAATTTTCATATACTTGTTTGACGCAGAAATCATCTTGTCAAATTCAAAATAAAGTTTTGGTTTCATCTTTGAGATATCATAATATCTAAAGAATATTGAACAATAGTTGGGTAATCGTTGATTTTTTTTTTATTTTTTTATTCTTTTCGAGTATTCCATTTATGTAAATCATAAATTCTTATTCTGAAATCAGTTTCTTTTTATATACGAATCAAAGTGTCAAATGTTCAACATTTTTTTTTATTTTTGAAGTGTTTTATGCATTAACTATCAGTTTAATCTAGTTCGATTGTTTAATTTTAAAACGATTAATTATGGAACCTATTCCGGATTCAATTTTTAACTCGAAAGTGGAATTAATAAATCATTTAAAAATGCGTGGTTTACCATCAGCCAACAAATTAAAGGATCTAAGATTACAAGCAAGATTATATAATAGTACAATTAGTAATGTCAAAAAGTTGTTGAAACAATCAGCAATAGATGAAGATGATGACATTGTTAACAAAAGTAGTGCGGTGAACGATTATCCATGTCAAGTCTCAGATTTTACCAATTATTTGAATTTATCTGAAATTCCGAATCGTAAAAATAAAGTAGTATCAGAAAATATGCAAAGTGATTTGCCAAAGTCAAATATAGATCACGAACCCCCTCATTTTATACGCGATGTAAAGGTGTCGGGTTTAAATGACTTAAAGTTGCGTTATGATGGTACTTCTGATGTCCGTGAGTTTTTGGATGAGCTTAATATTTATAGACAAGCACGTTTAATTCCAGAAAAACAACTATTTAGAGCTTTCGCTGACCTTTTGTCAGGCATCGCTAGTGTATGGTACCGCTCTAACCATACGTATTATAACAATTGGGAAGAATTGAAAAGAGGTTTTATAGATAGATTCGAGGATCACTGTTCAGATTTCGACAAACAGCAGAACCTCATTTTAAGGGTTCAGCTTCCTAATGAAAAAGTTTCCGAATTCCTCACATATATCGAATATTTGGCCGGAATGTTAGATTATCCCTGGCCCGAACAGCGTCTTTTTCACCTTGTCTCGAGAAATATCAGACCTGAATTTGAACCTTTAATAATGTCTAATCAAGGAAAAACAATAAAGGAACTGATAAAAATTGCCAGGATTTATGAAGGGAATAGTTTTAGGTATACTAAGGAAAACAAATTTAAATTTTTTGTTAATAACGTCATGAAAAATAATAACAATTCACATCCCATTGTATCGACAATCACAGAAAAAAATTATATTATTTGTCAAAAATGTAATAGTGCGGGTCATCATTTTTCTAAATGTCAAAAGGTTAAGGGTTTTATTTGTTTTATTTGTAAAAAAGCGAATATTTTAACTCGAGATTGTTGCAGGAAAAATAGTAAGAATAAACTGGTGTCTAATAATAATTTTGTAACGTCGAGCGTTCCAATTAATGTTGCTTCGTCATCAAAAAACGAAGTATCGCTGGGGGTCCATCCCAGCGCATAAGTTATGAGGATCCGATTGCTTGGAAGGAGTATTTACAGTTTGTTAAATTATTTATGACCAGTTTAAAGGTCGCTCCAATTATTTGTTGTAAAAATAAAGATATTAGACCTTACTTGATTTTTAAAATACAGAACATAATTTCAAATGGTCTATTAGATTCTGGTGCTATGGTGAGTTGTATGAGTGTAAATTTTTTTAATTCTTTACCTCGTCATATTTTAAATATAAAAAATGTTAATACATTTATCTCATTAGCTAACCAAGGTAATCAGTCAGTAACACAAATGGTCGTTCT
The DNA here is from genome assembly GCA_963576475.1 of Molanna angustata. Classification (NCBI taxonomy): domain Eukaryota; kingdom Metazoa; phylum Arthropoda; class Insecta; order Trichoptera; family Molannidae; genus Molanna; species Molanna angustata. The sequence goes on along the minus strand of OY754968.1, from coordinate 22,127,730 downwards.
TCCTATAAGCGTTGACAATATAACGAAAAATGTTGATTTTTTAATAGTTAATAATTTAAATCCAGATATAATTTTGGGGGTGGACTGTTTGTATAAATTCGATTTATGTCCTGAGTTATTGAAAAATGTTCGGGTACTAAAAGATTCTGAAATGTTGAACTGTATTGGTGCGTTATCTGTGCCCTCTGATTTATCCTTCAAAGAAAAAGAAGAATTGTATAAAATAATTATTCAATTCGAAGAAATTTCTTTCGAAAAAAAAGGACTGGGGAGAACCAATATTGTCCAACATAAGATTATCACTACAGGTGATCCTATAAAACAACGATATTATCCTCTATCACCGGCGCGGTTGGCCCAATTGGAGAATGAATTGAATGATATGTTGTCGCTCGGTGTAGTTCAGCCTTCGAAATCACCTTGGAGTAACCCCGTTATAATGGTTCCAAAACCAGACGGCTCCTCTCGATTTTGTTTGGATAGTAGGAAGCTTAATTCAGTCACTGTAAGAGATTCTTATCCTCTTCCTCATATTCAGTCCATTTTACAGAACTTAAATGGGGCTACCTATATTACAAGCCTCGACCTTAGCAAAGCTTATTGGCAGATCAGGTTAGATGATTCCTCGCGCGAAAAGACGGCATTTGTTGTACCTGGTCGTGGATTATTTGAATTTACGGTTTTACCCTTTGGTTTAAAAAATTCAGGAGCCGAAATGCAGAGAGCGATGGAACAAATTTTTGGTCCTGAATTTGATAAGTCTGTATTTATTTATGTAGACGATCTAATTGTCTTGTCCCCCGATTTTGAGTCCCATATAAAAATATTAAAACAAGTTTTAAATAAATTAAAAGAGGCAAATTTCACAATAAATTTAAAAAAATGCGAATTTTGTAGGAAAGAGTTGAAATATTTGGGTTATATTGTTGATTCACATGGGCTTCGAACAAACCCTCAAAAGATTGAATCTGTAATAAATTTTCCCACTCCGAAATGTGCGAAAGATATCCGAAAGTTCATTGGGGTTTGTTCATACTATCGTCGCTTTATTAAAAATTTTTCTGATTTGTCAGTGCCTCTTACTCGTTTAACAAGTGTGAGAAAAGGGATTAGTAATTTTAAATGGAGTGATGAAGCGAATAAAGCTTTTAATTCATTAAAAGTGGCATTGACCACGGCCCCTTTATTAAGAAACCCTGATTTCTCTTTTCCTTTTGAATTGCATACTGACGCCAGCTCAGTAGGAATCGGCGCTGTTTTGTCTCAAATAATAGACGGGAATGAGCACGTCATTGCTTATTACTCAAGATCATTACATAAAAATGAAATTAATTTCGCAATAACTGAACGTGAATTATTGGCTGCTTTAGAAGCTATTCGTCATTTTCGTCCGTACTTGGACGGTTCACAATTCAAATTAATCACTGATCATTCTAGCTTGAAATGGCTTATTACATTGAAGAATCCGACTGGTCGTCTTGCCAGATGGGCTACGGAACTTTCACAGTTCTCTTTTGAAGTAATTCATAGACGTGGCGCTCTGAACGTTGTCCCCGATGCATTATCCCGCGTCGAGGTGGCGACTTTAAATACCATTGACGTCATAGAAGATCATTGGTATATGAGAGTGTATAATGGTTGTAAAAATAAATCACAGGAATTTCTGAATTATATGATAAAGGACGAAAAACTTTTTCGCTATACTAAGATTGATTCACCATTGTTAAAAGAGTTTGAATGGAAATTAGTAGTGCCAAAAAAGGATCGATTAGGTATAATTAAATCTCATCATGACTCGGTCGAATCTGCTCACTTAGGTATTTTTAAGACGTTCAAAAAAATTCAATTATTGTATTATTGGCCTCGTATGTTTTTAGAAGTGAGGGAATATATCAATGGTTGTGAATCTTGTAAAATGTTTAAATTTTACCAACAAAAACCATTAGGATTAATGTCAAGTAGCAGTAAAATACACAAACCGATGGTTATGATTTCGACCGACATAGTGGGCCCTTTTCCTCGTTCAAAACTTGGTAATGTATATATTCTGTCAGTTTTGGACGCATTTTCCAAATATTTGTGGCTTTTTCCTATGAAAAAAGCAAATGCCGAAAATGTTGTGAAGAATTTGGAGAACTATATTTTCTTACCATATGGGGTTCCAGCCATTATTTTAGCCGATAATGGAGTTCAATTCACTGCCAATAAATTCAAGGATTTAATTAAAAAATATGACATCCCATATTTATATTATACGTCTCTTTATACGCCCCAAGCCAACATCGTCGAAAGGTACCATAGAACAGCCATCACGGCGCTTGCAGCAATGGTTCACGATAGACAACGAGATTGGTGTAGTCACATTATCCCTATTTGCTCTGCGATGAATTCATCAATTAATATGTCTACTGGTTATACTCCATACTTTATCTTTTTTGGAAGGGAATTCATAATAAAAGGTAATCATCATAATAGATATGATACTGGGCCTTCCTCATTTGATGAAGTGACAGTTGAGCTCCCAAATGATTATATTGACAAACTTTCTTATTTAAATGATATTTTCATAAAAGTTCAAGATAACTTGTTTGAAGCGTCTAAAAGAGTGGCTGGTGAATATAATAAGGGTCGGATTGAAAAAGAATATAACGTTGGTGATTATGTTTATAGAAAAAATTTTCCTTTGTCCAAAAGTGTTGATTATTTTACTAGTAAATTGGCTCCTCGTTATGTAAAGAATAAAATAATTGGAAAAATTTCACCTTTAGTTTATACACTTGCTGATATGTCAAATAAAAAAGTTGGGAATTTTCATATCAAGGATATTGTTAAACAGGGTTGATAATGGGATGACAGTGATTGATTGTTTACGTCCATTGAACTAATTTCGAATTTTTTTTGTATGCTTTTCTAGGATCCCGCTGTATATGGATCTAACAGTGTCCAAGTTTGTCGTTTCCTGTCATCAATGTAAAGTATTAATGAGCGACTATTAATATGTTCATATATTTTTTATTTTTTTTTATCAAATAAAATAATGTTTTATAATCACAAAGACTGGGGAAATGCATAGTGAACCTCAACAAGAGTTAACGTTGATTATTTATTTTAGATTCAAACCATTTTAAGCATAATATTTTGCATTTCAATATCATCCAACTAATATTTAGTGATAATTGTTTCACTTTATTCAAATTTAAAAATTTAATTAAAAGTAAATAGTTTTTTTATTTAGAGATTTTTAGAATTTTTTTTTTAGAGATTTTTAGAATCTTTTATTATGATGAATGGTGATTGTCAGAATGGGGGTGAAATATTTATTGTAGATAGATTTGTTTTAAACATTTTATTTTTTTTTATTTTTGAATGTTTATTTTGATGTGATGTGTTAGTATTGGTATCGACATAACATACAAGGTTATTTTAGGTACAAATATTATTTTTTTTTATAATGTAGACTGGGGATTTACAAATGAATATTTTACATTTTTATTATGATTTTTTTTTACTGTCATCAGTTAATTACATTACTTCACAATTTATAGTTGATCAATTTTTATTTGTGAATGCTGTTAGGTATCTGTCGTCAGAATTACTTTGTTTCTTAGATAATGATGTAAATTCGCACATTACATCGTTATTGTTAGTTATATGGTGTTATGGTTGTGCGACCATAATATAATATAATCTTGTTACAGAACAATTTAAAAATCTGGTAATGGAGATTGAATAGCAGAAACAAATTGTGAATTTGTTTTAAATTTCTGTGGTATTGTATATTTTTTTTGTATAAATCAGTTTTTAAGAATTTGATTCTGATATATTAAATTTTAATATTGAATTTGAAATTTTATTGTGGAGTATTACAACATTGTACAGCGCTTGAATACAAAACAATTTAAAAATCTGGTAATGGAGATCAAATAGTAGAAACAAATTGTGAATTTGTTTTAAATTTCTGTGGTATTGTATATTTTTTTTGTATAAATCAGTTTTATGAATTTGATTCTGATAGATTAAATTTTAATATTGAATTTGAGATTTTATTGTGATGGGTTACATCGTTTTGTGGGTAAAAGAAATACAAATTTCTTTAATCATTGAGTGATAGACATCAAATCACAGGAAACATGAGAAGGGTTTAAAATTAATTTTTAATAATGAATAATTTTAATATTAATTTGTAGTAATCTGTGTGAAAACATAAAATATATAGGTTCCAGAATTTATTTGTTTAAATAGTTTTAATTGAGAAGGGATCTTGTATGTGATGTCACTGCTAATTAATAATTTATTTATTTATTTTCTTTTATATACAAGATATGAAGGTGTGGTTGTTTGGTCTTGAACTGAATTTCATTCTATGGAATCTCATAGATGTGATAATTGACATTTTGTCATAATTTATTAAATGTTTTAAAATTTATTTTGAAGATTTGGGGTTTTTAATTTTTTATAATTGATGTTAGGAATAGTATTAAATAATGTTTAACCAGTTTTTGTGTTAAATGTTATATTTTTTTTTTAGGAATTATATAATATTTATATTAAGACTTTCCATCCCATATGATAGCTCCTGCATTTTTCCGGCTTATAATTGGATTTTGCATTTTGTATCTCGCCTGAGGGTATCCGATGAGCCAAGAAATCTTTGTATTTCGCTTGAGGACATCTGATTTCCCAAGAGATCATTTTTTTTTTTATATCTCGCTTGAAAGTACTTTGCGACTTGAGAGATTATTCTTTATGCTAAAGCCTTTTCGGTCGTTTTAGCTAAAAAATGAAAATGAGCGATATATGAGAGTATTTTTAGTCAAATTTTCTACTAATAATTAAAAATTTGTTAGGGGAAAAGTTTTAAATTTAAAAATTGTAGTCTTCTTGTGAGCCTTCAATTATTTTTGGGATTTAGGGTGTAAGTTTCACTTGTTATAAAGTGATACTTGTAAAAATTGATGTAATAAAAGATCATAAAGTAACTCTAAATGAGTCGTTTTAATTTTATTTTATCATTTAATTGGGTGTTATGTTATTTCATTAATTGGGATCATTTTTTTTGTTTTTGTTAGGAGTTTTCTTTTCTTACAAGCGGAACTCTGTTATGTCAAATTGTACTTAAATATTTTAAAGTTAAATTTTTTGAGATATTTGTATTTAGGAATTGGGGATACATATTAGAAGGTTATGTTCTGAAGGAATAATATTTTATATTTCAAACAGTATTCGTTTTATAGGTCAATATTTTTTTAATCCGTTAACATGATTTTGTATGTTTCAGGTTATATTTTTTTGAATGGTAGATAAGTATATCGTTGTTTTACCATGTCTATTGTGTAACTGTTTCAGGATGATGATTTATGATGCAAATGATTTCCTTTTTTCTTTTCATATCCTTCGGTTTGATTTATGATCTCTGGGTTGGTTTCATAATTTGCAATTTTCAGTTTTTTTTTAAAAAAAAATTTCTATTAAATTTTTTTTATGTGGGGTTGCGGGTATGTCATGTTATAGAAAATTATGTATAGGGAAAAATTAATAATTGGGAATTTATAGTTTTTTTTTGTGCGAACACACTAAATTGATTTTTGTCAGGTGGCAATATTTTTTATGATTAGCAAAGCTTATGTCAAATTCTTTCTTTTTGCATACACCTATCGAAGCGGTACGGCCAGTGTAGGAAAATGGCGGCCGACGTCGATTTGAATTTCTGAATTTGGGGTAAGTTTGTTTTATGTGTTCGTATGTCAAGATAGTTTGGCGAGAGATCATTTTTCAAACCAATAATCCTGTTTTCTTTTCTATAATCTAGATGCTGATATAAATGTCAGTCATCCCAAATTCAATCCTACCCTGATATTGCGCACCCATTCTGACGAAAATAATTTTTATTTAATTCTACAAATGGATTATTCGAATGTTATTCCATTTAGTTTTCCATTGGAAATATATTTTATTTGGATATTATTTTGCAATTACCATGCTTGCATATACACGACGATGAAATGTACGACATTTAATTCTGCCTAACCTGGAATTTTATAACTGACGACAAAGGAGTCACATATAGGAAATTGTCGGAGACAATTTCTTCATTTGGATTTTTACTTGGACACAAACAAATTTCTTCACTTGGATTTTTACTTGAACACAAACAAATTTCTTCACTTGGATTTTATTGTAACATGGAGGGATCAAGATACAAATAGTCACGAGAATTTTAAAATCTAAATACATCTTCTACAACCGGATTCATTTGAAGATATTGGTCATCGAGGGGATCTCCTTATTCATGCTGCGAGTCGATATTGTTTTATAATGTTTACTCCATAGCTGTATGATGAGTTATACCTCTATGATTTTATTGTCTGAATATATGAATGTGAATCCATTATGTTTGAACCTAATATAGATTGAAATCATGATTTTGAGTATGATATGAAAGAGATTTTGTTTGATTTGATTTTGATGTAAATTCATGTTATATATAAGTTTCAATCTTTAACATTATTTTTATAACAAATATTTAAAAATTTCACTTTTATATTCAATTTTCATTTTCCTCTTATAGGAAATAGTTGGTACTATACAAACAAAGTTTGATATTTTAGAGTCATGTATTATAATTTATTTCTACAATAAAAATGTAAATATCTCAAAGTGCGTTATCTCTCTGTCTTCCTAATGCAGTACATCATTATCTCTCATATTCAGTTGATATTTTTATTTAATTTAATTCAATTGTTTGAATTCATTTTGTCTTCATATAGGTTCACGATTAAAAACATGACCCTGAGAGTAAAATTTTCATGAGTCTCATTGCCTCTATCGCTGACTGTTGGTGGAAGGAAGTGTTGAAGCATATCAAAATCTGTTCCATTATCACACACCTTCTCAATATATATATATATATATATATATATATATATATATATATATATATATATATATATATATATATATATATATATATATATATATATATATATATATATATATATATATATATATATATATATATATATATATATATATATATATATATATATATATATATATATATATATATATATATATATATATATATATATATATATATATATATATATATATATATATATATATATATATATATATATATATATATATATATATATATATATATATATTTATTATTATCTTGTTACAAGAAAACATCCATTCTGAAAACTCATTGTTTTATAGAAATATTATTCAAAAACACTATGAAGGGAAGAAAATGAAACTTAAATACATTATCATATAAATAAGATAGGATTTATTTAGCACATGTTTCTCGCTAGGATTATTGTAATCTGTATAACTTAGAGCATGTGGGAAATATGAAATCTAATTTCAGAGAAACAAGAATCTACAACACCTTCATAGAAACTATTTATCTAATCTTTTGATGATATAGCATCAAAGTATTAATAATTATAACTGAAGAGATAACTACTAACAAAATGACAATTCAATAAGGGGATTAAAACGACAAAGATAATATAAAAGCTGAGAGTATATTGAAAATATGGTCATTGAGTACACTCGAAGATTATAATTAATATCTAGTTTGTTCTTATACAATATTTTCCGCAGACGTAAACACTGAAGATTATCTCAGAAAGGGGTCAATTGTATGTGATCAGAGATATTTTAAAGCGACGAAAGAGAAAAATACACTTTTCCATAGGAGAGACTAAGAAATCAGACCCCTGCAGTATCATTCACTTCAAGTCGCCATTGCGGCTTCAATTGAGCAATGTATTACACTTAGATTATTATAATTCTATGGTATTACGTAAGCATTTCTTAGATATTTTAAAGATGGTGTAGAATGAAATGCTACTTATAAAATAGGATTGAAAGGAAACTAAGCCAGAGGCGTGAGTAGCGATCGTTACGTACACGCACATATTGATAACATCAACCAGGCGATAGGTCGTAAGCCCTTTAGGTGCCTGTTACTTATATTTAAAAATACTACAAAAATGGATGTATTACATATGTAGGTAGGAAGATGAAATGCACAGGGAAACTTCGTTGTTCTTGTTAGACAATGAAATCCATTTCTCAATATTTGAGGTTCACATAGTGATTAAATAATGGAATGGAGCGATGAAAGTATCTCGTTGAGTAAGGAACCACAAAACTAATGAATATATTAGGAAGAACACAGGAGTAGCGGATGTGGCCAAAAGAATAGCGGAGTTAGAGTGGAGTTGGGCGGGTCATATATCTCGAATATCGGATGGACGCGACGGACAAAAGTTGAAGCATGGGAAGGTCCCAGACCAGATGGTCCGATGACATCAAAAAGGTGGCAGGTCCAGAATGGCGAAAAATGGCACAGGAGAGAGACCAGTGGAAATCTAAGCGGGAGGCCTTTGACCAACACTGGACTCAAGAAGAGGCTGAGTAAGTAAGTACATAGAGATTACAGATTAGAGTTATGGTGATGATTATGAAACAAAAAATCGACAAATCGTTCATTCTTTCATACCATCACGGCATATTACACAATGTGGGGTAAACAGTGACGAATATTAAATTTTGATTATCTATTCTCCAGAAACCTCAATAGATACGTTTTTGAAATAATGAACAGTCTATTTTAACATCTCAATTCTACTGAGGGATTTTTATGAAATTTAAATTTATTGATATTTTTCTTTTTTTTTTGTTTATTGTAAATATCTATTTATAAGAAAGAAGATTTTTACTTTAATCGAAAGTGAATAAGAAAACCTATTGAGTAACTTTTCTTGCTATTTAAAAATACTCTAAATTCAAGAAACAATATTGTGTATCACAGATTCGGTGACATCGAATATTTGTTAATGAATGCGCATACTTGTGTAGATCCCGTATGCTCAAGGTCATAGACGTAAACAAGGGCCTAGATCAACGAAATATAGGGATATCTGTATCGCGAGAAGAGTTAATTTTGCTTATAGTCAATCTATGATAGCAACTCGGCGACCAACCTAGATGTGGTGTCTGCTCGGAGATAAATTTATAATGTTGATTCAAGTGATTGTAAATCTAGGAACATATCACTTAACGGAAAAAAGTTATTAAAGTTTATCTAGTATTTGATGTTTCTATGCCACAAATTTTACATCGAAACCGCAGAAAAATAAATAAAGAAAATACTTACCACATACGTTAGCAAAAATACTCGTAATTAGAATATATAAAAATAAAATATGACAATATAGATAGAGCAGCGACTGTGAACTACAGAGTGTCTCAAAATAAAGTTTATATTTAGAAAGTTTATTAATTATTGAAGTACAAAATTTGGGAATATATTTCTTAAAAATAATATCGTCCAAATGTAGACCCTCGCGTTCGCAGCACTTATTTAATCGAACATATATTAAGAAAATATTTTGACCAAAGGATTTGATATATTATTTCAAATATAGTATAAAATAGTATTTATCATTTGTCTATTATGTGATCAACGTGCCAGTAAGTTTTCAAACGCAGCATCTCTGGCACACATATGTACGACAAATAATATCAGGATAGTGGTATTTGCTTGCAATATCCGAGACAAATATCAGATGACTATAAAACTAAACTGATAAACGACGGTACATTATATGAAAAATCAACATCAAAGCGAATGCTTTGTAATATATTCGTTGTGAATTATTAACGACGATAATTATAATATAATTTGAGTCTCGGCATCGAGCTATTCTCAGAACGGTAAGGCCCTCTTCACACGAGGATCGTGTCTTGAGAGACCGGAAAACTCGAATATCGTCAAACTATCATAAAAATGGTGCTAAATCCTGGAGACTACACTACTATGGCGCAGTTTTCAATTTATATCCTACCGGAACGCATCCAATTGATGAGATCAGAGTATCTACGAGACTAGCGTGTTGAGTCGCCAGTCTTCTTGTTGTCGAAGTATTCTAGTCTAACCTCGTCTCCCCGTCTGAGTAACACCAATAAAATGTTAATACTGTATCGCTTGGTTGTCGAGTATTCTAGTATCCAGACGACTTCAGTATCCTCGTGTGAGGAGGGCCTAATAATGTTACATCATATTAATTCCGGGATTTCCAATAGGTACATATTATACTGAAACCCAAATAATAATTCCTGTACAATATTACATTAATTTAAAATACGAGATCGTGCCAACGCTAAGCATCAAATTAAACTAAATAATATTTGACAATTGAATATGTAGGTCTTCAATATCATCTTTGTGAGACTTGCTTAATTTATTGTACGACATCGATTTGAATCGTGTATAAGCTTATCACAAAGAGCTTTAATTTGTGACTTAAGTCTAAATCTAGCTTGAATTTAAGTCTAATAAATTAAAATATAAATCGGAGGTAATTAAAATAAATTTTATTGAACACTAGTTTTTTATATCCGGCGTTGCTCGAGAAGGTTAATGTGAAGCAATATGCAAACGTATCAAGAAAATCGTTTTTGAACGATTTTGAACTGTTTATTTTTTATGATAAATTCAGAATTTGAGTAAAAATTATGCTTCTCTTCTTCTTCTGCTTGTTCTAGTACTGGGTACTGTTTATTCTCGGATTCACTCCTGGGACGCGGATGTCCTTCCATCTCTTTGGCGGTCGTCCAGGGGGTCTGCTGGTTGACGGTATCTCGTCTGCCGCTATTTTTACCACTCTTACTGAATCTGCTCTTTCGACGTGATCTCTCCAGTAACGTCTACTGTTTCTACCCCATCGCACGACATCCCCGGCATCGCAGATCCTCCGAATTTCGGAGTTTCGTACTCTGTCTCGGATGGTTAAACCCGCGATGGGGCGGAACGTTTTCATCTCGGTGGTTCGCAAGAGACTCTTTGTTCTCGTGGTGTCGGCTCTGATTTCGATGCCGTATGTCATTATTGGCCTTACGCAGGTCTTATATATCTTCATTTTGCTTTCTTTCAACATGTGTTGGTTTCTCCATACAATAGTTCACAAGCACCCCGCTACATATATGCAATACAATACAATAAATAAAAATTAACAAAAAAAGTTTTTTTTTAAAACAGTCCCCTCCTTCCCTCCATCCGTCCCTTCCTACTGTCCCTTCAGTCTCAAATTATGTAAGGGAAGTGGTTTGAAATTTCAGTAGGATTGTATGAAAGATAATATTACTTACATACATACATCCCATCACGCAATGTCCCTCATGTGGCAAGCAAAGAGAACCGAACGCCACATTTTTTACTATCTTGACACATTCATTTTGAAGTGGTTTTTTTATATGAAAGATTATGTTTAATTTAAAACATCACATGTCTATTTATTTTCGTTTGTCTATGGATTTGAGTTAAACCGGGAAATATATTAATTCATTTTACCGGTATAATCGAAAGATGGAATAAGTTTTTTTTTCACAGTAAGGAACATGTCCTTGTTAAACAAGTACATATACATCTTCCTACATTCCCAAAATTAAGCATAAATGCTTGTGCTATAGGTGAACGAAATCGGTCGAGGCAGGATTCTAACTCGCGACCACTGGATTACTAGCCTAGCGCGCTAACCGCTCTGCCATCGACCCATCTGAAATAATGTACTAGGTATGTGGTTATAACAATAAGTTGTATTTTGTATTTATGCAGCGGTTAAAATTTTCGTTTAGATTTCAAAATTATTCGATAAAATTATCATCACCATTATTTATTTTTAAACCACAGACGTGATATCCAATCGTAAATAATTAAGTTAACATACGACACCAGTTGGTTCTACCAATGTCAAATTATTTTGTAATCACATATATGCTCAAATGCAGATGTTCCAGAAAAAAATTCAAATTATTTCACATGCCTAAGCATTCGCTCTTCGTGCTCAAAAAAGGTTGGTACATATTATTTTCACCAAAACCAGTAGAAATTTACGAATTCAACAATTTGCGTTAGAATTAACATCAGTAGAACACAACGCCAACAATATAATATCGTGAGATAGAAGCGGACAGAAAAAAATATTAAAAAATGTGTAATTTATTTTACCGAAAAAAATAAATAAAGCTTTTCATAATTTTAAATATCATTATAATATCTAGGTATGTATGTATATACTAGTCAACTCCGCTCGTTAGACGGAGATTTAAATATCATTATAATATCTAGGTATGTATGTATATACTAGTCAACTCCGCTCGCTAGACGGAGATTTAAATATCATTATAATATCTAGGTATGTATGTATATACTAGTCAACTCCGCTCGCTAGACGGAGATTTAAATATCATTATAATATCTAGGTATGTATGTATATACTAGTCAACTCCGCTCGCTAGACGGAGATTTAAATATCATTATAATATCTAGGTATGTATGTATATATTAGTCAACTCCGCTCGCTAGACGGAGATTTAAATATCATTATAATATCTAGGTATGTATGTATATACTAGTCAACTCCGCTCGCTAGACGGAGATTTAAATATCATTATAATATCTAGGTATGTATGTATATACTAGTCAACTCCGCTCGCTAGACGGAGATTTAAATATCATTATAATATCTAGGTATGTATGTATATACTAGTCAACTCCGCTCGCTAGACGGAGATTTAAATATCATTATAATATCTAGGTATGTATGTATATACTAGTCAACTCCGCTCGCTAGACGGAGATTTAAATATCATTATAATATCTAGGTATGTATGTATATACTAGTCAACTCCGCTCGCTAGACGGAGATTTAAATATCATTATAATATCTAGGTATGTATGTATATACTAGTCAACTCCGCTCGCTAGACGGAGATTTAAATATCATTATAATATCTAGGTATGTATGCATATACTAGTCAACTCCGCTCGCTAGACGGAGATTTAAATATCATTATAATATCTAGGTATGTATGTATATACTAGTCAACTCCGCTCGCTAGACGGAGATTTAAATATCATTATAATATCTAGGTATGTATGTATATATTAGTCAACTCCGCTCGCTAGACGGAGATTTAAATATCATTATAATATCTAGGTATGTATGTATATACTAGTCAACTCCGCTCGCTAGACGGAGATTTAAATATCATTATAATATCTAGGTATGTATGTATATACTAGTCAACTCCGCTCGCTAGACGGAGATTTAAATATCATTATAATATCTAGGTATGTATGTATATACTAGTCAACTCCGCTCGCTAGACGGAGATTTAAATATCATTATAATATCTAGGTATGTATGTATATACTAGTCAACTCCGCTCGCTAGACGGAGATTTAAATATCATTATAATATCTAGGTATGTATGTATATACTAGTCAACTCCGCTCGCTAGACGGAGATTTAAATATCATTATAATATCTAGGTATGTATGTATATACTAGTCAACTCCGCTCGCTAGACGGAGATTTAAATATCATTATAATATCTAGGTATGTATGCATATACTAGTCAACTCCGCTCGCTAGACGGAGATTTAAATATCATTATAATATCTAGGTATGTATGTATATACTAGTCAACTCCGCTCGCTAGACGGAGATTTAAATATCATTATAATATCTAGGTATGTATGTATATACTAGTCAACTCCGCTCGCTAGACGGAGATTTAAATATCATTATAATATCTAGGTATGTATGTATATACTAGTCAACTCCGCTCGCTAGACGGAGATTTAAATATCATTATAATATCTAGGTATGTATGTATATACTAGTCAACTCCGCTCGCTAGACGGAGATTTAAATATCATTATAATATCTAGGTATGTATGTATATACTAGTCAACTCCGCTCGCTAGACGGAGATTTAAATATCATTATAATATCTAGGTATGTATGTATATACTAGTCAACTCCGCTCGCTAGACGGAGATTTAAATATCATTATAATATCTAGGTATGTATGTATATACTAGTCAACTCCGCTCGCTAGACGGAGATTTAAATATCATTATAATATCTAGGTATGTATGTATATACTAGTCAACTCCGCTCGCTAGACGGAGATTTAAATATCATTATAATATCTAGGTATGTATGTATATACTAGTCAACTCCGCTCGCTAGACGGAGATTTAAATATCATTATAATATCTAGGTATGTATGTATATACTAGTCAACTCCGCTCGCTAGACGGAGATTCCGGCTCCTTCTATATGTTTTTCCGTTGCTATTCATTACGTTAAACCTTTTCATCATTAATGATAATAATAAACGAGTGGGTTGTGGCCAACGCTACACTCCTTACTAACAAGTCACTCCATAAAGTATTAAAAAAAATTGTGGAAAATTGTTGTGAGAGTTGTTCAATTATTTTTTATTTAAATATTTTATTATGAAAACATGATAACTCTTCAGTGCCGTTTTATGAAAGTAATGTGCCTTTTTACCAATTTGTAAATAAAAAATTTAAGTTTCCTGAGCTTGGGGTCACTTTGAAATATTTGACGGTTAAAAAAAATGAGATGCACTATTCAAATATCCTCCAAAATCTAATGTTGTCTAAGCGAGTATTAGATATACATATTTGCAAAATTTTAAAAGAATCTAAGTCTATAATCGTACTTTAGTCTATAATCGATAAAGTAAAATAAACATGCCGTACATAGCACACAGCACATAGCACACACACACACACAGATACAGTGTGATGAAACTTTCAGAATACAATCTCAGCATGATACTAGTTGATAATCTGCAATAAAAAAATAGCCTTAAAAATTGCGAAATCATAACTCCCCACTATATCCCCTTGGGATAGTGAGGAGTAAAAACGAATAGTCTTTCTAAAGAAACCTTAGCACTAACATAAAAGTTTCATTAAAACAAGTTTCATGTAATACATGAGATCCAACTGTAGCTAGCAATAGTTTGTATAGTTATAGAATACGTACCAAATTATAAACCCAAAAATCCAAATTATTGCAAATTTTAACACATGTTGGTATGTATGTCAAATGCAAATTATTGAATATTTTAAGATCGTCTGTTTTCTATACAAAACATGTATGTATGTAAGGATAGGATAGTATGGAGGTCAGTCTTTTATCCTACCCAAAATATGAACAGCATGATGGTATTTATTTATTTTATTTTATTAAAAAAAGGGTACACCAACAGACATCCAGCTTACAATTTTCATAAAAAGAAAACAATTTTGGTTATTATTATGAGTACTGGACGTCTGTATGTATGTTTGGAGATAAAGTATTGAGTTTCTGTAGACAAAGTGAAGTGAACATTGCCTTAGAATTTGTATGAAACGATGTCGTCACTAATTCATTTTTTATAAAAATTGTTACAAAAAGTTTGAGTAGAACAACTATAATGCCAATATTTTTATATAACATTAAATTATCTAGTTGGGGTGCTTCGGCGTTTTTCGATATTTACAAAAAAAGGAAATATAGGCAGATAAACACATAAATTTATCACAAATAAATATTTTTCTTAATTAAAAATGTAAATTTGTTATGGAAATAAAAATAAATTTGTTATTATATATTTGTCTATAATTATACCAATTTTAAGCGTTATAGCTTTTATGGTTTTTGAGATGTATGGAAAAATTAAGCAAGAATTAAAAAGTTGATAACCCCTGACTGAAACAAAAAATCAAAATTCTGAGCATATAGCGGATTAAATGTTATAAGGGGGGGGGGGTGCAAATTTTAATAATGGCAATTATAATAAAATTTCCAAGCAATATAGAAAACATATTGAATAGCGTCGGTAGCAACAGCTCGCCAAGTATATTTTATTATATTCTATATTATTAATCCACACTGATGGATTAGCCAATTATTCAGTCTGGAAATGATTATTGGCAACAGTTGCTGACATAGAAGTTAATTTTGCAAGTTTAATAGGCATGATGACTAATTTTGAGAAACTATCTCACGATGTTTTTACGCATCCACTGTTTTCAAATATATATACATTTCTACATAAAATAAAGGTATTGTATTTTAAAATTGCCATTTCAAAATACAATTTGACATTTACGTCAAAAAAACGCTTGCAGTGTAATGGCGTCCGTCGGAGCTGACGGTGACGTCACGGTTTCGTAAACCGCATATCACTACTATATGTACTATATGTATTCTAAGACGATTTGTGTATTTAAAATAAATTCAAAAGTGCATAAGTGTTGTGCGGTCCCAAAATGTACAAACACGTCGAAAAAAATACTTACTGAGATATTTGTTTTCGTCCCACGCGAATATAAACGAGAAATAAGTGGTTAAATTTGGCACGGCGAGACCCAGAAAGTGTATTTTATTAAGTATGCGTTTTTCAATGAAATACAGTATTTTTTCCCCCACGTTTAGCTCTCAATACTATAATTCATTTACAAAATAGTTACCATTAATAAGGCAATAAGCATAAAAAGAACTTCATGAATGTCCAAACGTCAAAATACGCCATCTTAAGTTTCCCGCGTATTAGGCATTAGGCCTGTGTAACACCACTGCGTTACGCCGCTCAATTGCATCGACCCAATTCACTGCGCCGGGTGTGTTAAGTCACTCCTTCGAAATGTATTGGCTCACGGCGCAGTGAGTCGTGAGTGCTAGACCGGGAGAATGCGAACAGTGTTAGAGTATTGAGTTATTGAGTTGCTTGCTTTATAACCGACATACCTACATACTAACTAAATAAACAACGTAATAAACAATAACATAAAACTAGCTTACCTTAGCACAGGCCATGCCTAGTGAAGGGGCTAGTAACAAAGATACAAACAAAAAGAAATTGCTTAAACTATGTAAGCACCAGTGAAATAATAAAATGATATTTATTGAAATGAAATAACTTATATTTACTTTGTATGTTTACTACTCATAATGATAATAGTTACTTTTATTTAGACGTAAAAAATACAAAATTAATACATCTAGTATAAACAAAAATATATAATTTTTTTGATACATTCTAATCCCGAATAGTGCCGAATTAAAGCGTTTCCCGATTAAGTGCCGACGCAAGTCTGAATTTCCCGAAATCGGCAACACTGGACGTGGACCTAGAATATCGTGACGTCATGCGCTCTGATTCGTTCTGATTGGCGTTTCTCATAAAATGGCGGTCTATAATATTTTGTATTTTTATTTTAATAATATTAATATTATTCACTCTTTTAAAATGAAAATAAATACATTTTTTTAAATCTTAATAACCTATTTTATTTTTTAAAATCATAATGTCAATGATTTTTTCTTACTCTCATCACGCCTATTCACTGCGCCGGGTCATTAACCTAGTTAAAAAATAATAATAAAAGTATAATATGCAGGTATTGTATTTTATATAAGCAAAGATTATTATTGTATTCATTATATTTCATGTACCTACATGTTTAAAAATATCACAACTTTCCCGATTCTATTTTTAAAAGTAGAGTCGGGAAAGTAATAGTATGTCGGTTAAAAAGCAGGCAACTCAATACCCTAACACTGTTCGCATCAAGGTTCGCATTCTCCCTGTCTAGCACTCACGACTCACTGCGCCGTGAGCCAATACTTTTCGAAGGAGTGAGTTAACACACCCGTCGCAGTGAACAGAATCGACGCAATTGAGCGGTGCAACGCAGCTTTACACATGTCATGTCTACCACAGTACCGCAGCACTACCACAGTAATGTAGAGAGAAGAAGGAACATATTTTATCGATTTTCGAGATGTAAGTTGTATTTAAATTATACATAAATAAAGTACTTATATGCATAGAATAATAAAAATACGCTTATGTGTAAGTTTTTACCTTTCTAAATTCTGATGAGCAAAAGTCTTTTTTCGATGCAAAGTAATTTCATATATATTGTATTGAAACTGTGACGTCATAATATTTGATTCACTCTGATTGGTGTTTCTCATAAAATGGCGGACTTAGATATTTTGTATTTTTATTTTAATAATATTAATATTATTCGCTCTTTTAAAATGAAAAGAAATGTATTTTTTCAAATCCTTATAACCTATTTTATTTTATAAAATTATAATTTCAATGATTTTTTCATACTGTCATCACGCCTATTGTAACGGTATCTAGTTTTTGTTCAACGTTCTAGATTTATATTAGCATCATCATTTTGGTAGATAGGTACTCGTAATTCTATAATTAAAGATAATTGAATGAAACAAAAGCAATCGAGTAGATGGTTTTGGTATATATAGATTTAAGTATTTTCAAACGAAATGTATGAACAAATATATTTCAATAAGAAAGTTGCTGTTTGAGATGAACAATTGCCGGACCAAGACCGAAGTGATTAGGAACATAATGTTTTTATAACACTATTTTGGTAAGTTTTTTTTAATGTAGGAATAGAATTTATTAATCAATCATTTCACTTTTGAGCGAAAAGAGTGGTTACATCTTAAGACTGGCTATGTTTTATTACTGTACAACACGCGTATGTGCAATCTTTATTTTCACATAGAAGTCTTTACTGTTCGACATTTGTTGAATTCACTGACGAATCCCGAAAACAGTGCTTTTGTTATTAGACACCATCCAATTGAAGTTTTAATCGAAAAATATGAGATATTTTTGGCGTCTACTATATCTACCAACGATGATATTTATCGGGGAAAAACAAAATGATCATATTTCTAGAAACTCAATCCCAAATTGAACATGAACAGTTGGAATTCCACAAAATGTACTTAGGTGGTACAATAAGTATCTACTTATACGGTATAATAAAGGTCAAAACTCTCTTAGTATTAAAAACCACGATTTCTATGCACGATTTTTATAAACAACAGTTTACAGACCGCAAAAGCTCTTCTGTTTGCATTTTAATAAACCACAGACCAGCAGGACCAAAGGAAATAATGAGATATACAGACAAAATAATACAGAAATTATACAGGTAATGTTGACTTCCAACAGACTTTCATAATGAAGGTTCTTACAATGGTAAATACTATATACCTATAGATAGGTACAATTACATATTGTACAATTAACAATTTTGTCGGAATATTATTCACGAATGTTATTTAACTCCTAAGTATATTTTTATTTTTTAAATTTAGAAAAATATTTCCAAAATAATTTTGGCCTAACAAGATTATCATATTTTTGAATGTTTGTTTTTTTTTGTTATAAATTTAATGTATCTACTACAACACTATCTATGGCCCCACGTTGATTTGGTTGGTTGGAAGAAATATCCTAATGGCAATAAACCTGCCATTGTACACAGCATTGTACATATGTACATGAAGTTTAATAAATAAATAAATAAATCTTTATACGTTTTCATTATAATGGGAAAATAATTATGTAGGTACCTATTTACTGATATCTAATTTGAATTTATTTGCACTTGAATAATATTGTATACGTAGATGTATTTATTGTCTAATACTAGGTTAATATTATATTGATAGTTAATATTGATGTCTGTATTTTTTCATAAATATTGATAATTCGCAAATAAAAGGCAAAATCAACCCAATCAACAAGAAACAAAATACGTAAAAATGCAAGTCGAAATATCCAGAACAAAAGCAAAAACTTATGGCATAAAATATTATGATAAAATATTTAAATGGTTAAATCTTGAAAACAAAAGGATTCTTTTTATCCTGATAAATTTAGTTCCACCGACTTATTTTGTTTCTCTATTAATGGATTCAAATATGGGATATGAGCATAAGGCTTACGACATGCTATCGGATATAATTTGATTAAATAATGATAACAATAAACAAAGACCACCAAAATTCAAGTTCATAACAAAATCAATTTATTAAATTGCACGAATATCTGCAAAAAACCTTATAAGAAATACTGAATAAGAGTGTAAAGTGATACGCTACACTTTGGTACTACCAATTTTTTTATTGTTTCAAGTGAAGTGAGAAATAGTATCTCGAAAGAAAAAACATCTTTGAGAAAATCCATTAGATAAAACAAAATACAGGTTCCTAGTAAAACTATTTTAATATTTCATGACCGAACATGAGAAATTTGATTATTAGGAAAATGCTTTTTTTTATTAAGTAAACATAATATAAACATACACATAGTACAAAAATTTAAATTGCTACAGTTTTTTTTTCCAATAAAGTTTATGTCCCAACAAAGTTTAAAAACTTGTGCTTGGGACAGGAGCAAATAACATATCTACATTTTACATATTACATACATTTTACTTTACACATAATAATAGAATCATTTAATAAATTGTAAATCAAATTCAACTTACAGCTAATACATACAGATGATTAAAGTTTATTTTTTTTTTTTTTTGATTAGTGAATATATAATAAAAACCAAAATTTATCTAAAAAGGAGAAAAAAATACACATATACATATACACACATATACATACATACATACACACAAACATACACATACATACACATACATATATACACATACACACATATATACATATACACACACACATACATATATACATAATGAATATGATAAAAGGAATAGATAAAAATTTACTGTTATTTTAAAGATTTGATTTTTCTTTTAAAGTCATAAAATTTTTGTGTTTTTTTAATACTGGCAGGTAGTTTGTTAAAATATTATATGCCCAGGTATTTATAGTGATGTTGGGCGTGCGTTGGGCGTACATTTCGGTATCATCATATTTCCTATGAGATGCCGTCTCTGTGTACTCACTAGATTTTCAGCCCGCTTTCCAAAGGTATCATTATGTATTTGTTGTAAAGTAATATTTTTATATAAATTGTCTAAATCCGGTACTTGGATTTAGACAATTTATATAAAAATATTGCTATCCGATACATCAAATAATTGTTTTGTAGGAAAATTTCTAGGTGTTTTGAGAATGACCTTAATGATTAATTTTTGTGTTATTTTTAGTGATTTTAAGTAAGTCTTGTATGTTCCACCCCAACCAATAATACCATATTGTAAAAGAGATTGTACAGGACCATAGTATACTGTCTTTATTATTTTTACTTGCAGTATATTACGAAGTCGCACAAATACATAAATAAGTTTTCTTACTCTTTTCACAAGTTGGTTCAAATGTTCTTTCCACTTTAACTCTTGGTCTATTGTTATTCCTAAATATTTCACTGATTTATTTATCTGTAAAATACTACAATCTACATTTAAACATTGTTCATCCTGATTTTGTTTACATATGTTACTATGGATTCTGATATCAATATGAGGTGGAATGGAGGAAGAGTTTATTGCGAACAGTACACATATTGTTTTTTCCGAATTTAAATATAGAACATTTTTATCAAACCAATTTTTAATTACATTTATATCACTATTGGCTTGTTTGGTCACAATTTCCCAGGTGTCACCACTTACAATTATAGCCGTGTCGTCAGCATATGAATAAATTTTACTCGAGATTTTCAATTGGAATATCAAATATATTATAAAAAGTAATGGTCCAAGTACTGTTACTTGTGGAATCCCGAAAGTGAGTATCTCTGGATCACTTAGAACATTATTTACTTTCACATACTGTTTCCTATTTGATATATATATATATATATATATATATATATATATATATATATATATATATATATATATATATATATATATATATATATATATATATATATATATATATATATATATATATATATATATATATATATATATATATATATATATGATTTCAACCAATTCAGAATTGTTCCTTTTATCCCGATTTGCAGTAGTTTTTCTAACAGTATGTCATGTGAAATGCTGTCAAATGCCTTGCGTAAATCAATAAATATTCCGATACTTTTTTTATTGGAATCCATTGCTGTTATAACCTCAGATGTTAATTTTGCAATAGAATCTTGGGTACTTATTCCACTTCTCAAACCAAACTGGTTAAAGTTTAGTATGTTATTTTCTTCAATGTAACGCGTAAGTTGATTTTTAACGATTTTTTCAATTATTTTGGCTATATTTGATATTAGTGAAATTGGTTGGTAATTAGTCATTTCTTCGGTGTTGCCGTTTTTAAATATAAGTGATACTATGGTTTTTTTATAATTTGATGGGAATATTCCTGTCTTAAAACTCAAGTTGATTATGTGTTTTATGGGAGTGCTCAGGTAGTTCTTCATCTGCTTCAGGATTGTGACGGTAATCCCATCATATCCCGGTGCGGAGCCTCCTCTTAATGTAATGATAATATTTTCAACATCAAGTTTGGTAACAGGGCTAAAATTTGTAGTTCCATTTAATTCCATTGAGGAGGAGGTAATGAACGAATAATTTGTTATTGTGGTATCATTTTGTATTTTGCTTGCTAGTTTATTACCTACATTTATAAAGAAGTTATTAAATAAGTTGGCACATTTTTTAGATTCAGTTTTTTCATTAATAATATCCTGTAGATATCGAACTTTTTGTATTTCATCTTTTTTTTTTCCTCGATTTACCAATTATTTCATTTATAGTCTTCCACTTAGCTTTGAGGTTGTGCTCACGTAATTCAATTTGTTTAATGTAGTATATTTCTTTGGATTGTCGAATGATATTTGTCAGCCTATTTTTATATTTTTTGTAATAATATAAATCTTGAGTATTTTCAGGGTTTTTTTTTGTTTTTTATGAATAGCTTTTCCTTCAATCTGATAGATTAAATTAATCCTAGGGTAATCCATGGTTTAACTGGTTTCAGTTTTGAATTTGCTTTTGAGGTTTTTGTAGATGTATTTCGGTCCACATAATTTCTAATAATATTTTCCAAAGTATTTGAGGCTCTATCAGTATCATTTTCAGATATTACAGAATCCCAGGATTCATTCTTTAAGTCATTTTTCAGTTGTTCCATATTAAAACATCTTAGGATATTTGGTTTGTTATTTGAGTAGCCGGTACAGGTTTTCATTTTGTAGTATAGTATTGTCAAGTAATGGTCCATAATAGAACTTTTCCATAATAAAGATTTTATATTGTGAATATCATTAGTATTTACCCATACATGATCAATGCATGAAGGACGCTTCCCTGAACACTCTCTTGTGTAATTATTTGTACATGATTTATAATTTAGCCCCGCCATTACATTTAGGTACTCATCTTTAATTATATTTTTATTATTTTCTGAAATATTGATGTTTATGTCGCCAACCATGATGGTAAATACATTTTTAAATTTTTCCAAAATATCCTGCAATTTATTTACGAAAATATTTGAATTCGATAGATGTGTCCTGTATATTGCTACCGTTTGAATAAGCATCTTGTTAAATGATAGTTTGACTGTCAGACAATTAACAAATTCAATTTGTATTTCTTCGATAGAGATTATTTCACAAGCATTTGCGACGAAGATAATTATTCCTGAATTTTTGTTGATGAAATAATTTGTCGAAATACACTGATAACCAGGTATGGGGAAATTCGCTTTTTGATTATTATGGGTTTCCGTTAATACTACACATAGCGGTTTAATTTTGAAATTGTTTATTGCTGTTAGAAACTCATCAAAATCTTTATTTAAACTTCTGATATTGATATGAAAAATTGAGAAGTTGTCCTTGTTTATTATCTGTGAATAACATTCGTCTATTGTGTTGCATGTTATTTGTTCAATATTATAAAAGTCGTTAATATTATTTATTAATTCTTCACCCTTTTTTGATTATATTTTGAATATTTAACAGACACAACACAACAAGAAATAAGTATCGCTGTCGAACAATCCGTTCGCACGAATAGCTGTTACGGTACTTACGTACAGTGTTCGTAGTTACAAGACACAGCAATGAGCCTGTTCGATTTGAACTAAGGGATATACACAAATAACATAATATAAAAAAATAATATACATGACATTTAAGTAGAGTGAACACTTGCTCACTGTTATATAATAAATAATTATTTTTACAAAAAAGACAGAAGTGCTGCTGAAATGATATTTTTATTTATTTTTATTAAATTGGTTGATAGAGAGTTATACTGTCTACACAATTTATAAAACAGACAATGTGCATTGCTTTATTGGTGGACCAGTGAAAACTCCATACAGTATTCAATAGGATAATTAATATTGATTACAAAATTACTCATAATATATAATTAATTTACTAGTTCATAAAAAAACACTAAAATGAGACAGCTGATTGCATCAAAGTACTAGGAAAGATAGGAGGAAACAGCTGTCATAAACGCACTGAGAGAGCTCGCAGATATGTCGAGTGTATTAAAGAAAGCATTGTACACCGTGCAAGCACGGTACACAAAATAATTCTGAGTGTATGTAGTTGTTATTACAATTAGGAATATAAAAAGTGCTAGGATATCTGGTTATTCTGCTCGGACAGTGAAAGCAAAATTTTTCAACAAGTCTATGGAAAAACACCGAATCACCCCAACTAGAAAATTTAATTTTCTATAGTAAATATTTACATTATATGTACATCTCAAACATTTTTTAACAATTTTTTAAAAATTCAATTTAGTGTCGACTGACATCCATACCAGTGGCGGCTCTTCCTAAAGGGCTCTCGGGCTCAGCCCTCCCAAACACTTTGTTCAAAAAATGTTTGTCATTAAATCTTGAGAACACAATATTTTTCTAATTAATATTTGCCGTCTAACGCCTGTAGTATATTTAGCGAAAGTATTTAATCTTACCTGCTTTGTAAAGCAAGCAAGATTCTATGAAATATTTCATTCCTCGGGCACAGTCGACTTGTGCCCGGAGAACCCATACAATTCACGCGACCGTCCGCTGCCGCCGCGGCTCGCCATACACGCTGAATATATGCCGATTTCGAGCAAAACGGGGCAGTGCCCGCGAAGGGTTATAATATATGTATTTTCATTCATTCATATTTTGTTGTACATTGCGATTGTAGAACATTAGGTAAGCAGTTGCAATTCCTTGAGGCTAACATTAATTAATATATTACATAGTTAAAACTGTAAATCATCCGAAATATATAAGTATTATTATTTAATTAATTGATACCAAAATATTGCAAACAAAAATGATATAAAATGTGTAAAATTAGGAAGCAGTCTTGCGGCTGTTGCCGAAGTTTTTTTTCAATTTTGTATGATCAAAATTCATTAGCTCTCACAAATTATTTTATAATTATTTATCGATGCATTTTATTAAAACCGTTATTTAAAACCCAACCAAATACATCATAAATGATCAGGTTCACGTTTTAATTTCCGATAAACAAAAGAACTACATATGGAAAACACTGATAATTTTAATATACGAAAATAATATTGTTCACATATCTACTTTTTGATTCCTATAGTAAATTAATTTCTCTTCTACGTATATTTATAATTTTGAGCCCTTCTCAGATTTAAGGTCACCAGCCGCCACTGATCCATACTATCCTATCCTGACATACATATTTTACTTAGATTATATGATATTTTATATAGAAAACATAATATCTTAAAATATTTATTTATTTGTGTTGAAGTGTTACGTTTGGTACGTATTTTTCCAGTATACATACCATCGCAATCGACAGTTGGATCTCATGTGTTACATGCGACCAGTTTACTTTACTTTATTGTTGTTTACATGCAACTAGTGTATCTAAATGTTTTATGAAAACAAATAAATCAATACAAACGAAATTTACACAACAGACAGTAAATAAACGACAAGTGGTTAAAAAAAAACAGATTACAAACCTAAAAAATAAACGTGGACATTCAATATACAATCATTTTTATGGTATTACTTTTTTGTCGCCCTCTGAGCTCCATGATAAAGTAGGTAACCCCACATAACTTTCAGTTATTATTGTAGGTTCTGTCTGCATGAGAAAGTCAGAGCTCGAAATAAACAACGGAACTACCCGGATTGTCTAGAATAATCTATTTATAACAAGGTCCTGCAGCGAAATTCTCCCTGGATATTATTTATCTACTAATGTTATTATGGCATAACACCATAAAATATATGACCTGAAAAAAAATACTTATATACAAATATTACTTGGATACGTAGTTTCTTTTAACGGCATAGAATGAACTACTAAAGATATTGAAAGAATAATTAAGTAAGGAAATAGAATGAACGGAGGACTTTCTCCAATCAATATTTTTATATCTGAATCTGCACCAAACATCAAAACAAAAATGAAATAGACATCCACCCTGCAGCTGTAGCATCAACTTTGACACACCATGCAAGTGGAATGATATGAGAGGACGAAGACGCGGAATAAATGCTCACAAAAAAGAATTATCCAACATCGACGTACGACGGAACGATAAATATGGACTTAGGTAAGGCGCGCATGGAAGCTTAAATTCATCGACCGATTAATATCGGCCGATAGTGCATGAAGCGATTGATTCATATTTCTAACGCGCATGGAAGCTAATAGAATCGTACGATTGGAAATAACACGGCGGTCAATATTCATATATTTTAAATACAATATGTATACCCATTCATAAGTTTTAATATATGACTGTATTTTGTAATATAGTATGATAGTATTGTAAGCTAATAATTGATGTATGGAGATGATAATTGTTATATTTAATATTTTTATACATATATACTATTTTTTGTACATTGTTAGCTTCAATTTGAAAAAATAAAATAAAGTATATGATTAGAAATCTGGATTTTTTTGAAGGAGCATGTGTTCATGCTCTTGTCCTCAAAATGCGTAAAAAGAAACGTAAAAAAAATACTGGGGTCATCCTATAATAAGTGCTAGATTACTGAAAAGACAATTTGCCTAAGATCACACCCTGAGAAGTTATTAACTACACCAGAATGTCAGTCAATAGTTTCGATATGTTAATGTACTTCTCGATCTACTGCGCTCGGACGATTAAATTATCGGTGAACATGCGCCATGCGCGCCCTCTCATACAACAGAATTGGTTACAAAAAATTGGCCGATCTCGATCGGCTGATTTTTTTGTGTCTCGTCACAGATTTTTAAATCGGTCGATTCTGTTTTCTTTCTTTCGTGCGCGCTCTTACATGTAATTCGTATGTTGTAGCTCACCGATAATTAATCGGCCGATGAAATTAGCTTCCATGCGCGCCTACCTTTAACGAGAGGATGATTAATAAAAAAAATATTGTAACAGAAATGTAAGAGAATGTTTTGGGATGATTTCAACATTTAAATATGAGCGGATGACTAAGAAATATATGAATAGATACTATTCTTGCTTCTCTGGGCTGGAAACACTGGTTAGTTGGAAGAAATTTCCATATGGAAATAAGCTCGCCACTTGCGCAGGGTGCAGGGAAGTGTTTATTATTATTATTATTCTGCAAATATAATAAAATGTAGAGATTTTTAAATAAAGTACCTATAACTCTGTCACCAACTTACATATCTAACAAAAAAATCCTTGTTTGTCTACATATATACAAACTGAATTTCATTACTTAGGCAACTCTATTTTTGGTATTTCTATCCCTGAATATATGTACGTGTACCTACCCTTGAAGAAAGCCTAGCATTCACGCAATATGTTACGTTGATTTCCTCCATACAATATTTATCGGCCTGGATGATAAATATTTATAACTGTGGAACGTGAAACTGATTTTACATCTGTACCTCCATGATTTATGGTCGCACAAAAATATACCAAAACTATAGTGTAAAATTACATCAAATAAAGAAATCTTTCTTTGAAAAGAGATAAATGTTTTTATAACCACCAACATCATGGAGCGTATTATTTTTCACAGTTTTATCGAATAAAAACTCAACCAACCAGAAATAAAATTTAAAATCAACAATTTATGAATTCATAAAAAAATCTAAGGAATGTATCACACCTAAGATTATTTAAAAAAACGCTATCGACGGTTCGTCTTCTACTTCTTCAAGTACCATCGTCTCTGAGGAGGTTGGCGATAATTAGGATTATCTCCACCTAAGCAGTTTTGGAGGGCATATTTAAAACTTTGAACTGGGAAGACAAGGGAATAAAAATAAATGGAACAAACTTAAACCACCTCCGTTTTGCAGATGACATAGTGCTTATAAGTGATGATCTGGAAGAACTTCATGTTATGATAAAAGAACTCCACGATGCTTCCCTAATGGTCGGCCTGGAAATAAATATCAACAAAACGAAAATCATGAGTCCATCATCTAACAGCACTATCACAATTGATAGTAAAATAATTGAAGCTGTTGAAGAATATATATACCTTGGACACAAGATGAAATTAGGAAAGGATAACCAGACAGTAGAAATACCCAGAAGGACCGGACTAGGTTGGGCAGCCTTTGGAAAACTTAAACATGTTCTAAAAAACAGAGATATTCCCACATGTCTGAAAAGAAAAGTTTTTGAAACATGTATCCTGCCTGTGCTTACGTATGGTCTGGAAACTATCACGCTAACTGCGAGGACTATACATAAGCTAAAATGCACTCAGAGATCCATGGAAAGGCAAATGATAGGCGTAAGTCTAAGAGACAAAATTAGAAATGAAGAAATCAGACGCCAGACAAAAGTTGTTGATGTCATGGATCGAGTTGCAAAACTTAAATGGCAATGGGCAGGTCATGTTGCCAGACAGGGTACGGACAGATGGGCACCCAGAATTCTAAATTGGAGACCATGGGATATGAAAAGGGGAATAGGCCGGCCCCAGAAAAGGTGGGCCGATGATATTGTCCCTGTCGCTGGAAGCGGATGGGTTCGAAAAGCCCAGAAAAAAGACGAGTGGAAGCTATTAGAAGAGGCCTACATCCAGCAGTGGAGGGATGGCTGAGAAAGAAGAAGAAGAAGAAGCAGTGATATAGTGCTTTTACTCAACAACTACCTCAGATTACAGAGCTAAGAAATTCTTTGAAACCATCATCCACTCTTCCCTTGTATTCTTCTTTATGCTATAAGTTGTAGGTAGGAATACTTCGTTTAAAAATCAACAGTTCGTACAAAAGGAATTGAATAAATCGCAAAAATATAAAAATATGTAGGTCACTCCATTGCGCCTTGTATAAATAATAATACGTTGCGTGAAGTATTTGAGAAACAATCAAAATGTAGCCACGTATTCTCTGCATTAGTACGAACAGGAAATTCAAAATTGGTAGGTATAGTTGTAGCCAAACATCTTGAACTTTTAGTCGAGAAGGGGGGCGATTTGCATAATACGTCAAATTCAGTAACTTTTTAAGAACGTTTCGGCCAATATAGGTACGTTCCTATTCCATTTAGTTCAAGTTGATATTTTATAACGCTGAAATAAGACCGTAAATCTAAAAAATACAATTTTAGAAAGTTCCTATTTTAGTTACAATAGTTACTGAACAGGGGGTAATTTCAATTCTTATGTGAAACATGTCCATCTGCAGTTATACTTCGTAACGCCTTCACAAAAGACCTACACGATCTGAAACATGTAATGTACATGATGAGCAGTCAGAAGGTGACGATTTTACCATTGGGACAATCTTTGGTTGGGTTCCATACTTTATATCATAACGAACAATAAAAACAATGAGGAAAGGAAGGAGGAACCTGAAGGACGTAGTACTATCATCCAAGAATTGATAGATATAGGTATTTAGTGCTTTTTTCTCAAAGACTACGATTCTATATCTCTACGATTCTTTACACGAAAAGCTAGAGAGAAAAAGGATGACTAAAAGACCCCAATAGGTGTAAAGACAGCTGAGAGTCACAAAAGACAGCAAACTCTGTGTAAACAGACTTTAAAGGCTTTCTAAGAAAAAGGAAACCTCACAACACGTCTGGGGAGAGGTGTGGGAAGGCCTAGACTATGATTAATTGATGGAGTCGAGAGGGACCTTCAGATAGCCGGTGTACAAAATTGAATAGAAAAAGCCATGAGCAGGGTGTAATGGAGACGATTCTTTGAGGAAGCCGAGTCCCATCCCGGGCTGTGGAGCCACTGATGATGATGACGAAGAAGAAGAAAAGGTTTTTTTCAAATATTTTTATGGATAAAAACAATGTAACTTACTTGGGGTATTCCGTAGTAGGTAATGTAAAACTGTGACGTAAAAATAGTCTCATGAAATTTCAATATTTTGTGTAATAATAAACAAAGAAGGTTAGTACCTACTTGAGTCTATATATAAGTAAACCTTTTATCTACAATGATAAATTGAATCCAATATCGAAAGACGACAATGAATTCCTATGGGACCCAACCTTCAGCTTGTAAAGAAGGCACCATTGGCGCAAATGGGCAATTAAATTAGATTTCAAATAAAATATTTGTGTTACAATACATTCACAGAGCTTCGTACTCTTTTCTACTTTAACCATATTTAAATAACAATGTTATTTATATGTTCTCTGGATATTTTATTAAATGAACAATAGACGAAATACTTAAAATACATTATACCTACAATATGATTCATTTGACATGTTTTATAAAAAAAACATAATTTAAAAAGCAATTCAATGTGTAGGTACCACAATCAGTGCTGGATCTAACAAACCGTATGATTAGTCAGTAATTTAGGCGAATATGCATAATATTTGTACTGTAATGATTGTAATTGACTTATACGAAATATGATGCAAAATTATGACAATAATTCAATGATACAATGAAAGAAAAAAAAGGCATATAGATAAAATAGATGAAAAGAATAAGTAAATTTATATGTCTTGTCTGTATTTATATGTCTTGTTAAATATCCTAACATAGTTCATTGCTCTGTGCCTTCATAACCTGAAAATCTCTACCGCAGCTTGGTTCCATCAAACATTTCCACTACAATTATATGGGCTAAAATAAAATGAGAGTTCACGGTAAATTTTCTGATAATATTTCGTTTCTTTTTCTTTCCTGTTTATGTTTATTTATTTATTTAAAACACTTTATTGTACATTACTTAATAGCTAGTACAAATGGCGGACTTATTGCCTAACGGCAATTTGATTATCTCTGTTATATTTCAAAAACATGTAACCACTGGGCAAATTGAAACAGTACTGCTTCAGAACAGACTCGTCTAGTGAGGCAGTAAATTTCCAAATAAGAACAATTATATATACTATGTTTATGATAAGTATTTTTTAAAATATAGCTATTTTTTTTATTGTTTTTATATATGTGTAAATGGAAATAAATAATTTCATTTCATTTCATTTCATTATAGATTTGTAAATTTATATATACAGTAAAGTTTTTTGTATTTGAAGTCAATCGTTCGTTAGACTCTTAATTATTATTGTTGAGTGATTTGGTTATGCGGGTTACATAGGTACACGTATTATATTTGTACACGTGTTTATTTATTTTTTTCCGTTATTTTTTTCATTAAGTTTCTGTTCTTTTATTTTTTGTGTTAACATAAGTTAAATTATTATGTGAAAGATTGAATCTGCCCTGCCAAAAAACTTCTTTGCAGTTTGGCGGGAAAATGTACCTAATTGTTATTATTTTTTTATTAAATAACAATAAATTTAAAAAATGCAAATAAACAAAAAGTAATAAATGTTTACTTTTTGTTAATTTGTAAGATTGAAGACATAAACAGTACATAATAAAAAAATGTTTCGAATACATTGTTAAGTAGGTACCTACATATTTATGAAAAATCTAAAAAGCATAAAACAATAAAACATAGCGTGACATCAATTCAATAGGATTCATGTGAAAAAGTACATTTATAATATCAATATTCATTCCTGAATGCATGACCAGAGCAGAAAGGTGAAAAATAATCAGCATTAGTGCATGGCATTATGACTACAGTAAGATAATGTTGTTGGTGTAACTATGTATAATCAATTAAATAAACTTTGTATTTGAACTTATGTATGTACTTTAACGATGAACTTTGTATATGTTTATTAAAAAACGAGTGGGTTGTGGCCAACGTTTTACTCTTCTCTACCAAGTCACTCCACAAAGTATTCAAAGTTTTTTACGGTAAATTTTCAGCTATTTCATGAAATGAGTTTTGTAAAAAAAATTGATTTATATGAAATGAAATGAAATTATTTATTTCAATTTACACATATATAAAAACAATAACAAAAAATAGCTATATTTTAAAAAATACTAATCATAAACATAGTATATATAATTGTTCTTATTTGGAAATTTACTGCCTCACTAGACAAGTCTGTTCTGAGGCAGTACTGTTTCAATTTGTCCAGTGGTTACATGTTTTTGAATACAAAAATAATTAACAGAGATAATCAAATTGCCGTTAGGCAATAAGTCCGCCATTTGTACTAGCTATTAAGTAATGTACAATAAAGTGTTTTAAATAAATAAATAAATAAATAAACATAAACAGGAAAGAAAAAGAAACGAAATATAATCAGAAAATATTTCATTAACACTGATAATGATGGTATTGAATGGTATTGAAGAATTATAAAACTTGATAATTTGTCAATTCTATACAATAAAAGTGATTTTTGAAAGTGATTTGAGTGAGCAATTTGAAAATAAAAATAACAACAAAATTTATACACTTTAAAATTTATGTTACACACTCAACCCCGTCGATACCTCGACCGGTTTCGGAGAGCACCTCTCCTTCTTCTGTAAGTGTAAGTGAACTCCATTTTTATCTTAAGATATTATAGAACTCCATATAATTATGGTTTTGGATGGTTTTGATTCCACCAGTTGACCAGACTTGCCCCCCCTGAGCAGATATCCTTCAAAATCCAATGGGGTCTAAGCGAATATTAGACATACAAATTGGCAAAATTTGAAAAAACCCAGGGAGTAGATATGTACATAAGTCTATAATCGATAGAGTAAACACGCCGTACATAGTACATATCACATATTACACAGCACACATACATTTTGATGAAACTTTCATAATACAATCTCAGCATGATAGTAATGTATAATTTGCAACAAAAAATCACCTTAAAAATTGCGAAATGATATAATTAACAGCTGTAGCTTTCTGAGAGTAAATAAATAAATAAATAAATAAATATCCCCTTGGGGTAGTGAGGTGTAAAAAACGCTGTTTTTTTTAGCAAAAGCCATAAATGAAGGACCTTTGTCGAATCAACTTGTATCGACTATATGAGTTTTCTTTTGTTTTGTTTGGCCAAAATCGAGTTATTAGTTACAGAAAGAACAAATTTTCATGAACATGTATTTTTAAAAGGCCATACTCCAAAACGGTTGATTTCGTCATGCTTTTAATAAACTTTTTCCATATCTAAACATCCCGATCTACTTTTCCCAGGCTATATCCCACTTCGACTGAGCCGACTGTTGGGGTCAGCTCTCCTCGTCCTTAAATTATAGGCACTTCTGTCCTGTACCATGTCACCTATGGCCATGTATCTACAATTGTTTTTGTCTTGGCACAATCCAGGAATACTTTGGTCTTCCTCAAAATCAACATTCTGTATATGTATTTTTTATAAACACGGTGAAAGCTGGTTTTCAAAATGCACAAGAACAGTACGATAAATAAAAACGAAAAATACTAGCAACATATTTTAAAGCCGGGTATCGATTATGCGCTCCAAGAGGTCGAACATTGGCGCGCGTTCCAGCCGCGCGAAGTCGATACCGAATTCGAACGCGCGCCAAAGTGTTCGTTGGAACGCGCGAACGTGGAACGGGGCGTTCCATCTTCTGTCGGTTTTTTGCCGCGTTCCAAAGGAAGCCCAGTTTTGGCGCGCGCACCAGTTGAGACGGATGTTTCATACTTTAGTGTTCGTTGCGTTCCAAGATGAATAACCAAAGTTGCCGTAAACTAATACAATTATATGTTACCAAAGAACTATTATGGAATACCAAAAGTCGTTCATACCATAATAAAGCACTTAGAACGGACGCATGGAGGGAAATAAGCAGTGAAATGCAAGTGCCTGTGGAGGAATTAAAGAAAAAAAAATGACCGTGCTTTTATCATCTTACAGAAGAGAAAAATGGAGGAACGAATAAATACTGGAACAGCTGCCACACGCGCAAGGAGCGCACAGTTGAGATGCCTTCAAAATTTGGAGCGCGCTCCGCGGAGCGCACAGCTGGCGCGGTCATTCACGGTGCGCGCGGCAGGAGCGCATAATCGATACGCGGCTTAAGTCATATAAAATAATATTAAATGATTACATTACTTTACAATCTTCTCGTTAAAAGGTCAATATTTCGGTAAATTATAAATAGTTATTAAATATATATATTAAAAAAAATGTTCGGGATAAACTCAAGATGTTAATTAAAATATCTCTTTTTACGGTGAAAATATAACTCTCAGCAAAAATATGTAATATAAGTTGAATTAATAAATACTTGTAATCATGACTCGATGAAGCGAAAGACCTAAGGGAACACTCAAATTTGCCCGAATACTTTCCCAAATTTCAAGTTAATCGTTTGATAAGATATTTAGTTTTTTTTTGTATAATTTACAAAGCAGGCTGACCTTTAGATGAAATAAAATACTATTGCGACGGCGAAAACAGTAGAAATAACGTTTTTTATGTCGGTTTGAGATACATAGAAATATTATTTTATAGTATGTTTTAAAATACTCTTAATTTTTTTAAATCTTAGAATTTTACAGTTACTATAATTGTATATTTACAATATATCGCCAAAGTTCTGCACAAGGCCCCCCCGAAATGAAAAAAAGAAGATATTTCTTTAGTGAGTAACAATGAGACTGCAGTTACATACGGTGCACCCATTTCACTCTGTTGTTATACAAAACATAATAGTTAAAATCACTACAAACAAATTACTCTACCTCCTTTTATTTTTCTTATGCATGACTGTGGTTTATGCTCGCTTGGTACTCGCACGGGGATAGGCTCGCGGGACAACTTGTTTCTACTGTTCCACTAAACTAAACCCCCCCCCCTAAAATTATTTTCTGGCTACGGCCTTGGTTCTGCAGGATATTGAAATAATAAATAATTTCATTGTGAGATTAATCTTATAAAGAAAATAAATATTTTATGGTGGCAATAATTTCAAAATAAATAAAATAGTAACATAGGAATAATAACTTCTAAATGTGGATGTTCGCAACGAGACCGTAATTTGGCGTTCCTGTCGAGACGCGAATCCTCTCATTTATAGAAGCATTTCTCTTACTGTTTATAAAAGTTATTTTTTTTACTTATATGTATCGATTGTTTTAAAAATTGAACTTTTATAGTGTAAAACAATTTCAGTGTGAATTAGAAAAATACCTAAATCAAAATAGACGAAAACAAAGTTTACAAAGCCTCGGTTTTGCGGACCCTTTTTTGAGCTAGTAAAAAACTCAATTGGAAATAATAAGTAAACTTGAAAAAAAAAAAAAAAGAAATGGCCGTAGGTACATTTTATTTTAAATCTTACAATTAGTAGGTTCTTACTGATGATTAGAACAAATTATAAATTAAAATACTTATGGTGACTATACCTAGGTTATTTTTGATCATTACAATTTTTAAGAGGGTGACTGCTGCCAACTAACCTATTTTTTCAATTTGAATTTGCATCATTACTACAAAACGAATCATTTTGAATAAAAAACCTAGTTGATATGTTATAAAAAATATAAAAATACTTGGTAATTGTTCTATTGTGTTTATTTGATTATTGACGCGTTTCGTGCAAAGCACATCGTCAGAATTATTCTGACGATGTGCTTTGCACGAAACGCGTCAATAATCAAATAAACACAATAGAACAATTACCAAGTATTTTTATATTTTTTATAACATATCAACGTACAATGGAGTTCTATCAAGAATTGTCGATCGACAAACTAAACTTAGTAAAAACCTAGTTAGTTTGGATATTAATAAAGAAAAATATACTGTTACTTTTTAAACATGTTCTGTATATATTCTTGTAGGAAAATAATAAGTATACCCCGATTTATGACATTTATCTTAAATTTCTAAAAAACTATAAGGTATAGAGCATTATATTTTTTTATGAATTAAATAAGATCAAAATATCTGGAAAAATACGATGAAACGTTGCATTAATCATCAGGTTAAGTTAATAACCCAAAAAAACTTTTATTTCGCAATGGCGCTGAATGGAAAATAAATGTTCTTTTAGGTTTATTTACTAAACCTGAAGCATTAATGCAACGTCACATCATATTTTTTAGATATTTTTGTCTTCTTTAATTAAAAAAAAATATGTTGAACTACGCCTTATATTTTATTAAAAATATAGGATAAACGTTGAAAATCGGGGTATGCCATTATTTTTTTACAAGAATTTGTACAGGACATTATCAAAAAGTAAATATATATTTTTCTTTATTTATACCCAAACTATCTAAATTTTTTTTTTCAAAACGATTTGATTGGAAATAATGATGGTATATCAAATTGAAAAATAGGTACGTTCGTTGGCAGCAGTCCCCCCTCAAGTTATTTCAGCACTGCTACGACATCTGTGTGAAAAAATACAAAGTTTCTTTGTAGAAAATTCGTGAAATAGTTTGAAAAGTTATGTTACCATTATATGTAATAAGTTTTTCAGAAAAACCAAAAGGTGGCGCAAACAATAAATTTATTTTTACTTATAATTTGATAATCAAGAGACATTTCATGTGGGTATTTTATAGCCTATTTACAAAAAATATATACTTCCAGAAAAAAACAAAGCTACATACAAATATGTATCATGAAAAAAGAAAGATTGAAATGAAAATTTAGTTCATTAGAGTATCAATAGATGTCAGAATAATATTGTTAGTTCAAAATAATAATAAAAGGTGAGAATTTAATTCGCCAAAATATCAATAGATGTCAGTAAAACACAAAGTCAATCAGAGTCTGAATTTAGTAGGGACTAAAAAGGGATGTTATAAAATCTAGAATTTAATTTTATCATGCATTAACAGATGGCAGTCAACTATAAAAAAAAAAACTTTAAATATAACAATTTCATAGTAAAACATAAATATAGTTATCAATTTTTATGAAAATAAAAAACCCAATAATTATTGAAAATCCTACCTGATATGCCTCGGTCACCTCTTCTATCCATACTTCTGTCTCTTGTGTAAATTCAGGTGGTACAGGACTTGGTTGATTTTTCCTCTTCGATAGCACAATAATATCACCTCCATCTAATTCATCTCCTCTCCATCTTCCGCACTGAGTTCCAACAGTCCTTTCACCAGTGTGTAAGTAATCATTACTGCTGCATATTATTTTCGATTCAACAAGAACTTTCTTTTCCCTCATTTTGGCATGGAATTCCTTCACAGTGTCATCAATACTGAACGTAGTCATTATATCGTCAGAAATCTTGGTACAAAATTGATTATTAAATGTAAAATTTATTTTTACTCTACTGTCGATTTTATAGGGGTGAATATAATTTTGTAAGGAAATAATAGAACCTGAATCCGCTAGTAAAGTATATTTAAGGGTAGGATTTAACACCTGAAAAATAAATAATATTTTCAAAAAATAATGTACATATATTCAGTTTACAATGTTGCATTAAATAGTAATAATGAATTTAATTTATTAAATATAATTTAAAACTAAATTATTTTGGAATACTAAAGGAAGTTTACTTTTTTGTTAGAACAAGTAATTTATTTAGTGAGTAACATAAACTTTTGAATTTAAAATTATAAACAATCAATTTGTCAACATTGTTAATCATAATAATTATTATATGGATGGTAGCAGAGCGGTTAGTGCACAGGGATAGTAATCCTATGGTCGCTAGTTCAATTTCTACCTCGACCAATTTCATTCACCAATAGCACAAGCATTTATGCTTAATTAAGGGAAAGTATGAGGATGTATATGTACTTGTTACAAATAAATATTCATTATTAAAAGAATATATTGAAATACATGTCTATCATTCAGATACACAATTATTTTATAAAATATCTTATAAATCTAAGTACATAAAAAAGGGCACAAGGTTTCCTTCTTCTCGGGGAGAATTTCAAATTGTGATATCTTATCTACTTTTTACTGCCATGAAATCTTCTGTATCCTTTTTTTATATTTATATAATAAACTATACATAATGATAAAAAAGTAATATTTAGCAATAGTCGCAAAATATCTACAGGCTACCAATGACTAGGAATATGTTGGATTAAACGAACATAAGAGATGAAAGCAATAATACTAAATAATTTAAAACATTATTAGTAAATATGTTGTCATTATGGTGTTCACTGAGTATTCTATTAGGGATTAACATGAAAACGAAGCTTCATGCCAAATAAGTAGACCATTCAAAGCAAATAAGTTACTTAACTTAATAATATTATTGATATTTAGTGATGTTTAAATATACAATTTTACAACTGTAAATTTATTTCAGGTGTTTGAAATTTGTATGCAATATTTGATTATATTAAAATTTAAATAATATGTTTACGATCAATAACGAATACACAAAGCACATTCAACAGACTAATGTTTATCGTACATAAATCCTTAAATTGACTAATCGAAATTTCAATTGATTTCATCAAAAAACACTATTTATACGTATGCTTGGAAGGGGGTAAAATATTTATATTTTTACTGAAATTCTGAATTACACAATATTTATTAAGAATTCTGGATATAAAAGATTGACTTACTAAGCAACGCAGAAGACGTATATTCATGTCACTGAAAATTAATGCAAATATTGAACACTTTCAGACACCGCACAGCCAAGTATTGAGGTTATGTTGACAACATAAAACTCGACGTAGTATTCGTACTAACCATGAAAGTACATTCTGACAGATCATTTAGTATTGCCAGAATAAAATAATTGTGTAGATAAGACACGAGATATTTTTTATATTACATATTATTAATTTGTAGATTTCAAATTCACTTTCATTCTATATTATTTATACCCTTGCTGAATAATTTTATTTGAGACACAACCATGTGTTCTTTGCCTGCCCGTTGGTCTCGGATAGAGGTATGTACGGAGAAGTGGTGAAAATAGAAAGACCCTTTAATATGGAGCATCTTTTGGCGATTGGCTCACGACATGTAATATTAGAGATAGCTCATTCATCTCCACCACCGGTATAAAGGTATAGCTGATTGTAGGAAGCCTTTCACTCGACCATTAGAAAGTGACTGACGCATTAAAAGATTTACTGGAAATTCTTTAATTGCTTGTACATATGCTTCCCTTTTGCAATAATACCTATAATGTAAACCCCTATTTCTCTGATATCTAATGGAATCCATTTTTTATTCTTCTTTTCAACAGTAAATATATTATGATCTTAATTGTACAGCACAAATCCGTCTCTATTGATGGCTGTGCCTTATTAAAAAAAAATGTATATTCGATAAAAATTTTAACAACAATAAATGTTTGAGTAGGTGTCGTAGTGTTACAAAGTCAAAATCTCACCAATTGCCCATATTTTATCATTTTTATTTGAAATTTTGAAAAATGAATTTTTAAAATCTTAGCGAACTATACGCTGCACAAACGTTGTTCTTTAGAGAATCACAGCCCATTCTAGTATCCGTAGGTATTATATACTCTTTGCATTCTAGCTGAAGGTTTGCCTTGAGACAGTCTATGCTCTGGTATTTTTTGAGAGAAAACCTTGTTTTCCAAAATGCTTCATGTGGATAAGTCCATCGGATTCAGGTCGGATGAATGTGGAGACTACTTTTGAATAGAAATAAGCTCTGAAAAGGGTGATGTCAAAAATGTTTGTGTCGCGCGAGCTTTGTGAGACGAAATCCTGTTGGAGACAGGAGAATTGGAAACTTTTTGAACAAGACGAAGGACCTCAGATTTAATGTACCTTTATGACATAATATACTCCAATATTTACTGTACAAACCTTCTGAAAACTATTAACTTCAACATACCAAACAGACGAACAAGGCACACCTCTACATTCTTTTTAGACAAAATAAACACTAACGCCACTTAGAATTCGCTATAGTAGGTACCGATGGCTTATCAGATATGATGATTTGGAAATAATGAGGTCCGTGGACATATTCTGTTTGTCCAGGAACCTTATCAGAAGCCACATTAGATAGGAATAATTCATTGTTTTGTTACCAGCAGTTAGGGTACATGTAACATGAAATCGCAAAGGTATATCCACGACTTGTAACCGAATAGCTTGTATGCCCTCGGCATCAATACACGACCCAACAGCTTTTGGTGGTAGGTACACTTGCTGGTTTATTTTGGTTGATTAAACGAGCAAAGAACGGACACCATGGCCCACACTCATATTAATATCTTCATGACCCACACCATTACGGAAGGTGGCCTATGTTTCCTGGTGGCCACTCTTTGTTCCAAATTATCGATGAACTTGCTCGTCAACCAAACACGATAATTTTGTTTGCTTTTCTAATATGTACTGCTGGATTGTGAAAATCTTCTCATCCGAGAAGACTATGTTAGACAAATCTCTTCTTGCGTGCAAGGCTTTCAACGTCCGAGGTCTTTCGAGTTTCACTTTCTTCTGCGTGAAATCTTGATCTCACGCTAGATTAATTCAAGAATTCACTATAATTCGTGTTATCCTCAATTTAATTATATCTTCTCATTTATTTTATTAACATAAATAAAAAAAAATACTATTTCTTTCTTTAAAGAATACTTATGAAATATAGGTATTATTTTCGCCAAACATCTTGAACGAGCTTCTAATAGCGCAGAGCGCAAATTTGTGTCTTTTTACTTCGTTTGTTTACGTGCAAATCGCCCCCCTTCTCGGCCCAAAGTTCAAGTTATTTGGCGACAACCATATTATTTTCGTTTTATTTTGAATTGATATAGTTTATTAATTTTGCTGTCACTTTTTTCGGGTGTCCCGATTAAGTCGGGTATTCGAAAATACAAGAGGCCTAATAACACCTCCCATCGTTACTAAGAATATGAATAAAGGAGATATTTTTAACCGTTCCCAAAAAAATGTCTTTGGGGCATATTGGTAGGAACCATCTTCCTTAAAATCAATTAGGTTTTTCATCTTGTTAATAAAATAAAAATAGATTATAATGTTTTGTATCCCCAGTGAGCAACACTTGCGAGGATTATGTACATCTGATGGTATTTCTAAATGAAAATGACCGTTGAACAATTAACTCGTTAGATAGGAAGCTTGGCAGGATGTTGGTAGGTATACCTACAACGCCATGTTTGCTTTCTGCCATTTTGCATGCAAATGAATGAATATTATTAATAAATACACAAGTAGTTGCTGTATCTATTTATCGTGTACCTATATAGCTACATGTTTGAAAGCACTATCATTTTATGACTAGAACTCTTGGTACCTACCTACTTTCATATTGTAAAATATAGGTAGGTACCTACTTACATAGGTATAACTTTCGAGAAATACTTATATTTTCACTGCACCTGCAATGTTGCAACCAAAACAACTATAAAGTATTTGTTTGTTTTAAATAAATTTACTAGGTTTCTACTATTTTTAATTATGAGATTTTTTTGTTGTGTCAATAAGCTACTTTTTAAAATAAAAATAAAAACCGGCTTACATAAAATAGTAATAGGTACATATACCTACGTTATGCATTACTTATGTGTTACAGATTGCCTATGGATATTAAGAACATTAATACAAAATATAAAATATTAAAAAAAATAATGATATGGATGCTTAGTAACAAATTCGATGTTGACAGCTCTCTACTATATACTCTGTTCACTATCCCATATCATCATATTATAATGGGTAAATACCTACCTACATGACATGTACCTACTGTGGATCATGGTTGTTGTTTGGTTTTGTTTGACCGTATCACTATTATTGTTGTTATTAGGTACTGTGATTTTATATTTTATACTGAACGATTTACTAATAACATTAATAAAAATTAAGCACTACATAATAATAACACTCAATTATTATTATTACCATTTTACACTTCCTCAAAAGAATTAGATGATCAATGAGTAAATTGTATATTTATACTTAATAGTACGAAATAAAATGCATCAAACGCATCATCAAGCTTTCATTCAATTGGGAATTATTCACCCATCCAGATAGGTAGGTATATAACATCAAAAGATAAGGCTCTGAGGAGGTCTCTATACTACCTATCAACCCTACTGATT
Source organism: Molanna angustata (assembly GCA_963576475.1). Taxonomy (NCBI): domain Eukaryota; kingdom Metazoa; phylum Arthropoda; class Insecta; order Trichoptera; family Molannidae; genus Molanna; species Molanna angustata. Next base: position 22,085,740 of record OY754968.1, on the reverse strand, counting down.
CCCGAATATTAACGTTTAAAAATCTTTAACTATTCTACATGTATTAATTATTAACGTTTTTTTTGTATTTTTGCTATCAAGTTTTTCGATAAATCTAAAATTTCTAAATCACGGCTTAACGATTTTGGAATAATGCCAAAGACTGATATAATGAACGGTTATATTATTATTTTAGGAGAATACCAAAGTATTTTAATCTCTTTACCTAAAGCGGTGTATTTTCTATTTTTTTCATTAAATGATTTTATAATACCTATAACTTACTTGAATTTGGAACAGCCACGTCGCAAAAGTATGTTATTTTATAATTTTATCATGTATTATTATATCGGGTATGTTTTGTTGAATCGACCGGTCAGTTAATATTGTAAATTTAAAAATATTGTTCATACCATCACGGCATATCCCACAATGTGGGGTAACCAGCGAAAGGTGTGCGGGTGTGCATTGCCTTATAAAAGGGAGCACAACATATCTGTGTATACCCACACACCAGTCTCGTCTCACCTCAAAAGGCACTATATTCAGAATGGGTGGTGAACCTCATTGCTGAACTATGTGAGATGTTATAATTGTTGCCTGTTGTATTTTCGATTACCCGGCTCTTACGGGACACTCGAAAACAATAATAGAAAAGAGTGGAAGCACTATTCTAAGCCGATGCCTCGCAGCTTTAAAAATATTGTAATATTATAAATAGGTATTGCATTGTTATACAATAATATTTATATTAATGTATTATTGTTGTGTTATTTGGTTATTGTTCTTATCTCATAACGGGATGTACCTACCTAATCCTAGTGAGGCAGGCGCTAGTAAAAAAATGTATATTCATAAGCATTATTAAAAAAACTAAAAGCTAACATATCAATTTTGTTAAAATATTTTAAATAACTAATATTGTTAGTTTAGGCGACAAGAGACCACAAGGCCGACCGCCTAACAGATGGATGGATGACATTAAAAGATTTGTTGGACCACAGTGGATGGGAGTCGCACAGGAACGGGAGGAGTGGAGAAGGAGAGGGGAGGCCGATGTCCTGCAGTGGGCAAACACAGGCTGATGATGATGATGATTTTTTAGTAAAATTTTCTGAAAACTATAGGTAGGTACATACATAATTTGTTAGCAAACATTGTTTTTTTTTCTAATGGAAATACTTCAACCACCCAGATCGATCGATCTTAAAGATTCAGAAGCAATTCTCCCTTTATTATACCTATTTACAAGAAGTTTTCCAAACCCTAACATTTTATATCCAAATTGTAAAATATTAGTACCTACCTACCTATATGATATTATTTGTGCGTCTTTGAAATGGATGCTTACGTTTGGTTTTATTGTAAGTGTAAAAAGACTTTATTTCCACGGATCCCTTTTATTTTTGTCTAAGCCTTTCATTATAGAACATTCATTTTTATTGCCCCGCTTCCAGCAGTTAATGAATTTAAAGAGATATGCAACCTGAAAAGGTTTTCATGGGATTAAAATGATATTCTTTACTGGGTTTGGTAATCATACTTTGAAGAACAGAAGTACCATAATAATATATCCTGTATCGTCGTATTACCTATCAACTTAAGACAAAAATATTCACAGAACGATTGAAGAAAAAAGTTGTAATTAATCAATGTACATATTTACATTTGGTAACACATCTATCTGATAATATCTGATTTCTTCTTCCTATCCTTATCCTTTTGTTATACTATCATTGCTTTGCACTGTTATAATAATCAATATTTTTGTATCTTTTTATTTTTTTGCTATTCTTTTTTATCTATATTTCATTTAATTTTTGTCATTTCATAACCTTAACTCCATAGTACCCAGGGCCGGATAAATCATAGAACAATCAGGAACAAGAAGTCAGGGCGGTAGTCTTAAAAAGGGCGCTTAAATTCCTAAAATGTTAAATATATAAATAAAAAATCTGCAGGTATGGCGCTCGGTTCTCTTTGCGTAGGTACCCGGAAAGAGGCTCGGCGTGATGGTGTGTAAAAAATCACGCTTAGTGCTAATACCTTACCTATCGCTTTCAATCATTCGTCTATTATTGTTGCTTTCTCTCTCTTTTGTCTGGTGAAAAAAAATCCAAAATATATGAGAGGGAGGGGGGGGGGGGCGGCGGTTTTAAATTTATTGCTACGGGCGCAAAAACACGTTTATCCGGCCCTGATAGTACCTACACATTCAATTGCATATTAAGATCAATTGTTTGGTTAAAAGAAATTGCCATTTTGCAATATACCCGCCAGTATACAAATTATATGTACAAGAAACTACAAATAAAAATAATAATTATTTTCTCATTATAATGAAAAACATGAATGTGGATAGGTTTTATTTTTTTCTTCAAATTCAATATGAAGTCTCTATGAATAATCGGCATATCGCTACGATCTGCTGAACATTCTACATTAACTATCCCCATTCACAACACTGAATTTTTCAGCTCTTCCTTTGAAATGCGTTCAGCAAGACTCTGGAATAATTCGAGTCCTGTTATAACTTCATCAAACTCGCTTTCCATTTTCAAGAAAAGTCTAAGCAGGGATATCTCTCCGAAAATACCTGATCTCTCTCCTTTTCCTTCCTTAACTTTGATACGTAATATTTATCCCTAAACACCTGATCTCGATTTCCTTTTCTTTTTCCTTCCCAATCTCTTTTTTGTTGCTTTGGTTTTTTTGTTGTTTTTTTTATATTATCAATCTTGGTTATCGATGAAGTTTTTATTTGGTAGAATTCCATTATATGTTATATCTATAATAAAAAGTAAAGACTTTTTGATTCTACATTAATTTAAATTAATGTAGAATCAAAAAATCTTTACTTTTTATTATAGATATAACATCAATCTTGGTGTTATGTATATTTTCTTTGTTCTTTTGTAGCTTTATTTTATTGTTGATGTACATGTATAATTCTGTCACTTTGTAATCTGGTTGGTTGGATGAAATGGCCTAATGACAATAAGCCCGCCAGTGTGTATCGATGAAGTTTTTATTTGGTAGAATTCCATTATAGATATAACATCAATCTTGGTGTTATGTATATTTTCTTTGTTCTTTTGTAGCTTTATTTTATTGTTGATGTACATGTATAATTCTGTCACTTTGTAATCTGGTTGGTTGGATGAAATGGCCTAATGACAATAAGCCCGCCAGTGTGTATCGATGAAGTTTTTATTTGGTAGAATTCCATTATAGATATAACATCAATCTTGGTGTTATGTATATTTTCTTTGTTCTTTTGTAGCTTTATTTTATTGTTGATGTACATGTATAATTCTGTTACTTTGTAATCTGGTTGGTTGGTTGGATGAAATGGCCTAATGACAATAAGCCCGCCAGTGTGCATTATATTTGTTTATATACCCTTTGTAAAATTTAAAAAAGTATTCAATAATATTCTCAAATCACTGTTAAGCAATTATGTATCTAATGTACATAATATCTTTTATGTACCTATTAATAAGTAAATTATGGACTTAAAATAAATGCTACGCTCTTCCTCCGCTGAACACGAAATTTACTAATTTACTCTTTCAGTGGAGTAATACGTATAATATAAATGTATTAATTATAAGAAATATTATATACATTTGTACCAATATATTATTTTGCAATAAATAAATAAGTATTTTGTACCAAAAGTTAAATAAATAAATAATCAAAACTGTACTCCATCGGCAATCGTTTTAAAGGAATGACAACCAAATAGCATAATGACAACCAAGGAAAAGTAATCATGGTTCAAAGTAATAATTGATTATTTTCATGCATACAATTTCCGTGCTCCTATGAGAAACCGAAAAATATCATGTACGAGTGGTAAATATATTTGACTTAACCATAATATTAATTAAGTTTAGTTTGTCGATCGACAATTCTTGATAGAACTCCATTGTACGTTAATATGTTATAAAAATATAAATAATATTAATTAACCTTTCATCACAATATTCAAACGTAATATGTCAAGAAACTGTAAACCTAATCACGCATAAAATGTGGAAAGTGAAAAGATAAAAGATAAAACACACACACACACACACACACACACACACACACACACACACATTAGTTATATAATAAAGCTGAGTTTTCCGCTAGATTACATTTAACATTTAGTATCGCAGGTCCCCGCTAGATGTAGGTAAATGCCGAAAGCTTATACAAATTACCATCCAACAAGGGACGATTCTTATGGTAATTTCCTAAACTGAAGGAATATTTTCTTTGGCCGTATCGTTTCAACCTCATTCAAATGAAAGTGAATGACGATTAAAAGCAAATGTTTATTTTGTTGAGCTGAATACCCCACAGAGGAAATATTATCCATAAACATTTTCTGTAGGTACGTACATATACCTAACTCCATTTCCTACCTATTTCTATATTCTGTCTCATTGTAGCATTGCTGCTCTAGTGCATTTTTTTAAATGTATACAAAATTATTCCTATTCACAAGGGGGAGGGTTCACTATTTATTACCCTGTTATTTTAATAATATATAATTTGAATTCAACAGATTACGTTTTCATAACTTTTAAAATCTTTTAATAAGAAATATGCATAATTTTATAGTTTAAACGGAACATCAAACACTCGTTTTGTGTTCAAGAACTTTTTTTTATCTAGCAAGTCTTTTGCAAATATGGTTTATGTTATGTGACTTTCATTCTAGTTTCACGCTGTATTTACTAAGGTAATAAACACAAGATTCAACATAGCAAAAAAGTTTTTTTGAAAAGCTAGTGAGGATCTTTAAACTTTTTGGTTTTAATAATTCTTAAATAGTTTAAACTGAATGTGGTTCTGGAAGGAGACATATTATGTCCTGTTTGCGTTATTTTAGGGAATGGACGGGCTTAAGAATTGTGGAGCAGATATTCCGGGCGGCACAGCCCCCCTAGACAACGTGTCATTTAGGTCAAGAAAAGATAACTCAATGTATGGAAATGACAGTTGCCAGTCACGTGACAACTGTCACTTCCATACATTGAGTTAACTTTTCTTGTTTCTTTTCTTGACCTAAATGACACGCTGTCTAGGGGGGCAGGACAGAGAGGGATTCGCCAGTGTGTCCGCCAACTTCGGGGGTACCTGACACAGGGCAACAGAATAATAAACAATTTACCTATATTTTTCAATACAACAATACTTCATATAGTGTACTTTCACTCATTAAAATATTTTTTCAATATGAATCGAAGAATTTAAACATAATAAACAAACAACTACAAATAATATACGTGAAAATCAAGCAATACCTACTCACTTATTTTTGTACATGACATGTGTATTTTTAACGTAGGTACCTACTTAATTCTTCATTATTTTAATATATTGTTGAGAAATTTTCAGTGTTTCTTTTATTATTTATTAATGTTTACATTCATTTAATAAGACTATCAATGTTAGTAATCCTAATGCTTCATTTTTTATAGACAAATGAAAGGAATAAGTTGTTTTAACAATTTTTGTACAATATACGTTACCTATAGTACCTACACATTTCGAAAACTCGCTACTGATTTATACAATATGTGCGAATTGTGTATTTTGGATCTAGTAATAGGTTGATATAAGTATGTTTGAATATAATATAAGGTGGGTGTTGAGTTTTATCACAATAAATAATGGGGAGTGTGTATTTAGTACAGCCAAAGGCTAACATTAGTCGCGCGGACGGTTTTACCATGGGTTTTTCAAAAAGCTTTTGAACTCCTTCATGATGTGATACACCTTTGTTAGTCAAAATTACGACTCCACCGAGAAAATAAACAAATGAAGAGAATGCTTTATGCTTTCAAAGGGGTTGCTCCTCATCTCTTGGCAATAGGACGGAATATTATACTGACGAGCGTAGACAGTTTGTTATTTTGTATTTGCGAAATAAATTTAAATATCGCATAAATAAATGCTTGAATTAAAATATTTATTCTAGACCGACATCAAAGACTACGAAATGTTGATAAAGTTTTGTGTGGAAATCGTCTACTTACGTCTCGAAAATAAAATGTCCCATTTCTTCCTTAAAACGTATCGTATATTTAAATTTATAAGAAGTAGTTATACTTATTTTTATTTGTTAATATCGTCATTAATATATAAATATAAATTTACTTAATTACGTAAATATTTTCTTTATTTACGATCATATTAATATCATATTTCTTAAAAAATCTATTTAAAATTTATTGCCCTGAACTACCAATCGCATAGAATCATAGTATGTATATCAGAAAACTATAGCGTTGTACATTGTGTCGTTACATAATATGGTGATTTTAAAATTAATAAAAGCCAAAAATGTTTTCTTCTTGTGAAAAAATAAATAAATAAGAATTTAAAACAGTATGCTGAGAAGTAGTTATGAAAATAACAATAGTAAAAGTAGCGAGTGATAAAAAACAATAAAAAATAAAAACAATAATGAGAATAACATGAGAAAAAGGAGGTATTCGTTTAAACTGTGTTACTTGAGTATGCTTCTTACTAGGACAACGTTAGATTGAAGTATTCCATAGTATTTGTGGCCGTTGTCGAATGTACGGCCATGGTTCAAAAACTTGCAAAGAACCCGTCAGATGCTCACATTGTGCTTCAACGGAACACGTTTACGTGTCATGTCCGAATAGAGCCAATCAACCCACATGCGCTGTTTGTAAGTTATTTAACAAACCAGCAGTACACCGATCAGGCACTAATGACTGTCCAGCTTATCAAGCAACAGTCAGCAGAGCTTTACTCAATATTGACTATGGCGTGTAATGCTTCTGTTAAATTTGGTCAGCTTAATCTTGGCCGTGGACAATCGGCTTCAGCCGAACTCAGTCAGTCTGCTCATCGCATGAACATTGATGTTTGTCTTATCCAAGAGCCGTACTCTCGAGATGGAATTGTGCCATCATTTGGTCCGGGTGTTCGAGTTGCTATGGCTTCGAGCTGTACCTCAACGAACCCTCCGATGAGCTGTATAGCTATTTACAATCCCAACATTAACTTCATATGCCTGGATCACTTATCTTCTAGTCACTTGGTTGTAGTCCAGATTTCTTCTCCAAGTGATTCGTTTTATATTATTTCGATATATTTTCAGTTTAGTGAATCCGAATTTCGTTTTCTGGATCAACTGGATGTTATATTGGGCCAACTCGGCAACGCATCATTAATTATTGGAGGTGATTTTAATGCCGAATCTATTCTATGGTGTAACACTACCACTTTCGGGTCCAGAAAATTCACCAGAGGTGTAAGCTGCGAAGATTTTATCTCTCGCCACAATTTGAGTGTGTTGAACAATCCTTTCAGTCCACCTACCTTCTCCAACCACATGGGTACAAGTCATATAGATGTCACTTTAGCTACACCTCAGATTAACCACAGATTATGTAATTGGTCTGTTGACGAGGATGCCTCGTGTAGTGACCATAACCTTATCACGTTCCAGATTATTTCCAATGTACCCCCAATTCCTTTAGCGAAACCTTTGCTTAGAAGATTCCGGACAAGGTGTGACAGATGGCGTTGGTTAGACTTTGACCGCTACTTTGAATGCTCGCTGGATCGTTTATCTTGTAGATCTTGTACTACTGCGGAAATGGCCTCATCTTTTACGCAGAGTATAATTTATTGTGCCGAGAAGGCGATCGGCAGAACTTCTTCTAGTCATATGTCTCCTAATGAATGGTGGCATCCTGGCTTAGACATCCTTAAACGAACTTCGACTCGAGCTCACCGCGCGTTGAGAGCGGCCCGTCGTCGAGGAAGTTCAAATGACTTTGTAACTGTACTTCAATGTGAGTATAGACGCTCAAATAATATCTATAAACGCGAGATTTCTCGTGCCAAGTCTGAAGCATGGCGCCGTTTGGTATCTGAGGTTTCAACCACAGATCCTTGGGGTGCTGTGTTTAGATATGCATCAATGAAAAAATATCCAAATGCGTCAGTCTCGTGTATCCGTGATCCACGAACTGGAATTATCACAATAGACTCTGACTCGACGACGAGCACGCTACTTGACATACTTATTTCTTCTGATGACATTTCATCTGATACTCCTCTTCATTCACAAATACGCAATAACCAATCCGATATCCCGCAAACTCCCATATCGACCTTCGCCAATCTCGATGAGCTTGATTTTATCATCAAGAATCTTCACCAAAACAAATCTCCTGGCATTGACCGCATTGACGCAGCTCTCGTACAAAGGTGCTGGCACATAGCTCGCCACGAGATTATCTTATTGTACAACAATTGCTTGCGAGAAGGCTACTTTCCGGATTGTTGGAAAACAGGTTTAATGACTGTTATTCCCAAGCGTAGTGACCTGGATCCTTCTGACCCAAAATCATATAGACCGATTACTTTACTACCTATTTTGGGTAAGGTCTTAGAAAAGCTTATATGTCGACGCTTAGAAGATCATCTTTCCAGTACCCACCCACTGTCCGATCGTCAGTTCGGTTTTCGCGCTGGGAAATCAACGGTTGATGCTATCTTGGCTATATCTGATATTGTTAGTAGCTCTGATAGTAAATATGTTATCTCTATATCTCTTGACATTGCGGGAGCATTCGACAATGCCTGGTGGCCTCTAATTTTAAAAAAACTTCGAGACCGTAAGGTTCCTTGCAACATATATAAAATAGTGAAGAGCTATTTTACTAATAGACATGTGGCCATGCCCGGGGGACAGGATTTGCACTGGCGACCAATTAGCATCGGGTGCCCTCAGGGTTCTGTTCTGGGTCCACTGTTATGGAACATCTTGTTCGACGACCTTCTATCACTTTCAACGCCTACGGGCTGCAGTATTTTGGCATATGCCGATGATGCTACAATCCTTATTCAAGGTAACACCCGAGCACTTATTGAGCGCGCAGCTACTCAGTTACTTTCTTCTGTTGCAGATTGGGGTATAAGTCATAGACTCAATTTTGCACCTAATAAGACATATGGGTTAGTGTTAAAAGGCATAATGAAAAGTCCTCCCTCCATCAAATTTATCAATACACGTGTAATATTTAAGGATAGGGTCAAAGTTTTGGGTGTTACACTAGATAGAGGCCTAACTTTCCAATACCATGTTCGTGCTGTATCCGACAGTGCAAAAATAGCCTTCCAAAAGATTTCACGTCTTGCTCGAGCTAGTTGGGGCCTTAAATTTCCAGTAGCAAGACTGTTTTACAACGCTACCTTTCTGAGTATTATGTGTTTTGCCGCTCCTTGTTGGGCTCATCGTTGTGAAACCCAATACATTAGACGTCTGCTGCTTTCTGGACAGCGCTTCGCTCTAATAGCTTTAGCAAAGGCTTACAGAACCTGCGCTACCGACACACTTTCTATTCTCACAGGTATGGCTCCCCTTGATCTGGAAACACAGCGACGAGCTTCAATACACAACCTGTATAGAGGCCGAAGCTCAATTTTGGGTGGTGTTTCTCTCCCACCTGTAAATTTACCCACAGTTCGTGGAGAGATCGAGAACTTGGCCCGGAGTTCTCTTTTAGATGCTTGGCAACGTCGCTGGTCCTCTTCTTCCGTGGGCAGACTGACATTTTTATTTCTTCCCGATGTGAGGACTCGAATTTTTTCCTCGTGGATTGTTCCCGATTATTGGACCACGCAATTCCTTACTGGACACGGCAGTTTCAAAAGCTATCTCTTTCGTTTTCACTTATCCGATTCGTCCTCATGTCAGCTTTGTGATAACCCTGAACAGACTTCTGAGCATATCCTATGGGAATGCACTAACTTCTCCGTGTCAACTTACCGACGAGAACTCTACGACGATGTCCGTGGGAATTTCTTTGGACCCATTGGACATGCGGACCTTGTAGCCACGAAGAGCAATTTTAGGGCTTTCAAGACTTTCTGTCTTAAATTCGGTGCACTATTATCTTCACTATCACTGAGCAGTGAGCCAGTTGTTTCAACATGATTAGCTCTCTTTGGCACATTAAGTGCAGTGTCTGCAAGGTTTTAGAGTTCTCCGGACTCTTCAAATGTTCTTTATGTGTTCTTTCAGAGTTTTGCAAGGGGCCGTTATTAGTCCCCATAAGCAGAACGGGTGGTGGTGGGGGAAGAACAGTATAATTACGTATATTTATTACATTAAACTAATAGAATCGATCGTCTAATAAAAAGAGGAATGAATTTCATAAAATATAAAATGAGCCAATTTTAATTGTACTAATATAGTCATAGTATTCTGTTTATTTAAATGTGATTATCTAATTTTTTTTCATTGTTTGAAAATGTCACTTCGTGTAAGAATCCCGAATGACGAAAAAATCATATATTTTTTAATTTTATTTGATTATCGAATAACTTAAAATGACTCATATTTTATCATAATCTGGATACCTAATCATCTGATATCCAAAGTCACTCGCCGCAATGAATCGTATATTTTTTTTTCACCCCGTGGTGGTAAAAGAGACGGAAGATCGCGGATGCGAAAAGCAATCAAAACCTATCAAAAATAAGAAGTGGGTATGGAAGGAAGTGAAAGATGAGTTCTGTGCAGTTTCTGAAATATATTTACTTTTTTCTTGGATCAGCGCTTTGCGGCTGTGGTAAGGTCGATAGAATGATGAATATCATATACTCGTATATACTTATTCTTCTTGTGGTCTTTATTAGTATTGCAAACAAACCTTACTTGAAACTATTTATAAACTTTTATTTTACTTCTCGGATGTTAACAGGTACTATGTTAATTATTATTAAAAATACGCACCCAATTACATGTCGCCACATTCTAGAGATTTATGATATTAATCGTCTCATAAATTCAGGCTAAATATTGTGTCTCCACCGGGAACAGATTCCGGAATCTTTGGCTCATGAGTCAGATATCTAAATAACTGAGTCTTCTTTTTCTTATCTCTAGGAGGTGTTCGGTGTCTTGTATTTATCCACAGTCGCACATCGAGTCTGAATAACCGAGTCATGACCTTTTACGATTACATGCAAAATAAACATAAAAAAAAATATTCTAGTCATTTTGATGTGTTTAAGCTTTATTTACACTCATACCAGGACTAATAGAATACGAGCATAAAATAAATATTTCTTGTTTGGCCATGGCTAAAAATGGTTAAGCACTTCGTCATTATTATTATTTTTCAATGAATATGTCCTTATCTACATCTTCTTACGTTCCCTAAATTAAGCATAAATGCTTGCGCTATAGGTGAACGAAATCGGTCGAGGCAGATTCGAACTCGCGACCACTGGATTACTAGCCCAGCGCGCTAACCTCTCTGCCATCGACCCATCTTAAAATACTTTTTTTTTAATCTAAAAATTTAAGAATGGCAGTGGCGTAGGTTGTAATTCTGGGCTTTCTTGCAATAATTACGTACGAACTCCGTATTGAAATAATAATGAGTTTACATGAGTAGGTACCTAAATATTCAAGTATTCGCATGATAAATACATAATTATTATACATAATATTATTGATTTAAAATTAAATTCATTCAAGCTCAATCTCGAAAAAATATGATAGCTGTGTTTTTTCACGGTATCATGTTTTGAAATTTGGGCGCCTTGTCAAGCTGAGGCCTCATGCTTTGTATGAACTTGCAGTTAGGTAGGTACCCCACTGATTTGGCGTTGACCCTAGTCAAATCAGATATTAGTAAGCCCCAGAAGAGATGCCTTTTAATCTTTTCGTAGGAAAAAAATATAGGTACAAATTGGAACAAGCAGTAATGAATATTGAACATAGTATAACTCCAGTTATACTCCATAGTACTCCAAATATACGAAACAAACACACAATAAATAAAAAGTAAAAAAAAATCCCTGTTTCTAATCACAATATAGTTTTACCTTTTGGGCGAGACTTAAAGCGTGGTAAAAATAAAACTACATTGATATATGTATTAAAATTATATTTTTAATTACAAAAATTAATTACATGTTTCGTCTTCAGTGTGATCGCTAACTAAGACCCTGGAAGAAAGTTCACTGGAAGCAATCAGTATGGGATGCGGGTGTGAGGTTCAACTAACCTGGTTTTGATATTGGTTCACAGTTGTTATCTCCGAGGTTCGCTCTTCTTCGGCGAGGTGGTAGCGTGGGGGGCGGAGTATGGAGGAGGGGAGACCCGAGGAGGGGAGAGCACTATGGCACGAAGTACCAACCCCTAATCCTTCTGTCACCATGAGATGGATGAGATACCACCTGATGGCGGAAAAGATTCTCTCACCGACTCCCTACCAAAGAAACTTCTTCAGGATTACTTGCTTATATTTTGGTTTAAGATTTCATCTTACATATAATTCTTCATTTCACTACATCTATATGGGTCTATGTATTCACATCAAATATTTTTATACTTTATTGTTTATAATTTGTATATTTACATTTTATAGTATAAGAAGATATAATTATAATCATTTATTAATTTTCACTGACAATAACATCTCAATAGAGACGAAGTTGGGATATCATAGTAGAACCAGGAACTCAAGCACCTACAGTGCTTACGATCTGTCATCGGCTGGTTTACCTGATCACTTTATGCGCTTGGGCAACTTTCACCAATTATGCCTTTATTGAGTTCCCTTATGTATGTAATTTTTGAAAGTTCCATATATTTGAATAATGTGTAAACATTTCACCTGAATAATACGAAATTATACTATTGCCATCTATGAGGTAACGGAGAAACCTTGTTTTATAACCCCAGAGAAATTAGTTTATTTGTAAACAATTAAAGCAACATGCTTCATTCAGGAGATATGATATTAGTTGTCTTTTTAATAAATTCATAACATAACGTGACAATAAAAATACAAATAATATTGTTATATATTACAGGTATGTATATCAATTGTTATACAACCATTAATTTACTTCTACTTCCAGTAGATCTGTTTCAGTGAAAATTCAGTCTTAAGCCATAAATTTGATCTGACTTAAGCTTTTTTTACGCTTATTTTGTCAAGATATTAGGTACAACTAATTTATTGAAATAGATTATTTATTTTTTATGTACAATATTAACTTTTAATATGTTTTTATCTTAATTGAATATAATTTTGTTGTCTGAATTAAACTGAATTGAATATCTTTGAATCTAATATTGTTTTTTTCAATATCTGATTTCCTACCTTACATCTTAAAATAGTCAACACAATAGGGTTTATTGCAATAAGGAAATCTCCAAGTTAATTAAGTATAAAAGTGCATGTCTTTTTAAGCTGATTGATTTTTTTATGACAATCTCAATTTTAGACAATCGACTACCCAAAATTGTCTTCGAGGAAGTCCCGAAGGGTCGTAGAGCAAGGGGTAGACCATCAAAAAGATGACTGTTGGACATCCAGATCACAAGAGGCAGTCTCCGACTGAAAAAACAGGCCTTCGACCTAAAACCAGAGGAGGAAGAAGAAGATTTTTTTATTTATGTATACCTACTTTTTGGCGTGTATTCGGAGATTTTTTTAAAAACAAATAATTTTTATTTGGCTCTATACATACTTCGTTGGTCATAAAAATCCTATATATTTTATATCATTTTTTTTTGTCATGTTACAAATATTTTTTTTACGATTTTAATAACATGGTCAACCCTTATAGGGTGGTGTATAAATTAAATAATCAATATTTGGTAATAAAAGTTAATAACAATAAAAAACGCAATGATACGGTTAATATGGTGTTATAAACATCCACAGCAATCATTATTGTAAAATAATAATAATTCATCCTTCATTTTTCCCATGGAATAAGTGAACAATCATTGGATCTAGATTGTTCACGCTGTTCTCTCTATATGGACAGTGTCGGATTAGAGTTTTTTTTTTATATTCATCTGATTAATCATAACAAAAGACAAATTCATATAGCGCCGTTTAATAAAACAAGTGCCTGCGAAATACTGCAGTTTAATTTATTGATAGTCTCAAGTCATTGTGCACCTCGTGTGTCAGTGGGTAATAATTTATTCTATTTATTTACGTTAGATACATGTATGTCAATGGTACATTTCGACTGCTTAATGTCAAAACAATAACTACAAAAATGGTCAAAATGAGTTATGTAATATTCCACTCATGGCTCTTTATTTACTGTCAAAACTGTGTATCGCTCCGACAGTTTTGACAACAAAAAACAGTAATATTTAAATGATGTATCTACAAGATTTGTATTTCATTTAATGTCAAAACGATGTACCAGGCGTTACACCGTTTCGACACTAAACTATACAACGTTAACGACAGAATGATGCATCCGATACACCGATTGCACTACTGCCTATGCTACCTAATATATTTTGTACATTAAAAAATAATAAAATGCAAATTGAAAATGTACAAGAGATTTTTCATTTATATATTTGTCATTTAGTTGTATTGGGTTTACCGCTTGGGTAAGGTTACCACTTTGGTTGAAAGGGTTTGCACACCAGTTGGACAAGGTGATGCAAGCCTGTCGGCGGGAACCGCGACAGGCTTGTGGTAATACCGGTTTGCTGGACGTGTAGGTATGAAACCTGTGTGTCCGCCTTTGGTTACATACAACTAAACGATAGCACAGATGCTGTGGTCGACTCCCAGTTACCGTCTATCGGAGTCTCCCGATAGCCAGGTACACGGATAGATCGATCTAGCACATATGATACCGTAGACAATTGATAATAAATGCAGAATAGAACTCAGTTAATTATTGTTGGACAGAGATTAAAAGATGTAATAAGAATATAACTTACTCGTTTAATATTTAGTTGTGCTTCTATATATAATGGTAATTGGTTTTACTCATTGAAATATATAATGTACTTATTTCTAGTTTACAAATTTAGATCGCGGATCTTGAACTATGAATAGGCGACTGGGCAGCGTAAGGACGTAGCTGGAGGTCTGGATGATACCGAATGATCGTGATTTGGTCATTGGTCATTACTGACATCGGAGTACCGAGTCTAGGACTCCTTGCTCCTTCATCTGACGTTACTTTGCTGGTTGGGTTTGAGATGATTTACTGAAGAGGGGCTTGTTATACGCGAGAATTGACAAGAGAGTAAGATAAACTAGAAGAGCGGGGGGGCTTAATTAAAAAAAAAAAAAAAAAATTAAAAAATATAATAAAAATAATAATAATAATAATAACAAGTTTTTTTTTTTTAGAGTTGCGAGGTGGGGTTGCGAGGGAGTCTGGCGAGATAGGGTTGATATTATGGTGGGGGTTCGGGTGGGGGTGGTCTTTTGAGGACAGATTTGGGTCGTTTGTGCTTGAAGGACTCATTTTCGTCGTAAGAGGCTAGACTGTTAATGGAGGGATTTTTATGGGAGGGAATTTTTTCGTAGAAGCGTTTGGAGAGGTGGGTGATGAAATCTTTGATTGTGGGTATTTTTGCATCCTCGTGTAAGTGTGAGGTTCTCACCCATCTTGGAGCGCCAAGAGCTAAACGGATGGCCATGAATGATCGTGAACCCGGTGGAACTCCTTATATACCGGCTTTGTCGTAGCCGGGTGAGCGTTTGTGGTAGCTCGCCGCTCGCGTGTAGTGCAGTACATGGTAGCGTCAGCGTAGCGATGTGGCGCAGTGACTATTGCGCCACAGTCATAACTGGAAGGAGCGCTGATAGCCCAGCGGTAAGGTCGTCGCCTCACATGTGTGTGGTCGACGGTTCGAATCCGGGCGGGGCACGCACCTCTGGTTTTTAAAAAATCTATGTGCGGATTTATATCACTAGCCATATATGTAGCCATGATCTAATTTGTCATGATCTAATTTGTCTGGTTCCCTTTTCTAAGGGTTACGAAGGTCAGATGGCAGTCGCTTCAATGTAATAACCAGACTCGCCAATTCCAGGATAATGGTCAAAGCGTACCCCGATAGAAACGGGACAAAAAGCGCTAAGGGGAAAGAAAGAAAGAATTTGTCAAAACTGGGAGGCTTTGTGGACACTTTAGTCAAGAATAAAGACGACAAAAAAATTGTATGCTAATAAACTGATTTTGTGTTTCTGGGCACTTGTGATGAACAAATGCAAGACCAAGACCGGTGTGGTCATGGTCTTACGCTTACAGATGTGGTATAGGGGGCAAGTCTGGTCAACCGGCGGAATCAAAACCATCCATGTTTACCCATATCATGGATGTAATATATAACTCCATAAGATAATTATATCCATCCTGGGTTCGATTCCCAGCAGAGAAGAAATTTATTGAAATTCATTTCTCACGCAAATATTGCTTCTGGAACACTGGTTAGTTGGAAGAAATTGCCATACGGCAATAAACTCGCCACTTGCGCAGGGTGTAAGGAAGTGTTCAATATTAATATTATTATGAAACTTGTTACAGAGTTATAATATATAAACAAAACGGAGTTGAATACAAATTAAATAGTGAAGTATATTACTACTCACAATCCTAAGGGGATATAGTGGGGAATTATTAATTCGCAATTTTTAAGTTTATTTTTTTATTGCAGATTATTAACTAGTATCATGCTGAGATTGTATTCTTAAAGTTTCATCACAATGTATCTTTGTGTGTGTGCTGTATACTATGTTATATGTGAAGTATGTGTTATATGCTTTATGCTTTGTACGGCGTGTTTATTCTACTTCATCGATTATAGACTAAAGCACTCATTCAATTATTTTTAAATTTTGCAATTTTGTATATCTAATACTCGCTTAGACATCGTTAGATTTTGAAGAATATCTAATCAGTTCTTCTCATTTTTTTAAATGTCAAATATTTCAAAGTGACCCCAAGCTCAGGAAACTTAATATTTGGAATTTGTATTTTCATATAATTCGATGAATGAGTAATAAGTTATGTTTACGAATGTACGAGTAATTATGTATGTTTGATTATTTTTATTACTATAGTTTTATTTTTCAACATAATGTACTATGCAAATTGTATTTGATTAATGAAATAATTTGATGCTTAAAAATAAGAATATGATATATAATTTGTGATATTAATAATTTCCAAATCCGGTCCTCGTCGGCGGTTCCGACGACAGATGTTTGAATTCTCAAAAGCAAACTGTTGAAATGCGTTCACGCCTGTCTTGGTCTCGTATCGCGACTGATTTATGGCCGACACAATATACACTATCACCCCACATCTCCATCTCTCTCTATTCTGTCCTGTCCCCACATTGACTATACATTAACAACTTTCTGATGACACTTTGCAATGTCCAGCAGTGACTTGAACATCAGACTTCTTCTCCTATACCTCGTTCGGGTTGAAATGGTAGTCTAACCCTTAATGTCCAATAGAACATCTTGGATCTTCATCTTCTAGCAACAGATCAATCAATGATCATCTGTTTTTGGGATGAATTGAATTATGTCCTGGACATCTTGTAGGTACAATTATTAAGAATATTGTGCATTTACCTAAAAAAATAATAAAAATAATGACATCCTTGTAATTAACGGCAATTTTTGA
The DNA here is from genome assembly GCA_963576475.1 of Molanna angustata. NCBI lineage: Eukaryota > Metazoa > Arthropoda > Insecta > Trichoptera > Molannidae > Molanna > Molanna angustata. Next base: position 22,068,280 of record OY754968.1, on the reverse strand, counting down.
TAATTTTTTTTATAATTTTATCACTTTGTTTTTTTTTCCAAACATAAATATCATGTTTGATAGTATATATTTATTAAGAATATCTTGAATAAGTGTGTCATAGTATTATGGTTTTCGGCTTGGGACACAGTTTTTCGCTTTGAAATATGTCTAAATTTGTAGGTACGTCAATGAATGTCACAAATTTACAGAATATGGCGACTCGTTATTTGTTTTTAATAAAAATATGGCATAGTTACTGCTCTAAACAAAAAATATGGCATAGTTACTGCTCTAAACAAAAAAAATGGCATAGTTACTGCTCTAAACAAAAAATATGGCATAGTTACTGCTCTAAACAAAAAAATGTCATAGTTACTGCTCTAAGCAAAAAAATATGGCATAGTTACTGCTCTAAACAAAAAATAGTTAATTTTCAGATCTATAAAATGAAATATCAATTATGAAAACATTTTTTTTGTATTTAGAAAACAACATTTCTTGTTTACAATTTGTTGAATCACAATGAAACATTTATGAAAGTATTAACGTATGAGTTTACTTATTTCAAGTAGAAAAGAGTTTTAGGGTTGTGATATTTTAGTTTAAGATTCTAGGAGGTCGGAAATAATAAGGGCAAAGGTAAATAGAAACGGTATTTGTTGAGGAAACATAAAGACGTGGAAGAAAAGGAAAGAGGAAATCTTTACCGCCGAGGTTTCTTATTTTTACGGACAAAACACATCTCAGTGTGGGAATATTGGGCAACATAACCAGATGGTACCATCATACCAAGATAGTCAACATTTTCTATTTTACAATGATTATATTATTTTAAGAGTTTAAAAAAATAGACGACAATAAAAATTAGTCAATTGGAGATTTGTCATTGTAGTTAAAAAAAAATCAAATGCAGGAAAAACATAATACTACAGTCAAACCATTATTTCCTAGTTCAAAAATGATAATACATATACGGAGAAGAAGATTTTATGATTTTATGTACACTGCTACAACTCTAAATTACTCACATTGCTTTATCATAATAATTAAGGGGCGCCTGCTGACAGCGTACTTTTTTTTTTCAATGTGATATTCGATAATCACTACTAATAGAATAGTTTTGCAAAAGATAACTTGATTTGGATGTTAATGAAGAAAAATATTTCTCAACTAAACCCTAAATGATGAAGAAATTTCAAATGTTTCGTCAAAAAATCGAGTTTATTTGTTGAAAAAGGTTGAGATTCTTTAGTTCGTTTCTGTGTTTCATCGTTGGTAGGTTGTGTTACATAAGATATATGGATATAATATAATATAGGAGTTTTACACGCGTACATAAATGTTTGCAAATCCGTGAGAAGAAAAGGCTTTGATAAAGGTTTCTTTCTTCGCTCCCCGCTGTTAAAGTAAATGACCCGGCAATGTGAGAATCATTACGAAAAAGGAAAATCTCTTAAAGTATTGCTGAACGGTCGAATAACGAAAATATCTTGGTACATATGTATATACGTAGAAAGTAATACACCAGTAAAACTCTACAAAAATAAACCATTATAATATTTAAGTATACTCTATTTCACGAACCTATCAAAACTGTTAGTAAATCGATAGCAAAAAAACTTAAGCGAATTGAATACATTCTTAATGTTGATTTAGTATTAATGAATATAAGAAGAGACCACGTTGAACGCATGGACGACAATTAATAGAATACAAAGAGGTAGAAGGACGGTTGAACCTCCTCCAGGAAAATCCTAATTACAAATAGATCTAATGACCATATACACGATGAAGAAGAAGACGAAATGTATATAGGTATAAGAAATATAAAATTACATCATTCAGCGGCCTTACCGTTCCGTTCTCAATCGCAAAGTTTTTACTTAGAACATGCCTTTGTACCATACCATCACGCCATTTCCCTATTTGGCGTAGACAGAGAGAACCGAACGCCAGACTCCTCTCTCTTGACACACATTCCTCGCTTCATTCACGTCCATACATCGTCTCATACACGCTCTTCTATTATTCTTACTTCTAACATCACCATCTATCAAAATCCCATTTATGTGATCGTGCCAACTTTTTCTTGGCCGACCTCTACTTTTCGTTCCTCTTTTATCAGCCTTGTACATTTTTTTTGTCAGTCGGTCATCACTCATTCTTTCTATGTGGCCGAACCACCTTAGGGCATTTATTTTCATCTTACTTACGATATTTCTTTCAATCATACATTCTCGTCTAATATCCTCATTTCTTATTCTATCATACATCGTTTTACCACACATTCGTCTTGGTGACCTCATTTCAACCGCGTTTATTCTACTTTCATGCGTCTTCTGCCATGTCCATTTCTCACTAGCATACATTAGAGTCGCCTTTGCACATGCCTTTGTAACGGAGTATAATTCGGTAAGAAGGTATGTTTTAATCATAATAGTCAATTATGTGAATTAACGCAGGCGAAAGGTATGTTCTAAACGAAAATTCTAAATTAAGATAAGGGATTGATTCGAGTGTTCAGATTAAGGCTACAGATCAGTACCAACTCTTGACACTCATACATATGTATGTAAACGAAACAACGTTAATTTTATTTTATTATAATTTAAGCTCCATTTTTTTCTGAATGTATAAATCGTGATTGTCAAAACTTTTTTAACTTTATGGTGTGTGAAAAAACATGGAATGAAAATGTCCATTATAGATTATGATATTCCAGATGGGTCAATGCATCAATTACCCATAATGTTACCTCTTTATATTGATACTTAACGAATAATTGTAGCAAATTCACTAAGAGACAAGTATTTTATATAATTTATAGTAAGTAGGTGCCCTTAAAGAAACATCTTTGAGGCCGGGAAATTGAGAGCCTATATAAGCATTTTAATTCAAAATAAAATATGTGAAAAGATATTATTTTCAATTTAAGACATGTCAACATAACAATATTATTATTTTTATTTTAATTCAGAAGTAAATTAAGTAACTTTATAAAATGTAGTAAGTAATAATTTCATTGTCTATGAAAGAAGTCGTGTCTCTGATAACTAATCCAAATAAACAGTACTTTCATAATATTGTCAATAAAATCTTGATTAAAGTAAAGTTAGAACAATCGTCGCCCGTGCCACAAACCAATTTATTTTAATTGCACAATTTTGTCATCAGTTTTTATAGTTATTAACGAAGCTCTAAATACTTTTCTCTAGCAATAACCATTGTCACATTCATTGTTGATACAATCTCATTGGCTACTTTTAATGAACACATCAATCGTGTTGATTACATCAAATTTAAAATGTATTATTTTACAATTTATGTAATCTTAACCGAAATCAGGATTTTGTTTTTATGTTCTGAAAATAAAAATCCAAGAAAACACATGGGTAAATAAAATTATGAATGCTGATAACGATAAGGATATTTTATAAGAATTGACACCCTCTAGATTATTATAATAAAATTAATTGTTTTGTTATACTATATTTTTTAGTTATACCTATTCATATCTACATAGTCTGAATTATTAAATTCGAAGGAATAGGTACATCGATTTAATGTTTACCCAAGCATGTTGAAATTTAATAGATAAATGCTCCAAATTCCATATGACTAACAACAATTATAAATATTATTTTCAATTCCGTATTGCATATATTTTGTTTTTTTGTTTTTTGTAAATGCTCTGATGAGCGAGGAAACAGTAAATAAATAAATTTTCTAAGTAGGTAATGTACTTACAAGGAAAATGTGACAACAAAATGTCTTTACAAAATAAAATATCGTACTACGCATGTCAAGGACTTATAAACAAATGCAAAACAATAATCGAAAAAGAAAGTTCCTACCTAACTTTTGACTAGTAAGAGCTCTGAAACTTTAGATAAAAATTAACAATTTTGTATATCTGAATTTGAATTATGACTGCAATACATGTTGCAAAATACAGGCGTTTTTCATATTTATTTATTTTTATTTATTTATTTAGGTTAAAGTTGGACAAAAAACAGCGTTAAGACATAGTACTATACAATAGTAACATCAAGTATTAAGGCCTTTTACATTTTGTCGTTATGATTGATATAAAATAATACAAGTTTGCAAAAAATCAAAAAAAAAAATATGATCATAAGTTGGTATGTACGTAGGTAAGAGCAACATTTCAAGTTAACAATGATTTAAAACATAATATTCAACTAAAAGGAAAAAAGAAAAAAGATAATTATTAGATCGATTTTGAAACTTCAAAAAGGGTGTCCATTTTTTTATTAACTTGTTATAACATTTTTCATTTATTTCGCTTTTTATTACTTGTTAGAAATGTAATTTTTATCTGTAATCATATTATCAAGTAATGTCTGAGGACCAATTCTAGCTTATAAAAAGATATTGATATTGCAAGTTAATCAGTTGTGTATCGCTTGCTGGAGATATCTGTATCATGCTGAGAACTACAAAACAAACAGCGTGATATCGATTAAATGACGGTTTTCATTATAGAAGGTAATAAATGAAATCATTTATTTGTAATGAAAACCTAAAATATTTTTACTAAAAAATCTATACTTCATTTTCCTGAACTTAATAACAACTACATAATATTAAAATTTCTTCATAATAAATACCTATAGCATCATAAACATTATTCTTAATGTAATATGTATTTTAAAAAGACATCCTCTAAAGATTTTTGTTTGCTGTTTTTTACACACAATAATCTCATTGAGATTACGATACTGTATAAAGAGAGCGAGCGAATCAAGTGAATTTTTTTTCAAGGATGAATATGTCCTTGCAACAAGTGCATATACATTTATACATCCTCAAATAATCCCTTAATTAAGCATGTGATTGTGCAATAGGTGAACGAAATCTATCGTGACAGGATTCGAAATCGCGACCACCGAATTACTAATCCAGCGCACTAACCGCTCCGCCACCACCCATCTCAAATGTATATCTAGAAAGCGTGTTCCGAGGTGTCGAAAGACTAAATAAATATATATAAAAAAAGGAAAGCATCGGAAGGTATCTGACAAGTCCAAAGTATTGCCAATTATGTCAAATGTCGGCAGCCAAAATTACACAGCACTAATTAGTAGTTGCCCTAACAATAATGCGTATGCTAGTGAAACGGGCTCATGAAATAGGTATTAACGCAATGGAGATTGCATACTTTATTTATTATATTTATTTATTCATCTTTCTGTACATAATATTAACAAATATATTATACACGGGCGGGCTTATTGCCATTAGGAAATTCCTTCCAACCAACCAGATTATTTATTTATTTAATATACAGAGACACCAACAGAACACTGAACAACACAAACCAAAAAAAAAAAACATGAAACAAAAAAAAATAGAATCTCCAGTGCTCCAATAACAGGTATCTCCCGCATGGCTATTGTGCATAATTAGGTAGGTACAATCAACGTCTCCTGACCATTCAAATTATAAAAAAGACATTACTTTGCACAGTTAAAAGGAAAGTTTAAAATACACATATACATATATGTAGGAAAACAAAAAGAAAACAAATAATGAACTAATAAGATAAAACAAAAAAAAAAGGAATAATTGAACTGAGACAAAAAAAAAATTTTAGCCCAGCATACTTTAAAGATTACAAAGTATGACAAAATTGTGTATGACAACAACAAAAGAATAAGAGCAAAGTGAAACAAAGAAAATATATATAACACTAAGATACTATTAAAACAAAAAAAATGAAAAATAATTTATAGTAAAAAAGGGATTGGGTAAGGACAAGAAGAGTAAATCGGGATCACATGTTCAGGGATAAACATTCCTTCTTTAGTTTTTTCTTTAAAATACAAAGTGAGTTAGACGACGCAATATCCGGACTAAGGCTATTCCATAATCTTGCTGATTGTACTTCGAACGAAAAGCTGAGAAATTTATGATTTTTTTATAGGTATCTATCATTTCACTATGTACACCCTCACGTTGCTTTGGTTGGTTGGAAGAAATTGTCTCATGGCAATACACACGCCATTGTACAAATTATTGTAAATGTACAAGTTAAATACATAAATAAATATTATGTAAGAAAATATTCCATGATTTAATGAAAAATACGTGAATATGGAGTGAAAGGGATATTAAAAAAAAACAAAGTGAATGCTTTGATGTGGTTTGGCTACGTAGAAATAAATGAACGACGAGCATCTGAAGAAACTGAAAGAAGAGTCGTGAGATATAATAAGAAAACAAAAGACCACATAAATATTATACTACTGAAGAACGTAATGCAAGAACCTGCATTTTACAGGAATATATGTGGTAAATGACATATTAAAATTGTTATCGCAGTTAGTCTTCAACGTCCAAGTTAGTTTTCAACACAGCAAATATTTTTTCAATAATGATTTTTTTCACAATATTTAGAACACTGGATAGGTATTCTATAATACAGAGGATTATGCTTTATCAAGAATTTAACGACTATTTACAATATCAGGGCTCGTAAAATTCTCTTAGAAAATCAATAAATTTAATGACAGTTTATCGCTTAGATAATACTGTAATATTTAATCGTGGCTTTTAGACGTTTTTATTAGACACTATATAAATTTACAATAAAAATCAATATAATGCGTGTAGATACAATATAAAGTAATGTAAAATAAAAATTTTATGTAACGCTTTAGAAAATTATTCTCTATCAAAAATAAAATATAAATTATTATTGAATAGGTAGATTAAATTTTATTCGTAGTAAAATGACACGCAATTATAATATTATTGATTTCAACAAATTACACACCATATCAATATCGACTAAATGTGACATCAATGTTATAAATTTAAAAACTAGAAATCAAGATCAGGGGCATAATAACATAGCTGTCTAACATATTTTTTCAATAAATTTATCGACGAGATATTTTTACTACTACATTTAGCTATATATGTATATAGGTTAACAATTGTATAGAGTCCGGCAAATAACTTGAAAATTTTTGTCATGGAGGGCGGCGCTGTTCTCATAATATCAACCAACAAAAAAAATTACAGTCTATGCAGTCCACAAATTTACGGTCTGGGAAATCCATTATTATATTATGTGATACCTATATGCAGATGGGTGGTGGCAGAACGTTGAATGCGCTGTGTTAGTAATCCATTGGTCGCAAGTTTGAATTCTGCCACGACCGATTTTGTTCACGTATAGCACAAGCATATGCTTATTTTAGGGAATGTAAGAATATTGATGTGTACCTACTTGATACAAGAACATATTAACTCTTTTTTTTAAATGAATATGTCCTTGTTAAACAAGTACCTACATAATATACATCTTCATACTTTACCTGAAATATGCAAATAAATGCTTGTGCTATAGGTTTTGAAAGTATTTATTGACAAAACATTGCTTAGAATAATTATTTTATTGTTAAATAATATTTAATGTTTCTATTAACGTTTATTAGATAAATATATATATATATATATATATATATATATATATATATATATATATATATATATATATATATATATATATATATATATATATATATATATATATATATATATATATATATATATATATATATATATATATATATATATATATATATATATATATATATATATATATATATATATATATATATATATATATATATATATATATATATATATATATATATATATATATATATATATATATATATATATATATATATATATATATATATATATATATATATATATATATATATATATGTTATATTTGATGTTTTCACGGGTGAAATATGTTATAATATTTTTATCTCGGTTTTCCCGTGTCAGTAGGTCTTGACTAAGACCATTTGTCTTCCGACGTTTCGCCTGAATATCACCAGGCATTTTCAAGGACTTAACGAAAAGCACGCGCGCGACACACGTCTTCTTGACGGTGAGCTTTCAGTGTGAGTAGACGTGTGTCGCGCGCGTGCTTTTCGTTAAGTCCTTGAAAATGCCTGGTGATATTCAGGCGAAACGTCGGAAGACAAATGGTCTTAGTCAAGACCTACTGACACGGGAAAACCGAGATAAAAATATTATAATATATATAAATATATATATATATATATATATATATATATATATATATATATATATATATATATATATATATATATATATATATATATATATATATATATATATATATATATATATATATATATATATATATATATATATATATATATATATATATATATATATATATATATATATATATATATATATATATATATATATATATATATATATATATATATATATATATATATATATATATATATATATATATATATATATATATATATATATATATATATATATATATATATATATATATATATATATATATATATATATATATATATATATATATATATATATATATATATATATATATATATATATATATATATATATATATATATATGTTAAATCTAAGGTTTTCGCGAGTACAAAATATGTTATTATTAAGTATTTTGGGGATAACCCGCGTCAAATTATGATTCCCGAGAGAATCAGTCGTCTGCCGACGTTTCGTCTGAATCACATCAGACATTTTCTAAAGGCGCCTTGTTAATAAATTTTCGTCTCGAGGGATAGTGCACGCACGTCCGTTCGAGTCGAAAGCTTACTACCTTGGTAGTAAGATATAACATATTTCACCCGTGAAAACATCAAATATAACATATATATATATATATATATATATATATATATATATATATATATATATATATATATATATATATATATATATATATATATATATATATATATATATATATATATATATATATATATATATATATATATATATATATATATATATATATATATATATATATATATATATATATATATATATATATATATATATATATATATATATATATATATATATATATATATATATATATATATATATATATATACACACGTCTACTCAAACTGAAAGCTCACCGTCAAGAAGACGTGTGTCGCGCGCGTGCTTTTCGTTAAGTCCTTGAAAATGCCTGGTGATATTCAGGCGAAACGTCGGAAGACAAATGGTCTTAGTCAAGACCTACTGACACGGGAAAACCGAGATAAAAATATTATAACATATTTCACCCGTGAAAACATCAAATATAACATATATATATATATATATATATATATATATATATATATATATATATATATATATATATATATATATATATATATATATATATATATATATATATATATATATATATATATATATATATATATATATATATTTCAAATAATTGACAAAATCAGAGACAATTTATAATGTAAAATTACAATTATTCTTTTAGAATTTGAGAAAGGCACAACAGATTGAGACGATGGTACAAATTAGAGAGCCACGAAAGAGTATAATAAGAAGAGCTGACCCCAAAACAAGTACATGGAAAAGACAAGGATTTTTTTAACGAACTGTAGGTACATAATATGCATAAACAAAGAGGTTAATTTATAAAAATAACATTCAAAAGTCTCCAATAAAAGGTCAGAGAGCATTATAATTATACTCTACTACCCAATTGCTGTCTTTCGATGAAAATATAACCAAAAAAGACACATGCATGATAAATGACATTTGACATTTAAAACGCTCGATGCTGCGTTCAGATTGAAACACCCGCCGTTCAAATGCGTTCAGTGAGATTGGTGTGAAAAGCGCCATAATATGCAACTTCAGGTACATCCGACACTCAACCGACGTCGAGTGTTGTATGTGAACGCAGCTCTAGACAGATGGGATGGAGGCGAAAGTAACAGGAGGTCAAGGCTCGAGTTGGGCTGTATCAGAAAGAGAATTAGAGACAATATAATAATATATTAAGAACAACAAATAAAGTTAAGTGAATTATTATAGCATTAGAATGAAGCAACTCGGCTTTTTAAATAATACGTAGATTGCCAAAAAGAAATGTCGGATTTATGGTTGGGGTTGAAGGCGATTATAATTATCTATTATTCTCCCTTCTCCCCTTCTCATTTATGTGTCTCATCAAGGGTTTACGAGGTGCGGGTACGATTTTTTTAATTGTTGTTGTTTTTTTACGATATTTTCATTCTTTGTAGCTGTCATGTTTAGTCGCACAGAGCACGAAATCCAAGCAGCAGGTCATTACACTAATGGTTCATTCCGTGTAAAACACAAGTGGCTCAGTTGGGGAGAAGTAAGTACATCATAAATAAATGCATACTAAATATTATTTACCTTCAAAATGCCTTAATTATCATTGTTTGTTTTTAAAATATGTCTGTTTATGTCATTTGTAGTTGCAATGAAACGTACTAGAGATTTTTTTTATTATTGAAAACCAAAATACATGATAATAAATAATAATTACAAAATACATTTTTTTTATATAATCTATCTCTTATGGCGGAGCCTGTTCCGAGGAGGCAGAAAAATACTTGCATTATTTTATCACAGGAAAACATTTTGAATTTGTTACATTTTTTTTATATTATACCTATTATAAAACAAAAAATAAGCTATTGTTACATGATCTTGTTTCCGCAGTATTAACAAATACTTTAATAAAAATATAATGACAAACATAATATTACAGATACGAAAAAGGAAGGACGATTTGATTTATTGTATTTTTTTTGTAATTATATTATTAAGTAAGCTGTTTTGGTTACAGATATAATAAAAATATACACTTACAAAAATATTTTGATTGAAGAAAAAAACTCCGTTTGGAAAATCTTTGTTCTAGTTTTTTAATATTTTTTTGATGAAATAAACAATTTATTATTTCTTGGTGTTTAATAACAATAAGAATAAACCCTTCCTTGCACCCTGCGTAAGTGGCGAGTTTATTGCCATATGGAAATTTCTTCCAACTAACCAGTGTTTCCAGCCCAGAAAAGCAATACTTATTAGCGTGAGAAATTTATTAAAATTAATTTCTCCACTGCTGGGGATCGAACCCAGGACTCCCGCACAGAAACCACACGGCTTACCAACTGTGCCACGATGGTCGGCATAAGTTTTATTCGTAATCTGGTTAGATAGGGTAAGGTGACATAAGGTATTTAAGTACTTTTTATTATAATATGCTGTAATATAAAAACACCCTTATAATATACAAATTTCAAACATAATAACAAATGAACTCTCTTCTATATTTCCAAAATAAGCGTCTCTACACGAAATTAACTTTTACAGATTTTATAATACATAAGTTTTGAAAAAACTGTTTATTAGTATTTGTTGCACTGAATTGTAGATAATTATATTGGTTTCTTTATGTGTTCATTAATTAATGGTTGAATCATTTAAGCACTCGGCTATTTCTTTCGTCATTTTTTGTATTCATTAGGTACATCTCTCCCACACCATCATCGCGTGCAACGGACATTTTTTTGTGTGTTTTTTAACTTCGTCAGGATAAATAATTGTGATTTTATTGTTTGGTTTATGGCTCGTCTTGTTTTATCTTAGTTACTTGTGCAGACATACGGGCAGCAGATTACATCTAAAATCCATTTTTTTCGTTAAATCGGCAATCAACTTTGTTAGTTAATATTAATTATGCTACCATCACATGGCATCGTAAAATTTAATTAGTAGCACTTTAAAATAATTTGTTATGCT